>JAZGTH010000039.1:4527500-4952500 GCA_036877525.1 Chromobotia macracanthus | reverse complement strand
TACTGTACATGCAGCAAATGTAAACTGATGTACAGCAGAAAGAGGCACCAGCCCATCCGCGAACATGCTTCAATGAATGTTTTCCGAGGTTTATTAAATAAATATAAATCATGATAGTATCAAGAAAAAACGCACCAAGCACACATCACAGAGTACAAGACCGGCAGAACAAGAGCTGAATGACGGTCTGCAGAACATAACTGTGGAAACATCACTTCCTGCTTCTCACAGTTCTATGGAGAGAAAGTGCCAATCATCTCACACAAGATCTGTACTATTGTTTAACAATGTTGTCATTTTGTGTGGCAATCAAATGGCAAACATTACAATATGATCTTAAACATTTACTATTAAATTCCTCCAAAACAAAAAGTGACTTATTTGTGTCAAATTTCTCTTCCTCCTTTGCTTTATCTTTACCTCTGCTTGTCTTTCTTTCTTTCTTTCTCTCTGTTTTCAATTTCAGTTCAGTTCAAAGAAACTATCAGCTCTCCCTTTTTGGGTCTGTGTGTGTGTAAGACTGTTCCTGTAACTCAATTAGTACAGTATTGCATTAGCAATGCAAAAGTTGTGGGTTTGATTCTCAGGGAAATCACACACTAATAAAATGTACAACTTAAATGCACTGTAAGTCACTTTGGATAAAAGCAGCTGCCAAATCTCTCTCTCAGAGTGCTGTCTGCTGTGTATGTAGATGAGCTCTGTTGTCTGCACTAAGGCTGGGATATGGTGTTTGTGAAGTCATTTCCCATAATGCATCTGCTCCAAGGTCACAATGTCCCATCCACTAAAACAAAAGCAGCATCAGTATAATAGGAAAGAACCAATCAGAGAGAAGACTTTAGGTCTGCTGTCTCACCCCTCATTTTCAGCTTCATTAATAACTGATCAGAAACCCTGTGAGATCTGACTGAATTTACACATGAATGTAAACCTTTAGACATTCAGATCATCTTTAACTGTCTGGACTTCAGTAAAGATTTAAACTGATACAATAAAGGCTTCAGATGGGAGATCCTTCGTATATTGTTCTGATCTTGATTTGAAGGATCTCCCATCTGAAGCCTTCATTGTATCAGTTTGACAAGTGCTTATAAAAATACAATACGCACTACTAATCAACAACCTCAAAGATTTCCTGTATTCAGTGATTTGAGTTTGTCAGGTCATGGACTGTTATCAACACTACAGCATACAGTGATATGAAATTTGATTGGTGAAAAATAATGAAATGTAATTTCAGACGGATTACTGATGCTCTAATCTCTGTCTGTGGACTAAGAGCATCAGGACGATTTTACTTGTTTGTACAAACAAAATGAGTCAGACATATTCTCTGTGGTGATCAACAACAGATGCTGAACATATAGATAAGCCTGTTTTTACATTCATTTGCTATAAGATGACACACAATCTTACACAGATTGGACCAATCTGATTTTAGCAACTGTTCAACTCTCATTCCTAGATGAACATGACAATCCATCCCTGCAGTTTATCATGTTTACTGTATTTAGCAATGTCTTTAAAAAACACACATATCACTTTCATTCCAGACTGTTTAAAGGATATGTCCATCCCAAAATGAAAATTTCCTGATAATTTACTCACCCCCATCATCAATTTTTCTTTATTTTCAATGCAGCTTCAAATGGCTCCTGACCCTAGCTGACGAATAAGGGTCTTGTTCTAGCAAAGCAATCAGTCATTTTTGTAAAAATAAACATTTCTATACTTTTTAACTACAAATATTTGCCTTGATCTGGCTCTGTGATGCATATCCCTGAACTTGAAAGTCCTTTAGGAATAATTTAAGTGTTAACATTTAAAAAGCACATTTATCTAAAAAATTCCCTGTATATCTGAAAGCGCAGTGTATTTACTGATACAGTGCAGCAAACACACACTTAGACATTCAGAGTCTTCTGTGACGTTTACAGTAAAGACAAACCTACTGTCACTCTGAAAGACTTTTGGATCCTGATTTCTTATTTTAATCACAGAGTTGTAAAACTAGAGCATTTGTGGCCCTTTAATCCAGGGCTGCTGAGTTCAGCTGATTAAATTTCAGACAAAGAGGTTTGAAATCAGGACACACAGAAAACAGTCCAGATGTGTGTACCACATCCATCCATCAGCTTTTCTCTAGTAGCCTTTACGACTGTCACCAAAGCATGTGTTGAATATTAAGGCACTATACTGAATAAACACTCAGTAGTTTCTAAGACGCAATAATTACAAAATACAGAAACTCACCATTAATATCCACGCAGAGTCCGGTCGTGGTCCATCATCACAATGAACACAGATCGGTTCGGTCCAGACAGCAGAGAAAAAGGAAATTTGACAGCACAGAACTTTTACATCTGTGTATTCACAAAGGAAAGACAAAAGGAAACAACACACACGCAAACTACACACGGCGCAAATCCAATGATTCAGGATGAACTCCAGACTGGAACGCTGTGCGCGTTCTGGAGCCCTGGAGCGCGCTGGACAGTATGTGGTGTCGAGGACGCGCACAACATTCCCGTCCGGACAAAATCTGTCATGAAATATTCGGTGGATACTGTTACAGATTTAACACGCCACACAAAACAGCGAATCTGTAATCTGAATCAATTTTTCAGAAATTAAACCAAAACCACTTCAAAAGAGCAGCATAATCTAAAGCCACATTTCACCACATAATATTTTGTTTTTATTACATAATATACCACATAATATATATAGTTTTGAGCATCTGACCATGAGAGGCTCAATCCGTGTGAACTGCAGCTCAAACAAACACAAACACAGACGAGACGATTCTCACCTTTAATGTTATAATGTTACAATGTTCACTTCCACACACGCCTTATTCAATATTCCGCTGAAGATGAAGATCAGATAAGGAACAGATCAGATGTGAAACAGATCAGATAGAAACAGATCAGATGTGAAACAGATCAGACGTGAAACAGATCAGACAGAAACAGGTCAGATGTGAAACAGATCAGATAGAAACATTTATTTATGATATATAACGTTATTATGCACCTTGAAATGTGCATGAAAATGCAATTTATCGCCATTTTTTATTATCTGAGTTAACTTATAGGTTAATAACTGAAGAAGTTTCAGTCAGATCAGTATGACTGAATAACATCAATAATGCTGAATGAAGGAGCTCATCTCCACCAGATCTGATGTGATCATTCATATAAAGACCATCACTCCCCATCTAAACAGCCCTCAGTCCTTCAGGTCCATCTTTAAAAAATGTTCTTTTCTGATCTGATCTTAAATGCTGTATGACATTTATTAGGTGGCACAGAGAAAGCAACCACATCTCATGTGCTTCACATCACAGATAATCACACTGCTGCACATGAATGCAACTGTACTCATTTTCGTCAAATGTATTTATGAATCATTCTCTTGAAGTTAAAGCTCATAAGGGCCTTTACCTGACAGCCTCAGATAATATATTCTGTGGGTGCTGATGAATAGAAGAGCACCAGTCACCTCAAGCCAACACAACAGAAGTTCAGCTACAGATGTGTGAGTGCTGATTTATTTTAACCTGACAGACCGGAATGAACAGAACACACATGCTGGCTGATGCTTCTGCCTCAGAGGGCAAGATTCTCTAACCCACACCATGAGAAACTGCAGAGATATGAATCTAGTACACAAACATTACAACACCTCATTGTGTGTCATGTTACACACCTGCAGGCAGCATTTTGTTCTAAATTATAATCCTGGAAAACAGCATCCAGACAAGTCACTCATGAAACATGATTAACTGCCAAATAACCCAAAGCCCAGATGGAGGATTTCTGTGTAATTCCACAAAAATTGAATTATCACAGGATTTCCAGAGCAGAATGGCTTCATTTGCAGATGTTCAAGCATTGTAGGTGGTCAAACATGCAGTTCTGTTAGTTAATATTTGTTTATCCTACAAAACATGCTTTTCACCAGCAGTAAAATGCAATTTTAAACTTAAAGGATCTTTCTCTTCAATTTAGACTTCAAAACATTAACACTGATCAAACAGAGGATATAATGCTATTAAAACTCAATGTTAGTTAGTTTAATTAAGCATATTAAACATTTTGTTACCAAAATCAATACAGACGTAAAACTTGAGTACAGCGCTTTCAGATGATAATGAAGAAAGTGTCTCCATCTAGTGATCAAACACATCAGCATTAACAGGGAGAATTACCTCTCACCTGATTTTCATGTAACAAAGTTATCTGTTTATTTATTTACAGTACTGGCCAAAAAACTCGGGCATGTTAGATCATTCACCAAAAAACATTGTTTATTTTTAGCTTTAGCTTTAATGTGTCAGGAAAAAAATAACAGATTTTAAAACATTCTTGGCTATTAACTGCAATAATCAAATGAGATTTTTATATGAACCAGAAGTTGTACAACAGACAGTAAATGTCAGTCTGAGATTACAGGAAGAGACAGAAAAACTGTGACAAGATGATGAAGAAACCTGCTTTCTACAATATAAACTGTGTGCAGGTGACCCAATGACAGATATTGAGGAAATATTGATTTGATTTAGATAATAGAAGTTAATTGATCAGATTCTATTCATGGCATTATTTTTGAAAATGTCATCACTTCACAGCAAGTGTCTAAAATGTTACACACATCTGTAGTTTACAGGTAGGTTGTTGTTTGTGCCATCTGCTAGACACATGAAATTTCTGGATCAGGTGATTGGTTAAAAACACCCTTAAGCAGTGCACAGCTTCACTGCTATCGAAATTAATGGAGATGCTCTGATATCATAGGCCTCTGTGTGTTATCTGACTTTGTCTTGAACCCTCCAATGATTCTGACTGTGCTTTACTCTGACAAACTCTCATAATGAAAGCACAATGAAAACAAGGCTTTAACTGAAATATTAACAATCAGCTGCATTTTTTAAGTAGTGAATGAATAAATGTTGAGGGACTGTGTTTCGCTGCTGTTGTTATCCTGAGTGGAGCATGCTGTAGATGTGGTTTGAAAGAGTTACATAAACAGTCACTGAACCTTATGTAATATGCAGTTCAGATGCTTCAGAATTACTTATAAAACTCTCTTTAACATGATTTAACATTTAACCCTTTGTTCAGCAGTTTACAGTAGCAACCAAGTTCAGTCCATGAATTTAAAACAGACCAGCTGTCTTATCTGACGCTTTACGTTAAAGGACCAAGCGTGTTACTAGTTAACCAGTAGCGCTGCTCTTGTTTAATGAGTAAAGAACAAAAACCAAAACAAGACTTAAGATTCATTAAACAAAACCTAAGACTAGATATACTTGAAGTTGAGCTCAAAAACAAGACACAATACAGAATACTTTGCACAACTAGAAACAAGAAACAACACACCAGCACAAGACAGCAGACACAAGGGCAATACATACAGGGCCAAACAAGGAGGGTAATGACAGACCGGTGTGAGGCATGAACTAATAATTGGATAATGAACAAGGAAGTGCTGGGTCAAGACTCAAGACAGGAGAGCACATGGCACAAAGTAAACAATGGCCATGTGCTTCCACACAAAGACAAGCAACATAAATCACAAAGGACACAGACCTTGACTCCAAGATACAAGAACCAAGACTAGGATGAGTCAGGATCCAAACATCATGCCCTGACACAAAAACAGGGCTGTCAGGATCCTGGCACAAATATTTAGAAAAAACCCAAGGAAGTTGGAACCCTGACAATAAATAGCCACGGTGCTGGACCACTTACAATATCTGCCCAACCTGCACATGGACAACACAGCCAATGTCTGACAGGTTTATGTTTCACGTGGCATGGGGTCATGATGTAAGTAAGAAACTGACCAGTGACGGTCAGACTGAATCAGATTTACAGAAATGCGTTTTGAATAGGATTTCAAAGCACATATGAATGTAGCTTGAAATGGATTTGCAAAAATAGGATTCTTTTTTCATTTGTTCAAATACTGGGACTAAAGAAAATCCTAAGAAATCCTGTTTACATTCTGGATTTGCACTGTAACTGCATACTTTTTCACATAAACTTAGAAACCATCACATATACTACATGCCAATGTCTCTCAAACTGTTTCTCTGTGTATGTATATTTATATACTGGACAAGTGAAAACAGAAGTGCGTCTCTCGCGTCAATTCTCCACGTATCGCGTTGAGTTTAAATCTATATGACTAAATCAGTGTCGCCACTTGATTTAGTAACAGCGTCTCTTTTAAGCGACTTTCTGGACAAACCTCGGCTTTTCTCAGTAGTCTGTAGTGCACGCAGTTACATTCTCAGACGCGTCCTTCTCTCACATGATTATTTTACATGTAAGTGTATCTGAATCGCTGCACGGCTGCCGTCTTCACCTTGTTTGTGGTGTTTTTTATCAGATAAGCAGCTTATTTGTAAATAAGCAGCGATCAGTCACTATATTTCATACTCGTTATATTGTTTTTTGACAGAAACAGATATGTGAAAGAGAACAGTTTAATGAGTATTCGGCTGTGCTAAAATAAAGTATGTGAGCACAGAGAGTGAGAGAAGAGAAACGATGACGTCATTTTCCAGCAGCTTCATTCAGAATCTTGGAAAGCCTCTAATTGTCTTCTTGCCTTTTTCCTTTTGTTTTTACAGTGTTCAGTATAGTGATTTTTTAGTATAGTGATTTAAACACCAGCATATATCTTGTCCTGCTATCCATGTGAATGATAACTTAAAATTGTTAAGCTCTTTGAGGAGATTATGAGAATATTAATTATACCTGGTTGATGAAAAAACTCTTAGACTGAAGTTTAATGATGGAGCTGCTCTGAATCTGCAGACCTTGAGGGTGAAGCTCTCTTGACTTCAGTCAGTATGTACCCACCTAACAGTCACCCAAAAATGTTGCACACTAAGAATAAATCACAACACAGAATCACATAACACATTCAGTTTTTCTTTGTTTAATTATTAATGAGAATCATCATTAGTCTGTCTAGTGGAAATAGATGATGTGTGATGAGTATCAGCTGCACACAGACATCTCATTGACACCAGTAACACACACAAACTCCAGCATCACTTCAGCTGATGGGATTCTTCTGCTCTTCTCAACAGCATTCATCATGTTTACTCCTCAGCGCTCTGTGAAACAATCAGCTGTGGAAGAATTCAAAAGATTTACAGTTGCATTTAAACACTACACTACAGTAAGTAATGTACTTGCTGTTACATTCAGAGTCTGAACTCTCCCTGAACCACTTGACGTAGGACTTCCAGCTTCCCACCCAAACTCACAAAGAAGGCAAAACACAGATCTGGCCCAGTTTCAGGTGTATGACATGACAATGCACCCATGCATGGATATGTACAGTACACAGTTAATGAAAAACAGTTCAAGCAGATTAACTGCAGCAATAAATCCAGGTTTCTACATTACAAACTTTGAGCAAAAGTGTGCAGAGTGTCTTCTCTGTTGATAATCAAAGGCTAGCATTGCATATCATCACTTTGTCTGCGGTTTGGTTGCCGGTTGGTTGGTTTGGTTGGAGATATGCTTTTTAACAAACCTGCAAAGTAAAAGGTTGAACTGTAATTAAGTTTCTTTATTCATGATCTTCAGAGTCAGTCAATGAAATGTTTGGTAGATCATCCCTCAATGAGATTAATCCTTAATTCATTTACCCCAACATTTTCATTTACCCTTATTGAAGACTTAACATGTCACAATATTTGACACTGTAAAGGACATGACATTTCTGACAGTACTGAAGTATGCAGACCATTGAGCTAATGTACAGATTTGACTCATGGATTTAAGATCATTTAGGTCAAAAACATTACATTTCTAAACAAGACATATCCTACAAAACATTTTCCATGCGAGCAGTCAACATGTCAAATGAGATATTGCTATGTAAGTCAATCTTTTTTTAAAAAACAATGAGTGATTTGGTGCTTAAAAAAGTGCAAGTAGACAACAATATAAAACATGCTGCTCAGACAGCTGAAGTTTACAAACTAAAGAAACAGCCACAAATATTGTACTACTGGAAGTATGAAGTTTTTTATCTAGTAGAGCAAAGCTGTGCTATCATGCTTAAAATCTGAGCCTTCTCGGTTTTTGCTTTGTAATCCTTGAGAAACAGTGTTAAGACTGATCTTTTAGTCAAACACATTAACACCATTTAAGACAACATTTGCTCATTATGTCACTTTCGATTGTGTTCTAAAGAGCATCTTCATAAGCAATGAAACCACTGAAAGAGTTCTTAGATTCAGAACAGGAATATCAGCCGAGTGTCTTGGACAAATCACCACATTCATCCACTGAATTCTAGTTACATTTCCACACTGTCCATGTCCTCTAAAGTAGTGTCTGACTGGGAAACCATCAGAAGTTTTTGTTTGTTGGAATACTGCCTGATCACACCACGCTCTGCAGCAACAGAGCTGCTCTCCCCTTGGTCTGATTGATCATGAAACTCTTGGTCCTTCTCTAAAACCTCAACAGAACTCCCACAACTAAATATAGCATTATCTGTGGACTCAAATGACTCGCCCCCTAGACCCTCAAGTTTTGTATAGCCTCCACTGCCGAGCCCCTCCAGCCGAGGGCAGCTGAGACGTCTGGATTGTACCACCTGACATTCTGTAGGGGTGGACGAATAGATACCTAAATCAACAGATCTGGAGTAGTCAGGGAGTGCGCTCAGAGACAGGTGAGATCCTGAAGCCCTGCGGCTCGGTGAGGAGGGAGGCAGCAGCTGGATCTGTGAACCCTGCAGAGACATACGGGGTGCCCCCTGCAGACTGCCATTGCTCCTGTAGACCTCCACTGAGTTACGCAGAAGTTCTGCAGAAGTTTGAGCTGTCTCCACTTTGACCTTTGTTATGGTACTAGATACCACCAGATCCTCCAGACGTCTGCAAAACGCCTCAGCATCCAAACACTCTCTTTTAGCCTCTCCAGTTTTATCAGACCCCCTTCTGTATGACACTCCCCGACTGTTTAGTTTCATCATGGGAAGTGTAAATGCATTGATGGAGGTTGACACGATGGTTCTGGTTTCCCATTGTTTCAGTTGAGGCTGTGCCATTCCGATTGTGTTCTGATCTTTGTAGATGCTGTAAACCGTGTCTGTGAAGGTCTGTCTTTCCAAAGATGAAACTTGTGGAATGGATGTAGATGGTCGTCGGGAGGGAATCATGCTCCCTGGGTTTTGTCTACACAAGCATGGGGATGGCCAGGTCGCTTTGGCCACTGTATCAGCGGTGTATGGGGGACTAGATTTGCTCTCCTTTGATGGACAATAATTCACAAAACCGTTTAGTGGGGCCGACTCCTTGCTCCGCAAACTATGGATGTCAATCACTGTTGAGTAGATGTCTCTAAGATTAATGATTTTAGTCTTTTTATCTCTGTTTTCATGAAGCACTGCATTAGCACAAATAAACAGAAAGATCCCAATGCCCATAATCAAAGGTCCAAACACTTTCAGCTTGTCCGAATGCAAGTATCTGTTAATAAATGCAGCAAATGCTCCTACCTGAGGCAGGTCCAACTCAGCAGTCCCATTGGAGCCATTAAAGTCTTTATCCTTTTGATGCCAAGACTTACTATTGATGGTCAGATTGAGTAAGTCTGGTTCTCTGCTGGTCTTCTGTGTGTTCTTGGCTATCAGCAGTTCTGGGTACAGTGGATTCTCTTTGGGCCAGTAGCCCAGCACAGCCATGCCAATGCCAACCAGCAGCACCAGAATGCCAACAGCAGCGACCAGTCCAGATATGGAACATAACTTCAGCTTGCCCTTAACCACCACCACTTCATTCTTCCTCTTCTTCTTTGCTTTCCTCTTGCGTTTATTCTCTGCCCGGTTTTTAGCATGTAGGGAGTCCTGTCGCCTGGCTGAGATCCGCAGAAGACCCCCTGTGGCAATCATGATGCTCGATTAATCATCCTAAAACAAACACAAAACAACAGTGTGGTCAGATACAGGCTTGACTCTAATCTATATATACACTCACATCATCCATATAGAGTGTCAGTTGGCAGGATGTGTTCATAGGAACTTGTCACAAGAATTAAAGGCTTACAATCATTTTTCTGTCCTTCACAATTGTTGCTTGTTATATTATACAATCTGAGCCCAGTGACATGAAAACCCATCACATCAACTGTGTTTTATGTTAGATTGCACAATAAACAGCTTTGACAGCTTTAACAGACTTTGGTTAATACCGACAGTGTTGATTGGCTTTTATGTCATCAAAGTTTTGCAGAAGTGTCTGCGCAAAAGAGGGAATTTGTTCAAGCAAATTTAATTTTAACAGCTACACCCTACAACATAATTGGGCTGATTTTGGACTGTTTTCTCCCCGTCAGAAAATCTTAGGTTAAGTGATTTTACAGATTATTGATGGTTCTACAGATTATCTAATTTTCCTGTGGTGTGGTGTGATAAGAGTAATTGAATATGCTTGGAAGAATGTCTGGGCCACACCAACCTCAAGCAGTGATAACAAAAAGCTGTGTGTGGCTTTAGCATTAAAGACAGAGCACATGACATCCAGACTCCAGACAGGAAGATAAAGAGCATCTGTTACTTCTGTTTGGTGTTGATTTGAGATACAAGCTGATTATAGCACATCTGATCACACAACAGTGGAGAACATTTAGTCAACATATCAGCCCTGATGCTTCTTGGATGTTTTCATTTATAATACTGTCTGCCAGGAAAGACTAACAGTGCACCTCTCTTTAACAAGCCGCATGATTCAAGCTCTCATTCACTCATTTTTGTAGCATGAATGATACAGGATGAGTCACATGCCTACAGTCAAGTGTTCAGGGTTTAAATGAGAAATTTAAATATAGAAATAATCAATAATTATATTTTTGTCATAAATATACAGCTATACAATCTACAAGCCTTTACAAACACCTTTGAATACAATTTTCTGATTTCACACACACACAGCAGTGATCACACACACACAGCAGTGATCACACACACACACAGCAGTGATCACACACACAGCAGTGATCACACACACAGCAGTGATCACACACACACAGCAGTGATCACACACACACACACAGCAGTGTCACACACAGTCACACACAGCAGTGATCACACACAGCAGTGATCACACACACACAGCAGTGATCACACACACACACACAGCAGTGATCACACACACACACACAGCAGTGATCACACACACACACACACACACATTCACACACAGCAGTGATCACACACACACAGCAGTGATCACACACACACACACACAGCAGTGATCACACACACACACACACACAGCAGTGATCACACACACACACACAGCAGTGATCACACACACACACACAGCAGTGATCACACACACACACACAGCAGTGATCACACACACACACAAGCAGTGATCACACACACACCATGATCACACCACACACACACACACACACACACAGCAGTGATCACACACACACACAGCAGTGATCACACACACACACAGCAGTGATCACACACACACAGCAGTGATCACACACACCCTGTTGTGATCACACACACACACACTGCAGTGATCACACACAGCAGTGATCACACACACACACACAGCAGTGATCACACACACACTTACACAGCAGTGATCACACACACACACACAACACACACGCAGTGATCACACACACACAGCAGTGATCACACACACAAACACACACACACAGCAGTGATCACACACACACAGCAGTGATCACACACACACACTTTAAACAAACTCTGAACATAAAGTTTCAATTAAGGTTTTAATTGCAAACATTTTAATACAACTTTAAAATGACTACAACATTAACTGGAACAGAAACACTAATATGACATAAATATAAGCACCGATATATCAACCACAGGGTTTTTTTATATAAAAAAGAAAACTGATGCTTGTGCAGCATTCAGTTCAGAGGTGTGTGTGTGTGTAGATCTTTCCACATCAAAGCAAACAGCAGAGAAGCTGTGTGACACGAAATGAGCTATAGTCTCCACAGAGACTTCAAGAGACAGACAACACATGAAGTGACATCTCAAATACGGCTGAGAAGCGTTATTGATCATGACAATTACAGCTGAAGGGCTGAATGAGGACAGCGTGAACCATGAGGAAAATATAAAGACAGATCATGAAAGAACAGTTAAGTGACGCAGAAGCAGAGGGGGCTGTAGAACAATGTTTTTCCTCAGCTCTGTTATCATGCAAACACAAAGATAATCAAGCTAAAAATGACAGCCATCATGATTTGATGCAGCTCACCCAAACAAACAATACTCATGAAACAAAGAAACAGATTTCACCATTTGTATGCTTTTGACACTCATGCAGGGTGGAAATGAATGATACACATTTTATAAAGCAAAAATAAAGATGGATTGAAACTGCCTCCCAATATTGGGTTCTACAACTAAAATCTATGTTATACTTTCTGTGGGGGCATGCAGTCTACAATAATATTATATAACTCTCCTAACTATCACTAAATATTTTCAATCACTAAAGCAACATGAAATGTCATGGGAATACAAGCAGGCTGTGAGGAAAACATACGGCTGTATCAATGGGCTGAACTGTCTGTTGAACTGTTGTTGTGTAGCCTACAAAACATTTAAACATGCCTTTCCAAACAAACATGCCTTTCCAAACAAATTCATGAAAACGATCCTAAAATATTATGCAAATTAGAAGTGACTTAAAGGTACAATATGTACTTTTCGCCGCTAGAGGTCGCGTTTTCAAAACAATAATAAAGGTGAAGCTGACGCTATGAAGGAGCGTGGAACGATGGGCCATCAGAAATCAATCACAGGGAATTCACAAATTCAGGTCATAGATGAGGTAATGAATACACTTTTGTTATCGATATGTTTGATCGCATTATATTATGTCATTCTAATTGAATTAGTCTCAGAAGTTTTAAGTTTAACGCTAAAGCATTACTGATGTGTCTACGTCAATTGAACTGGTGGGTTAACACCGCACAGTTTTTCGTGTTCAAAACAATCGTACGTTTTAACTCATTCACAGTATTTGCAGAAAATAATTACTATTTATGTGTAACACATACTGTATTTAACTACACTTGCATAGATTTGTCAAGTCACCAGTAGTTACTTTTTGTTTTTAGGCCTTTTAAAGATATCTTACACAACCAACCAAGTCATAACCAACCACAGTCAAACCATATAAACTGCAAAACTCATGTAGCAAACATTGTTCTTTTGACAAATTATTTCTCTTGAATTGATTATGTAGTTCAGCCCGTCCAAGGCAGCTGCACGAACCACCGACTGAAATCATACCTGTTATCTAAGGTTTATCCATAAGTAAGTGACATTGTTTACTTGTGATATACTGGAATATATTTACAGCTGAATAACATTTCAGAGCCATTAAAGCAGTGGTTCCTCTTTAAAAGAGACAATCACAACCACCACTGAGCTACAGCAGACCATGTATTGATCCCTCAGGGTTACAGATATTCTCCCTTTAATAAGCAGTGATTAAAAAGCGTATCCTCTTCTCCCATCAACATCAGGCCGCTGATGTTAGAGGTTTAAAGCGCAGTCACTTTGTTTCTGTCTCAGTGTTGTTACAGAACAAACGTTTCTAATCTCGATACAGCCACAATGGCATTAAAAACATGTCCAATGCTTTATATTTAAGAATTTGTAATAAACTGCGATGCCACAAATAAAATTAAGTAAAAATCGAGACTCTACAATCAGCTATTCCTTAGGTTAAGAACACTGCACCCTCCACAATGAAAGGCCTTCTGAATAATGCATTAAACGAGTAGTACGATGTACAACATCCACTGTCGCGGAATATGAAGGTAAAATTGAACATTCACTGGCAGCTTTTGCGCAGAAAATAACGCGCGTTATAGCGGATCGTGACGCGCTGAATTCAGCGAGTCATAAACACATAATATGAAAGACGCGGATGTTCGTGGTTCATATTTTCCTTATTTTATCATTCTGTATAACACGCTGCTCCACTGGCAAACGTTTGAGAAGAAACGATCGCTTACCGTGAAATACGACGAATAAATTGGTGCTCTGCCAGTTCAACGCAAACTTTCTCTCGTCGGAATGAAACATTTCACGTGAAGGTACCGGAGCTCGTTCTCTCCTGTCAGGAATCGCTCCGCGCCCGATCCGCCGCGCTGCTGGTCCAGAGTTGGTTTCGGGTTCAGGTCCGGGCGATGTGGCTTCCGCTGAGCTGCTGCTGTTTCGGGTGTTGTTGCTATGATACCGGCGCCCGAATGCTGCAGGATGTGAATAATTATTTTCCTAAACCGTTTAAGCGATGAATGACGCGCTGTAACGCACACTGCGTGTGAGAGAGCGTCGCGTCGCGTCGCGTCGCTGATTTTCACGGCATGTTCTTGGTTTCTCGCGTCGCGTGTTTTGTTCGGCTCATTCTGCAATTTCTAAATCAAAGATACACAAAGAAGAAAACACAAAGCAGCATGTGACGACTGAAATATTTAGATTATTATCCTACCATTACTCGATCACAAGACTGTTAATGTGTGATGTGGTCCGATATGAGTCCGATCTATTCACACATGTAAACTAAACTGCATAACACTACATTAATTTAACTGTTTCTTCCTAAATACTTAGTCCTCATTCAAAGACTGACTTTTATGTGACCCTAAAATACACAATGGCGGTACACTGCAGGGTATCAACGTATTTATTTCAACATTTATGGGTGGTCCTCTCTGATGAGTGGATATAAAATAGAAGACCTTAGTGAAGCCTTCTTCATCACAGCTGTCCACCCAGATGAAAGCTCTGGTAGCTGGAGACTTAAAAACCCTCATCTGCACTAGCATATTTCTCTGTTTGAGGAACACAAGCATGTTACAATAAGCTGCAACTTGTTACACGTTATTGATAATTGTTTGTTGTAGAGGTGTGTATGGTTAGACAAATATCATGATATGATCAACATCATTAGAGGTCAGAGATCTGATAGTTGTAGCATATGATACTCTGAGCAATGTCTGAAACTTGTATTGAGCACTTATTGTGTCTAGTTGCCTCTTCAGGTTGACTCGCTTGTTGTATTCCGCACTTGTAAGTCGCTTTGGATAAAAGCGTCTGCTAAATGAATAAATGTAAATGTAAAATGTAAATGTGATAGTGGACTAACACTATCAGATCTCAGACAGCAGCTGACACATCTACAAATAAAGGAAACAAAAGATGAAAGCTCAACCCAAGTTATGACCAGATTTATGTTTGGTAAACCACACATCACTATTGGTGTTGTAAAGAGGCAGTAAACTTAATTATCATTAATTAACCATAGTACAAAACTATACAGTAGATTGCTTTTTAAATGGACCATTTATTTTGACTGTGGTTCATTTAGAAGCTGTACAATCTATCTTGTGGTAACTCCTCAGATTATATTTTCTACTCAAAATAATACTTGGATTTTTCCTGTTCATACTGAGCTCAGTGTGAAGAAACTAATGAGATTAAAGCTTGTGAGACTCCTGCAACTCAGATACAAGGTGATAAATTTAAACCTCTGAGGTATTTCTGCTACATGCTCACCTGAAGACACAATTTACTGCTGAAGGACAACAGTTTCCCCTCCTGTCTCCAGCAATGCTCACCAACAGCCGAGGGCATTTAACAAGTCAGACCGAGGCCACTCTACCGCACTAGTCCTCCACTCCCGGACTGCCATTGTACGTAAGATCTTATCTGGCTCTAATGCATCCGAGTGTACAGCACATTTATGTGTCCCAGACCAGCTTATTCCCACAGCATTCAAGAAAGACCTGCGTCATCAAACTCTCCCATAATCCTCTGTGAGTTCCTCTGGCACACAGATTCCTCTCGGGATGGAACAACTCTTGGTCTGTAAGAGTAATTTATTGCATTTAGTGCTTAAATGAAAATCAGATGAAAGAAACTGAGGGTTGCCATGGAATGTTTAAAACATATTACAGTAAATACATATGTTTTACAGTAGCACAGCATCTCAGTAACTGTACGTTTTTTTCCCTAAATCAATTATGGGGAAAATTTTCAATAGCTGTTATGTGGTCATGTGGTTAGTTCCTAAAGGGAAACACATTTTCAAAAGTAAACATGCTGAGAAATGTTCACTGGAGACACAGTTTGACAACTAACCCCAGTCTCCCCACAAACAACCACAGCTGTTTGTGAGGGTATAAACTCAAAATGAACTAGTTTGCAAATTAAATCCTGCTTCACTCTCTCCATCAGTGAAATGCACTGAAACTGACTAGGTTCAGGTTCATGTTTCAGTGTCAGTGACACGAGCCAGTAATAACCCTGATAACAGTCATCAAATGCAGGAAACATCTTGAAATTCCCAGCAGAAGATTCTAATAGAAGCTCAAAGAAATGAATTTTCTTACATGATTCTATAATGGAGCTGCTCTCAGTTACAGTCACAGATCGTTTAAAAGCTTGCGTTTATCTAATGTTCTATTAAAGCAACATTGTTTCCAGTTCAGATCTGCTCACATCTCATCTCTCACTCTGTGAAGGATGAACTTTGATGGACTCCTGTCAGTCACAAAAGGATTTTTAGACTGACAGCAGAAATACCGTGGACATTTGGATATTTTGTTTTTTTTATAAATATGTCTAGTGGTGTATTAAAAGTGTGCCGTTATATTAATGTGCTTTACACAGGTTGTGTGTGTGGATGTTTGTTTTGATTATTTCATTTACTTTAGCAGAACGGCACTTGATGTTTTACTTTTCTTTCTGATGTCAAATTGGCATAAAAAGCCTTTGGGTAGTTCATCAGAAAGCAGCCAATCACAATGCACCAAAAACAAACGTCTTCATTTTCCCATTAATGAATGTTAACAGCCTTAAACTTTAACATCTAAATTACCTCTACGAAAATAATTCCATAATTTTTTCAGCTGAGTGCAAAACGATCCTTTATTACTTGTAGCACATTGTTCCAGTTCATGTTCTAAACGCAACATTTAAAGAACACACAGACTGTTGATGTTTGATCCTCCAGATGGTCACATATATAAACAGTTTCACTGTGTGTTGAGCATCACTCATGCATTATGATTCTCTGGTCAGCTGAAGCCGCTGCAGTAAATGATGAATGAATGTTTCAAAAATCAACCAGTTCTTCCTTAATTCGTCCTCAGAAACACACAGAAAAATGTCTGAGACACAGACATGGATAGACAGACAGAACTAGAAGAGACAGTGTGCCAGATCCTAAGAAATGTATATCTGTATTGTAATATAGGCTTATCTTTACCAAAATATTTTTTGTTTATAAAATAAATTATTAATAAATAAGGTTTTCAGAATGTCAAAAACTTCAAATAATGAAAAGTTATGACATTAAATGAAGGACAAATATTTATGATTCAGCACTTTTCTAGGTTATTAATAAAATGTTTACTTTGGGCTGTCTGTTAATTCCCCTGTAGACAACATACTGTACTGTACACTGTGTACCACAGTTTTCCACTCAAATCGTTAAAGAATTTGCACTAAAACAATCTGAATTTGAATAGAATCAAATGCAAACTGGAGGAATTACTGCTACACACCTGCAAGATTAGTCTAAACCTCCGACTAAATAAACCAACAGATTCAAACTAAGAAACAGAAGGATGTCCATTTGTTTACTGGAGTCTGCAGATGCTGTTTGAATGAATTCTGCTGTACAAAGCATGAGTATAAGAAAGAGGGTTTATAAATGTATAGAGCAAATTAATAAATCAATATCTTCAAGTCAGTAAATCTACTGAAAAGCAATGAACAACAGCAACAGAATAAAATCTAGCTGATCGTCACCATAGTGTGTGAAACACTCAGAAAGAAATACAGAACACAGATGGATTCCTGATGTTTGCCTAGATTTAAATACATGTTCAAAATTGGATGTGTACAACAAATTCTCCATTGAGATCTGAAAATCTCAATGATTTCAAAACTGATAGCAAATATATATTGTTTGCCCTGTGTGTTATAACAAGATTTTAAATAATGATCAGAAAATCCCGATACTAAAGGAGAATTCGCATAATGTGTGACCTTTCATACAGATAACAGGACACTGGACAGAATCACACAAATCTGTTTAAGAGAGATTCATTGTTATGAAGCCAATGACAGTGGAAATGTCACACAAACAATAATTACTTTTAGAATATTTTGTTAAACATAAATTGGGATTCATCTAATTCTTGCATTTCTGTGCAATGTCACAAAAATAAACCTCTTTAATTTCAAACAAATTCTTTTGGCATTTGGAAATGTGTAATATACAATATATTATTTCTTATCCTTCACTGTGCAAACATACTTTGGTTTTGCACAATAAATAAAAGGTGATTCAGTAGGTACAGAAATCATACACAAATTTACAAAATAAAATTAGGGAAAGAATTAAAGAGTTTGTTCAACTAAAGATGAGAATTCTGATTCACTCACCCTGGTGTCCGTCCAAACCTATGTGACCTCTGTGGAACATGAATTTAATTTTAACATAATAAAAGTACATTGATACTGGAGCTGTGTGTGCTTGCAATGTGGACTACAGCAGTGCTGTGTGGAGACACGTCTCTGATGAGAATCACCGTCTTCAGAAGGGCAGTTGTATGGAATGACTTCAGGCCCCAGTCCTTGTTCACCTATGTTATGTGAAAACATCAGAGGAGCATCCAGGATATTTTCTGGAAATTCACTGTTGTGCTACACAGGAGTCAGATGGGTGTGGATGGATGGTGAGCAGCTGACGACAGAACTGTCATGTTTTGGGTGAACTTTCCTTCAAGGTCAACAGAAGAGAAGAACTGCTGTGAAGATTCCCCGCTCGTCTGTTTGTGTGAATACAAATAGCACCGTGACTGAAGCCCTGATGCTGTTGGTTATGTTTTCTGTGCTTGATTGTCACGTGTCTGAGTTTATATAAGAGCAGGAGAGAGTGAGCGTGAGTGCAGAAGGTCCATTATGGCTGTTTAAAGGCAGAATCGAGAAGCACAAGAACCTGAAAGATCTGGTGATAACAGAAGCTGTTCAGGGCACAAGAGGTGTCGGAATGCATCAGTTTAGTGGATCTGATCCACACACATCCTGGGACGTGAGTTTGGGATTCATGTGTTGGTATCACTGCTCGCTGATTGGTTATCCTCTGCATGTTTGAACATCAGGATGGAGTTGTAGATCTTGAGGGCGGGACCAAGCTTCACGCTCATGATCTTGACAATATCTCGCTGTGTCAACAGAAGGAAAGCTTTCCCGTCGATCTGCTGTTGAAAAGATCAAGCACATGAAAACATGACTCACTGGAGAATGTGTGTGTGTGAGCCTGTGTTAGCTGCGAGCTGAACACTGACAGTAACACTGACTAACTTCTGCTCCTCTGGGATCTTGGCAGTGTAATACTGCAGATATTGAAGCTCTTGTGATAAATTGCCTGTGATGTAAAAGCTGGTGGATAAAAGCTCCTGCTAAATGACTGAATGTAAATGTAGGCAGAGACTGTGTTGTCTTAAACTGAAGATGTAAAATTCATTCAGTCTCTGAGGTGGACACATACCTCCTCTCTGAACTGCTTGGCTTGTTCCTCACAGCCTGGTAAAGAATGAATAAAATCAGCCACCTAAAATTAAACAGACATCACAAAGAAATTCAATTCCTTGTAAAATAAAATGTCTTTATATGTGGTTGTTAGGGTATTCTGTGTGGTTTCTACGTGGTTTCTTACTGACCCCAAGTCAAAAGAGCCCCACCCACAAGTTTCTGAAATATTCTGCTCTCTAGGTGTGACTCTGATTCTGCTTCACTGTGAGTCTATGGGATTATTTTACCTGTTTTATCCTCCAGCACCATTTATAAAAGAAACACAAGGAAGGATCATTCATGTAACACCAACAACACTACAGCTCAGATGTGTCTGATAAACTCAGGGTTCTCCAACAAACAACTGCTTCTAAGAATAGCCCACAATGATTAGAGCGAGAGTGTGTGTGAGAGTCTGAAGGAACATTAATGACGTGTTTTAACAAAAGAGACAAACACACACACTCCTCACAGCAATCATCACACACACACTCCTCACAGCAATCATCTCTCTCTCACACACACACACACACACTCCTCACAGCAATCATCTCTCTCTCACACACACACACACACACACCTCACAGCAATCACCCTCACACAACAACACACAACCCAAGAATCATCTCTCTCACACAAAAAAAACACACAATCCTCAAAATCTCTCACACAAACATACATACACTCCTAACAGTAATCATCACATACACACATCAGACAAGTCTCACCTCTTCTATGGTCCAGTGGGCAACGCGGCTGGCCTGTACGCCCGCCACCCCGGGCAGCAGTTTGCAGTGCTGTTCCCAGCACAGAGGCAGATCACGGGTGGGGTGAGCAGACAGAGCAGAGAGAAAGACCGACTGATGCAGAGCCTGCTGGAGACTGTTGTGCTCTGAAAACAAACACACAGAATCAGTGCATGTCTCTGTTGAGAAGAGCACAAATTTAACAGTGGTACAGGTGATGTAGAAAATGTTAGTGCTGTAAAAACAAGGATAATTGAGGATTAATTCAGTAACACTTACTGACTTTACTAGACAGGAAAGATTAATCTACAGTTACCATCATTTATTTAATGCGTTTTGAAATCAAACAGTAGTAGTTAATGCCTGAAAACCTGCTGCTGCTCTCTTCATCAAAAGCCTTTTTCATTGGTGGTGTTTTATTTGCCACAGAAAAATGGAGTTCAAAATGACATTAACTGTGAGGGAAGAATTAAGATGATCTGAATGTCTTATCCACCGATTACTCTTGCTCTGTGATTCCGCTGGTCTTCAGGAACAGAGAGCTTCATCTCTGCCTGGTGAGATTTCGCTTGATTCTTCTTAAATATTACAGGCATGGCTGCAACACTAGTAAGGTGTTGGCAGAACTCCACAGATGACTCGTGATCTGAGTGTGTGAACTTCTTAAATGTGTGGACAGTCAAAAGAGCTGTTGAACAGATGGTGTTCACAGAAAGACATCGCACCTCACAGCCTGAAATCTGTTCTGCTGGAATGTCTGAAAGAATATCTGTGCTAGAGTGTGAGAACCTGAGAGACTCAACCACCTGAAAATCAACAGGAGGACCAACATCAAACCCACATAACAAAACATCTCAAAAACCACACCTGGAACAGTGGGATGAAAACAGCCAGATTCCAGACACGCTGATCTTAAGTTGTGCAGCCGAAAACTCTAAATACTGATATTTTATTTCAAGATCTGTATTGATCCTTTAATTGAAATAATCAATGATTGTGTGTGTGGGGAGGCAGACAGACAGACACACATACACACACAAGCAGACACACGCACACTCGTGCAGACACACACGCAGACACATACGCACAGTGTTGCAGATTTCACACCGCCACCTGCATCCAGCTACACAAGCAGTTGCCAAGGCGACTGTCACAGTGCCTTGTCGTCTGAGAAATGGTTTGCAATCTGTTGTGTCACATGACTAGGTCAGATGAGGATACAACTGGACAAAGTGTCATGTAATATTAATGTCCTGCAGGGTTTGAAAGAACAACAGCCACTACACACGTGTGAAGCACAGAACTCCACTGTTAGAAAGAGAACATGTGACTGTCCTGTATATGCAGTAGTAAATAAATAAGCAGCAGTTTCATATACTATGTTTGGGGCAGCACACATCTCTTTCTGTGGAAACTGTGCTATTAATCAAATTTAATACTGCCTTCTTAGTACACACCTGCTTACAGCTGTTCATTTAACAGACCCAAACAACTTCCTGTTCACTGTGTCTCCATCCTTTCTCTCAAAGATTCAAGATTCAAATTGCTTTATTTTTATGGTGAAAAGTGTCTTTGGCAGGAGGAAACACTGTTCTGTGTCTCACTGTGATTCTAATGCTGTGCAGGAAACGGAAATGTAGTGTAGAAGTCCTTAATACTGCCTGAGTGAAATGAAACACTTGAATTTAACAGTAAGACTGAATGCAGTGTGCCACAGACTCGTCATACACAATCACCACAGCAGCGGCACACAGCAGATCCAGACGCCTAAAGAGACTCATTATTTCACTTGACAAATGAAAGCTGCTTCCCCTCAAACGCTAAGAGCCTTTAACAGACACACACATCAACACTTCAGGTCATTGGGAGCTTATCGTGTCACTTCCTGTCGCCCAAGAGTCGCCTGCTCACATTAATGTCAGTCCAGTGAACGTGATGCTTCTGAAGGACATTCAAATGAGAAATAATTAAAAGTAATGTCAGGCAGTTTCTCACTACAGTTTCTCCATCATCTCCTATCCTGGAAAGATTTTCACCAAATATATAATTAATTTACTATATATAAATGCCCAGATGATTAATTATTGAATAATTATTGGGTAAAACCAACCAGTCCAGGCACTTCTCTATCTCTCCACATTTAACAGGAGCAAAATAAGGACAAGAAGAGCTAAGCAACGGCAACTAAGGGTAAGGGATACTCAACAGTATTTTCTGATGTTTTCTGACATTTTCTTTTGAGAAACAGAGAATAAATCAAAGGGATAAAGAGACTACAAAGACTAGTACCATTAAACACTAAAGTTAAATAATAACTGATTGGCACTAGTTAGTGAAATACACTGATACATCAGCAGAAAGGTCCAGAACTGTGAGGCCTTTGAATTAGCAGGAGGACCTTTGCAGTTACCATGGCAACAGAGAATGTTCTGGAAGGAAACCGGCACTGGATGAGTGACCGTCTCAAACAGATGTCACATGAGAGATTGTGCCTCATGCAAAATATTTGTCATTTCCTCAGAGGAAAAGACAACAAGGACTGTAAATATTTTAAGTGAAAAATGTTTTAAGTGGAGAGCGAATGGGGAGGACAATCTCTCATGAGGAAAGATCAACCTTCCCTAGATACTACCAGAGAGACCATCTGTTTCTTTTCCCTACTGAGTCGTCTTACTGTCTGCAGTCTACACAGACAGACGCCTCTTAATGGCCATTTACACAGACTGCAACTTGTCATGACAACCCAACAACACATCCTTCATTTCAAACGAGAGCTGATGATTTTCATCCACAACATGTCCTAAGAAAACTGTATGGAAATGAGCAGCACAACAATGTGGGGACCACCAATAGGAGTGCAGACAATAGAGCCCACATGATCCAGTCACAGTTCTTCAATGTCTTAATGTAGCTAGACTAGAGTGGAATACCCTTCATTTGTCCACAATATTTGAAGGGCTCCTTCTGCTTACAATTTCTACATATTAAGATATTACATACATTACAACTAGAAAGATGTATATTCATTCAATATTAACCCCACAACAAAGAATACCTTGATTTTTGGTTATTTTAGCATATTTTATTGTTTGTTTTTATGTCAAGTAATCTTGGATGTTTGTTGAAGCCCTGAGTGGGCCCCGGGCCCCTTCTTGATAAACACTGAGCTAGATGATTTGTCTCCTGCATCAGAGCAACTATACTGCAGGCATCTCACTGGGATTTTAGAGGTTTTCTAGAAGGACGCCATTTCTAATGCCATTATCCATTATGTCAAAATACAACATCATTATTCTGTTCAAAGAGAAAACGCTGCAGACTGTGTTTGCTGACGCTCAGCTACATTAACAGCGTCTTGAACACAAATGAAGCTAAATGTGATGGATTACTAGACAGGTTCTGCAGGCTGGATGTGTCAGATTAACATTGTCACTTCCTCAACTGTTAGCAGAAGCTACAGGAGGACCATCAGTGTATTTAGCCTGAGCTCTTCTGCTAATGACTGCAGTGGATCTGGACCAGCCACACACAACACGGCCAAGTCTGCTGCTAGGAATTACATAACTGCATCTTTTCTCCAAATTACCAGCTGAACCAGCCACAGGAGTTTTCTGGTTTTAAGATATTTAATGCTGGATTAACTGTTCACACAGCCAATTCAGACCAGAGGAACTCAGGGAAGACCAGCACAGGATCAGTGTGTGGGATCAGTTTGTCTGATTCCTAAGTCTAATGTGAGCAGAAACAGAGAGTGATAATGACAAATGTCAAGCGGACATAAGGTCAAATGTTATGACCGTCATGACCAGTAACATCACTAAATAAACTGATGTTCCTCAGAACACATCAGAGAATGGCATTATGAGATTTTAATTTACTACTGTAATCTGAGCGTGAGAGTACAGCAAGTCTGATGGGAATAAACTCTACAAAAGTCAAAATAACACTAACTGAGTTTAATCACTCTAAGATCTCCGGAGACAAAACAAAACTCACAAACATTGCCTGAGAGCAACAGAACAAAGTGCCAGAGGCTGCCTGAACCATGCCTGCAGTGGAGATAAAGATGGAAAAAGTGCTGACTCACTCAAACGCCTCCAGAGAGCAAAAATCTAAAACTCCGCAAAATCTAAAAATAAACCATTCAAAAGATTTCTTTAGAAGCAGGAGGTTGTTCACACACATAAATCTGTCATAGAGTGAACAGAATGATGATAGGTCAGAGGATGTCAATTTAATGTGTCCTACTGTATGTACAATACCTGCCCATGAGCAATCAGGTGTGCAAAAAGGGTGATTCATTGTTTTATTAACAAAAAATAATCATAATCTAATCCACAGAAAAACAAAAAAAAATACAATCATAACTGGCCATCACTCACTGGAAGCAATGAGGAAGCAATGAGGTTTTGACAACAATAACATTTCCTCAATGCATAACTGCACCCTGTGATTAATAAATTGCATGCAGTAGATAACATGCTGTGTAGTGTAGTACACTAGTATTCTATTCCAACACAGCCAGTGTGTGTCTGTGTGTGTGTACTGCTATTCACTATACCATGTTCCCCCATGTATAGTAATACCACTACATTTTACACTACATTTTACCTTGTAGGGGCATTTTTAGGTCCCCATAAGGAACAAGCTTAAAATGATACAGAATGTGTTTTTTGCAGAAATGTTTCTACAAGGGTTAGGTTTAGGGGATAGAATATACAGTTTGTACAGTATAAAACCATTGTGTTAATGCAATATCCCCATAAAACAGGAAAACCAGTGTCTGTGTGGTCAAGCAGTCTGCTCAATGATAATTTGTTAAGTTGACAGCCAGAACCTCTTCACTTCTTATCAAACCTCAAGCGTGCACGCACGCACGCACGCACGCACTAAAGAGAAACATCACTGAACTGGTAACACACACCAGCCAATCGACTCACTGTGACCTCACACCCATTTATACAATTTACCGACAGCAAAAGCAATGCAATCACATGTGAATGTAACTGAAAGTAACACATTTCAAGATGTTATAGACCATGTTTACACACTGTCCACTTGTGATGGGACCAACCAAAATGCATCTTAATACGAGGTTTATCAGAGCATTGGACCAGCCAATTAAAACACTGCAATTCTGAATGAACCAATCATATTACTGCAGTCACACAGACATACAGTAACTGCAGAGAAAAAGGAAAACCACCAACTTCAAAAGGTATTACAAAAAAATACAAGCAGATTTACAACTGTTTATTAAAAAAATCATAATCTGATGCTTTAAGAACCACATGTACCTGAAACTCTTTAAACACTAACCATAGATAGCCAAAAGCATCTGTGCGTTTATTTCTCCAGAATCACATAACACAGTTCAGTAATTAACAGTTCAGACTGATTTTAAACACAAGAATTAACGTGAGCCCTCACAGATCACACTGTATTGTCATATCAACATCACAACACACCCACAACCTCTGAGAATGACATCAAATGTACATTTAAGATACTGTGTTACTGACGTAGTACTTAACGAAATACTTAAACAAAAATATTATCAGTCCACAAGAAACAAATATTACAAACCCGATTCCAAAAAAGTTGGGACACTGTACAAATTGTGAAGTCTCAAATGTCAATATTTTATTCAGAATACAACATTGATGACATATCAAATGTTTAAATTAAGAAAATGTATCATTTTAAGGGAAAAATAAGTTGATTTTAAATTTCATGGCATCAACACATCTCAAAAAAGTTGGGACAAGGCCATGCTTACCACTGTGTGGAATCCCCTCTTCTGTTTATAACAGTCTGCAAACGTCTGGGGACTGAGGAGACAAGTTGCTCAAGTTTAGGAATAGGAATGTTGTCCCATTCTTGTCTAATACAGGCTTCTAGTTGTTCAACTGTCTTAGGTCTTCTTTGTCGCATCTTCCTCTTTATGATGCGCCAAATGTTTTCTATGGGTAGAAGATCTGGACTGCAGGTTGACCATTTCAGTACCCGGATCCTTCTTCTACGCAGCCATGATGTTGTAATTGATGCAGTATGTGGTCTGAAAACGGCTGCACTTCTGGATCATGTTTAGATATGGCTTTTTTTTTGACCTATAGAGTTTTAGCTGGCAACGGCGAATGGCACGGTGGATTGTGTTCACGACAATGTTTTTTGGAAGTATTCCTGAGCCCATGTTGTGATTTCCATTACAGTAGCATTCCTGTATGTGATGCAGTGCCATCTAAGGGCCCGAAGATCACGGGCATCCAGTATGGTTTTCTGACCTTGACCCTTACACACAGAGATTGTTCCAGATTCTCTGAATCTTTGGATGATGTTATGCACTGTAGATGATGATAACTTTAAACTCTTTTTTTTCGCCGTAGCATTGGGGGAATTGGTGATCCTCTGCCCATCTTCACTTCTGAGAGACACTCCCACTCTGAGAGGCTCTTTTAATAACCAGTCATGTTGCCAATTGACCTAATAAGTTGCAAATTGGTCCTCCAGCTGTTCCTTACATTTAACTTTTCCGGCCTCTTATTGCTACCTGTCCCAACTTTTTTGGAATGTGTAGCTCTTATGAAATCTAAAATGAGCCAATATTTGGCATGACATTTCAAAATGTCTCACTTTCAACATTTGATATGTCATCTATATTACATTGTGAATAAAATATAAGTTTATGAGATTTGTAAACTATTGCATTCCTTTTTTATTCACAATTTGTACAGTGTCCCAACTTTTTTGGAATCGGGTTTGTAAAGCTTTTTGACCTGGTGCTCCTTTTTCACATGACACGTGATTGGCTGGTTGAAATCTCACCAGAAATGACAGTGTCAACATCAATGTCTTCCTCCTCATCTTTGATCCGCAGGTATTTCGCTGACTGGGTGAATCTGGAGAGAAAGTGACAGAGAGAGAGAGACAGAGAGAGATAATTAGTGATAACCAAATTATGTGATTCTGACTTATTTCAGACTGGAGGTCTTTACGGGCCCACTGTAACCAAAGGACCTGGCACCCATACAGGTCCATATTTTAAATGGTTATGCAAGTATTTGCTCCACAACACGCAGCGCAGCGCAGCGCAGCGCAGTATGTGCAGTATGTATGTCCCTTCCCGCCAACTACATTCTGTAAATGTGTGATGTCTGATTGTTCCTTCACAATGAGGTATCAGATCACTCTCTAAGATATCTTTTTTTGTTCTTCTCTGGTGAAACAAGCTCCCAGCCTTCACCTAATCTGTTGAGACCATCACAACCTTCAAGAAACAACTTAACACACACCTGTTTCGCAGATACCTAATACAAAAAGTAATCGTATAATTGCAAATCCCTTATACCCCTTTCCTATAAAATTGTATTTTCTTTGCCATCTTCATTTAAGCTGAAATGGCATATCTTTCTTCATATGATACCTGTCATTGTCGTGTTAATTGAATTGAATTAAATGAGATATGTTTGAACTCTCACACACAATGACAAATATTTCTGATGCATGTCCATTTATGCAAATGGCTCAAATGTGTATCATAAGTCAACTCTTAATCCATTAATCAATTACAATCTTAGTATCCTTAGTTATATTAATGAATATACTAATCTTATAATGAACAATATACATTTGCAATAATACATGTATTTTATTTTTCATTATATATAAAGTTGCTCTGAAACAACTGAACATTGTAAAGAGTTTTATAAATAAAACCGAACTGAATAATCCCTGATGCCCTGTTGCTCAACCTCTCTTCACATATTCACAATTGTAAATGCAGCTTACTTGAAAATGTAAAAATGCAAAAAGGTGTCTGTGAGGACAGAATATTAAAGTCATTCGCATGTTTCTGTGAGTGTGTGATGATTTCTGTTCGTCACAGTGAGCTTTAGTTCATCTGCATCATTAATGAAACAATAAGAAAACAATCACAGCACTCACCCAATCGGATGTATTCTCAATCGTGTTCAGACAGCAATACAGATGAGAACAGACTGATTTAATCTACTGTACTATACAGAGGTTTCTCCAGTTTCATATTTTAGGATCCACACACAATCCACCCACTGTGTTTATTATTAGCCTGTGCTTTTAGCTGCAGGGTTTAAAGGAACACACAGAGCTGCAGATCTCTGAATCTATCACACATCAGCGTAATCAAACGTCTGATTCATCATGAATGAAATCACACAGACGGTTCTTTTCAACTGCTCAACTGTCACCAAACTATCTCAGTGTCACTGCTACTACTGTCATCTTACTGTACAAAATCAATTACTGTTTATTACCGCACGTGGCAGAATTTCTTTTCTGATTATTATTAATTCAACAACTGCATATTAAACATTGGTGCATTTCTTTATGATGCTGTTTACTTCAAGCAATAGTTATAGTTATTGCACCACAGCCAGACATGGTAAAATCAGAAAAAAAGCTTTGGCCTCTCATGGCTTTTCTGTTTTAATTATATCTGTAAATAAAAAACTAGGACAATCTGTCTGAATGGCCACCTGTAGTGCTACAATAAACAGCTCTTCACATCACTGTACATCTTCTAAACTGCAGTCTTAATGATCCTAAATACCATTAACACATCTCATTAACACATAGATCAGACTTAGTGTCAATGATCCAAACACTCTGCAAAACTTAACACACAACATCAGCCACGCATTCGTTCTCTGTCTTGCTCACTCTCTGTCCGTCTCTCACTTGTTCTTTGTCTGTCCGTCTCTCTGTCTCACCGCAAACCCAAAACAAACCTTAGAAACATCAGCCAGTCAATACTGATTGTGTGTGAGATAACAGAGGACCTTCAGGGTCTGACAGCTGTATGTGCAGAGAAGAATGACATGCCCTAATATGAATGACATACACACACGCACAAACCATCGCACACGTGCACACACATCACATGTGTGTGCACACTTTATTCACACAGTGGATGGAGGATCTGGTCTTTCAGCAGTCATGAACAGTGACTGTTGCTCTTATGTTCTCACCTGCTGGGTAATCGGCTTCTCTTCCCAAGTGGTGACGGTGACTTCAGTTCCTGAGATGAAGATTCATTCTTCTGCTCCTTCTTGACAAATGGGGGGCGACCCCGCAGACGAGGGGTCCATTCATCCCCTGCTAACACGCCCCTGACAGACAGACAAACAGACACCGATCACTCAGTGTTCACACAGTCTTCATTTACCTTGTGCTACAATATTCATTAAAATATATGAAGGTTGCTGTTTATTACTATGTATTGTTATACTGTTATTGTTATACACAAGGAGGCTTGTCAGTCTGTTATGGTCATTAATGATGTGAATGATCTTCGCAGCTCTGCATCTACTCACGAAATGTAAGCAAACCCTTCTGCTTAAGAAAAGAAAAATTAAAAATGAGATTGTCAAAAATGTGTATGTACTACACTGATATTGTGTCAAACTTACAACCGTCTCAGTCAACAGAAGTTCATGTTATTCTTAATGTCATCCAGTGTGTGTGTGTTTATAGACATATTTGTGATGGATTAGCATGTCATTGTTTCCAGATGTGTCACACCTGTTCTCCACAGAACTGTTCTTGATCTTCTCATCTTCTTCCTCCTCCTCGCCTGTACACAGGCGTTTCGTCTTCTGCACAAAGTGCACAGGAATGAAGGTGATCTGCTTCTCTCCTCCGAGGCGGTCGGGCAACACCACCTCCTTCCTCATGTTCATGTCTGAATATGGGCAACCAAAGGCACTAAGAGAGAGAGAGAGAGAGAGAGAGAGAGAGAGAGAGAGAGAGAGAAAGAGAGAAAGAGAGAGAGAGAGAGAGAGAGAGAGAGAGAGAGAGAGAGAGATGATTGACATTTGGTCACTGTCAAAGTTGAAAAATTACTTTTAGGCTGTAACCACATCCTGATCCTGATTCATGTGATGCTAAAGAATCACAGCACCTAAATCTCACATCTCCACTATAAACAAGCATTGCACCTGATGACACCAGTGGAGCAGAAATACTGAAGAGAAACGGTCTCTGCTCCACTGGATCCTCAAACATTTCAACAGTCCATTACACTGACTGTAAAACCTGCCTTCTGAATTTAATGGACAAATTTCTTAATGCAGATGAACTTCAGTCTATGCCTTATCTAACTCACTTGAGCAAGCTGAACAACATGTTCAGGATTACTAGCAACTCACAGGCAGGTGAGTTTAATCAGGGCTGGAGCTGAACTCTGCAGGAATGTGGAGCTCCAGCTGAGAATGGCTAAATAAAACATGAATAAGGTTTTATCTTCTCATATGAATTTCCAGGTATCATTTCTTTTCTCAATAAAGTTTCTTTGTACTTTAAGATGAGCACGTGTGTGCCTGATTGATCTGCTTAAAGGGCAGGAATAGCAGAGCTGTTGATTGCATCTTATCACAGCACAAATAACCCTAAAATCCTGTGAGTGGAGGCTGATATAAGTGCTACAGAAAGAAGACAACAGTACTAAACCTATCAAACAGCCCCGAACCCTGATCCAGCTTGGGCAGGAGAAATGAAAGATTTGTTCCAGCCATGACCCTCATCACTGTGAAAAGAGGCATGCTGGGATTGGAACAAAAAGGTTTTTTTGGCAGAGATGCAGGTATCAGACTTAACAGATGAATCTGTGTGTGAACCCGTGGATCTATATCCCTCAGAGAGCTCACAAACTCTGAAAAGCAGAGGCGTCCCTCCAGATAAGCAGACTAATAAAAAACTACTTTTCTTCTATAACAGTTAGAGCTGCAATCCTCAATTTGTGCCTCTCTGTTGCCATCTCTGTTTGATACATAAAATTACAGGCTGCTTTGTGCAAATTTATTTAGGTAAGTTGAAGTCAAATAAAGCCAAATCCAACTTGACAGCTCAAATTATAAATCATTATTATAAACTTTCTGTTGTGAAGGTAAGGAAGCCATTTTGAACACTGATCTGTTCAGTTACGTTCAATAACTGATTTTAAAATCAAAACAGTTATGGATTACAGCTTTAAGAGACATTCATGCTGTTGTAAACCTGTAGACAGACAGAGATCTTCCCTCTGAGGATGCTGGTGGTCTCACCTGTGGTGTCCACTGTATTTTGCTCCTTTGATGTGTCCGATGCCCCTGCAGCCCGGGGTGGGACACACGCCCTGCGCAACTGAGCTCCTCTGCTCAGAAAGTCCTGTGTGCGCTTCAAATAAAATAAAAACATTATAAACAGAAATCACATACAATCAAAACATCCATTAACAGACAGCAGTAAAAAAAGTATTATGTAACAGCAGCCATCAGATTCTGAATACAACAGGATTCAAACAGGAAATGACACCACAGCCCATTTGAATTGCACACTGTGAGTGAATCAGGAGATTCATCAGGAAAGCTATTTAAGGTGGGACTTGATTTTATTCTCTGAGAATTTGCAGGTGATAGTGGGTGATTTCCTCCCCTGTGACATGAAGGTCTGCCTAATGATCAATTTTATCCTCTTAAAATCTGATATTTATGGCATTTTATATTAATGCCATGAACTTTATGACATTCACTAGCCCTGTGGTAAATATTTGTAGCATAAAACAAAATCTCTTTCACATTCACAGCAGAAATGCATTAATGTGTTAACAGCTCGATTTCATGTTGATTTTAAACCCTCACACAGTGTTATAATTTCAGATGTCAAAACCACATTAACACACTTCTGTACTCTCGGACTGAACACATTTAGAGACAGGTTATAAGAGGGCAGACTCACTGGGTAGAGGTTCTAGAGGGTGACCAGTCCTGGCACACCAGCCCACTGGATGAAGGTCTGGCAGGTCTGAATCCACCCAGAAATCAAACTTCTCATGCCAGCCATCAAAATGAACCTGTAGACCAGAGAAAGATTCTAACTCCAGAACTACAGGAGGAAAATCACACCATCACATCTGATCACCGCTGTTCATTACTGAGAGTGCATGCCCTAGAAGTGCTGCGGGTTTGAGCTGGGGAGTTAGAGAAATCTCTCACTCTGATTGTGCAGTAAGTCACAATCATGTGTGTGTCATCTGTATAATTCCAGTTCTGAATCTGCTTCTGTTTACATTAAATCAAAGTTCATGATGCGAAACACAAGCAGGATTTAGACTGGGGGTGTCCAATCCTGCTGCTGGAGGGCCAGTGCCCAATCCTGCTGCTGGAGGGCCAGTGTCCTATAGTGTTTAGCTCCAACTAAAGACAGACTCCAATTAAAGACACCTGAACCAGGTTATCAAGTCAGACTCAAAACAAAGAAAACATGCTGACAAACTCAATTCACATGAGCACAGAGCACAGCAGATGTTCTGCCTCACTTTGACTCTGTAGTTATCAGTGTCGATTACTGTAGCCACACGAATCAACATGGGGTTCCTTCTGTCCACGGCCTCCAGCTTCATGTGCACCTGGAATCCATGTGGAGGTCTCTGCACACACGTGCACACACGGAGAGAGAGAGAGAGAGAGAGAGAGAGAGATGTGAGCTGCCAGAACAGCTTTCAGTACAGAACATGCGAGGGATGACATCATGATCTCACCACAGAGAACGCGTGGCTCGGTGCAGCACATGCACATGTGTCTTCCATATACTCCTCCCAGATGAACTGCTCTGGATTAGGATGTCCTGAGACACATAGCAACAATATTCACACTCATACACATTTACAGCATAACTGCAATGACTTTTGCAGGATAATAACAGCAATGCAGCAACTGCAGGATTTTATTAAAAAATAAAAAATTTTATCTTGTGAGAAACAGACTGATACAAGACATGAAACTAGCACAGAAATGCAGGAAAACACCTGCCCGAGAATGCTGCCAAATATACAGCTGAAATTCAATACAACATCTGACTGCAGAATGAGTGTGTGCAGTCAGAGTTTGCCTGCTGTTGATGTATTCTGATGAGTGTGTGCGTGTGTGTGCAGTCAGAGTTTGTCTGCTGTTGATGTATTCTGATGAGTGTGTGCGTGTGTGTGCAGTCAGAGTTTGTCTGCTGTTGATGTATTCTGATGAGTGTGTGTAGTCAGAGTTTGTCTGCTGTTGATGTGTTCTGATGAGTGTGTGTGTGTGTGTGCAGTCAGAGTTTGCCTGCTGTTGATGTATTCTGATGAGTGTGTGTGTGTGTGTGTGTGTGCAGTCAGAGTTTGTCTGCTGTTGATGTATTCTGGTGAGTGTGTGTAGTCAGAGTTTGTCTGCTGTTGATGTATTCTGATGAGTGTGTGTGTGTGTGTGCAGTCAGAGTTTGTCTGCTGTTGATGTATTCTGATGAGTGTGTGTGTGTTTCAGTCAGAGTTTGTCTGCTGTTGATGTATTCTGATGAGTGTGTGTGTGTGCAGTCAGAGTTTGCCTGCTGTTGATGTATTCTGGTGAGTGTGTGTGTGTGTGTGTGCAGTCAGAGTTTGCCTGCTGTTGATGTATTCTGGTGAGTGTGTGTGTGTGTGTGTGCAGTCAGAGTTTGTCTGCTGTTGATGTATTCTGATGAGTGTGTGTGTGTGTGTGTGCAGTCAGAGTTTGTCTGCTGTTGATGTATTCTGGTGTGTGTGTGTGTGTGCAGTCAGAGTTTGTCTGCTGTTGATGTATTCTGATGAGTGTGTGTGTGTGCAGTCAGAGTTTGCCTGCTGTTGATGTGTTCTGGTGAGTGTGTGTGTGTGTGTGTGTGTGCAGTCAGAGTTTGCCTGCTGTTGATGTGTTCTGGTGAGTGTGTGTGTGTGTGTGTGCAGTCAGAGTTTGCCTGCTGTTGATGTATTCTGGTGAGTGTGTGTGTGTGTGTGTGTGTGTGTGCAGTCAGAGTTTGTCTGCTGTTGATGTATTCTGATGAGTGTGTGTGTGTGTGTGTGTGTGTGTGTGCAGTCAGAGTTTGTCTGCTGTTGATGTGTTCTGGTGTGTGTGTGTGTGTGCAGTCAGAGTTTGCCTGCTGTTGATGTTTTAAGGGGTGTGTGTGTGTGTGTGTGCAGTCAGAGTTGTCTGCTGGTGATGTGTGTGTGTGTGTGTGTGTGTGTGCAGTCAGAGTTTGTCTGCTGTTGATGTATTCTGATGAGTGTGTGTGTGTGTGTGTGCAGTCAGAGTTTGCCTGCTGTTGATGTATTCTGGTGATGTGTGTGTGTGTGTGTGTGTGTGCAGTCAGAGTTTGTCTGCTGTTGATGTATTCTGATGAGTGTGTGTGTGTGTGTGTGCAGTCAGAGTTTGTCTGCTGTTGATGTATTCTGATGAGTGTGTGTGTAGATCATTTGGTTGCGGTGGATTATTAATGTCAGAAATTAGTCAAAGACAGGATCCTGTTAGAATACAGGAGTTTGAATCCAAAAAGCCAATAACAAATTAGAGAAAACAAATGATCTAAATAATTTAATAATTATTTAATAAAAATAATTTAATAAGCCATTTCATCTGCAGAGAACAAGTTCTTGTTACTTCACACATTAAAGATCTGTTTGCTTACTCAGAACAGTTTAAACTACAGCATTTTACAGATGGTTTCATTTCTAAACTGCAGCAGCTGTTCACTGTCAGTGATGAAATCTATCAGTTCTGCTTGATGAGCTGGATTCAGTATTAGGGTTAACAGTACTGTGGACTGTATTTGGAGCAGATAAACTCAGCTGTGTCAGATTTTTGGAAACTCGTTCGCTCTGTTGATTCTGCGTTCACTGATTTCTTATCATGACATTCTCCTGTGCTCAGTGCTGCACTAACACAGTACTGTAGCATTACTATGGCTGTTTTAACTGTATCATGGTAATACTTCAGTATATTGTGTACAGTCTTTTCTGCCATAACTCTAATCCTGACATTGCAATGCATTTCCAAACCATCACAACACATCAGATGAGTGAAGAATCCATTCAAATCTGAGGGGATTCAAGCCTCCTGCTGAATGATCTCAGCTGTCATCTGAGACACAGAACTCTGTACAGACTGCAGGAGATGCAGAGCTACATCAGTCTCACATATCTTAAATCACAGCAGCTAAACATACATGAATCAGCAATACATAACTGCTAAGACTAAAAAAAAAGCATGCACGCACTCACACACGCATGCACGCACTCACGCATGCATGCACGCATGGATGTTAATCAGTCAACTGAATGATGTGGTGTGTTCAGATGCTTTTCAGGGTGACAGTAGGCGTGTTTCTCTCACCCTGAGGTGCAGTAAGAGGTCGGCTGTGATCCTGACACCAGCCCACAGGGTGAATATGAGGACTGCTCTCGTCACACCTGAGAGGAAAGAGAAGCGTTCATACCTTCACACTGGTAAACCAGCATAAGATTAACTGTTCTGATTTATGTTACCACATCAGCACTGACTCAAACAATGCCTTTCTGTGCACTAAGTAAAGTGGTCTGAATATATTTATATAATATAAATCTCCTGTGGAGGTGCAGGATCGTAAAATGTTTACTAAAATATTTATTGCATTTGATCCAAATGGACTTTTGGAGGCGTGGCTTTAGAAAACACTCTGAAGGGAGGGTGGGATCTTATATGATTATATGATTTGCGATTTCTGGACGAGTTATTCAAGTCCATTTACATTTGTGCCTTTGACAGACACTTTTATGCACAGTGACTTACAGCTACTGTCCACATTACATTCAAGCTACACAATTAATACTGAAGCATACTGAACCCATGACATCAGTATTGATGTGAGAGACTCCACCAGTTAAGCTACAAGAAAACCACAATTCATAGCATTTCTAAAAGGACAATGTTGGCAGTTTCAGTTTGTCTGCAGTTTCAACATCTTCTGGTATCTCAGTTTAATGTTCAGAGTAACTGTGAGTCACTGGTAAATTGTTACACTCGCTCAGCTGCTTTATTTTGCTGTTCTGTTTGGAGACATTTGTTATGCAAGTCAAAGTCAAAGTGCACTTTACTGTAATTTTAACCACACAACAGTGTACAGCCACATTGACAACCAGCATTTACGACAACAACATAAAGCTGGTACGAGCAGGACAACAACAGACATAATACACACCAAGGACAGACAAGACAACATATCGACATGTTAGACAATCTAAGCTAAATATACACAAAAACTGTACAAAAACTACACAATATAAATAAAAATAAAAACATCCACAGTGGATGTGTGAGTGCATTACTCAATGTAACATTAATGTAAACAGGCACCAATGGATGGTGAAAAAGTGGTTTCATCATGTATCAGTGATGTTATTTTGTGTTTCTGTAGCTCAGTTAGTAAAGCACTTCACTAGCAATGCATAGGTTGTGGGTTCAATTCCCAGGGGCACATGGACTGACAAAATGTATAAATTGAATGAAGTGTAAGTGGCTTTGGATAAAAGCGTCTGACAAACGCATAAATGTAAATGTACTCTGATTGTCTGTCTCTCACAGCTGCTCCTTGTGGACAGACACAATAATAACACAGAAACACATCATGAGTCATGTGACTCATGTGGCCTGTCCAAATCTGTTTACAGCTGTTCTGTGTACAGCTGCATCTCTCTGTATGGGATTGACTCTAATTTTACTCTCTCTCCAGAGCTTCACGTGAGCTGTGTCACAATATATAAACATGAAGGACTGAATGAATCACGTTAAGAGTGAATCTGCCGCACATGATGGTCCAGGGCTGGACAGATTCACCTCTGTGTGCTGCTGACAGAGCAGAACATCCTCCACAACCATCAGAACTTACTCACCATCATTATGCCAATCCTTCTGCTCTACCAAGATTTATTTTCACTTTTTATAGTTTATATTAAAATATACTGTATATTAAAATTCACATGTATTTTTGATTTTTTTTATTATTTAAAGTCCTAGAAAACCCAACTGAATGATTATTGATTTAGATTAAGAATGTTTTTCTCACCAGTAATCGTAAGTGTCGTCCCAGTTATCAAAATGAACCAGGAAGCGATTGTCCACGATATCAGCCACAGTGGCCACACACACCAGACACGGGTTCTTCTTGTCCACTGCCTCCAGCTTCATGCCCACCTGAAAGCAGGAGGTGCCTGCGGTCTGTGGGAGAGAGACTCTGATGACTCAGCAGATGGTGGATAAGTGTGATATGAGCACACAGCTGTGAGCTCTCAGATCTTCTCTCACTGTTTGTGAAAGTGTATGTGAGTGAACAAACCTGGACACAGCTCATCTTTTACAGTAGATGAAGATAAAATGAAGGAAGGTGAGATTAGGGCCAGATTAAAAAATGACATGAAAGTGAGATGCAGCTGAGTAGGTGAGGATGACATGAAAGTAAGATGTGGCTGAGATGAAGGAGAAATGAGGGTAAGATGAAAGTGTGATGAGGGACAGCACACTCTTCACTTACACTGTTTTGGGATTTGAACAGATTCTTTGGTGCAGCTTCAGCGTTTTGAGACTCCAGATATTTCTCCCAGATGAACTCGTTGGGTTTATAACCTGACAGCAGACAATGAGATGGAAAGAGCTCTCTGTATGTTCTGAATCCAGACGCATTTCTTCTAAAGTTTGTTTTTAATCATTCTTATTATTTTAGGGCTGGTCCTCATTACTGTAAAAGCATCATTCTCTCAGCTACTAAATAAAGCATGCTCATTTTTTAGCATATTGTACAGTAGGAGAAAATGCCCATCTTTTGAGTCGGGGTTAAGTATGTTGGTAGATGTCATTTAGAATGTGTAGTTTTCACAATCAATCGACAGAGAGTCTCTCCTCATACACTGTTTATTTGTCTGATTAGTTTCCTAATGACCATAAAGACGTTTCTCACTTGCACCTGTCTCGTGAGTCACACCACAGTGAGTCTGACTGAGATGAGACACAAACCTTTGGGTGGGTGAAGTTTATGGCCTGTGGACACACACCAACCAGCTGGTTCGATGTCAGGAGAGTCAGCATTTACCCAGAAGTCATAGCACTCTGAGTAACCATCAATATGGAGCCTCAGACGAAAGCCAATCACCTTCAACAATAACCAACAGCACATCAACAACAACCTGCAGCAACATCACTATCAATTTGTCTTACTGTCTCAACTCTGTCCAGCTGCAACGGAACCTCATAAGGGCCTGATCTGGAATATTCTAAATGGGCAACAACCCACAAACACACAGGAGACTTCTGTTACAGGTAACAGGTTTCTATTTTAGCAACATACATATACGTATACGTATATATATATATATATATATATATATATATATATATATATATATATATATATATATATATATATATATATATATATATATATATATATATATATATATTATATTTGAAGCTAATGAAGCTAACTGCTAAAGTAACAGTGTTGCTGGGTAAATGACTGTGGTAAATGAGTTTCTCTCACCTCAGCCACAGACAGCACACAGAACATGGATGGATGGAGAGGATCAATGCCCTCCAACCTCATGCCAACCTGAAATCCATTCCTGATGCTGGGAAACACCTGGAACTGCAGAAACACAAATTAAACAGTATAAACACGAAGACAGTCTTTACATAGAAACACTCTGGCTCTTGAGTTGCTATGGAAACCATCTCTTGTGTTTCTGAGAGAAACAGATGTCCCATCACATCATTCCAGGAGCAAAATTACCTGAGAAATATTGAGCACACAGGACACAGGCTGTTACTGTAGAAATCATTTTCAGTCTGTTCATGTACAGTAGTCAAAATCTTTCATGTCTTTGGTTGCTGTGTTTTTGTTTAGTCTCTGTTGAATTAAATTAATTCTGTAAGTCTTCTGAACTCTAGAAGTGAATTAAATCTAGATCTAAGCCTTCACTTAATTAATCTGAGGAGGTTTTCATACTAGCATTTCTTTGGCGTCTGTTCAGTTCATTTGGCTCGTTTGAAGCTCTGATGTCACAGATGATCATGGGGTCTGGGGCTCATGTGGACTCATGGGACAGATGACAGTGTGCAGGTGGAGTAGAATCCTCACACACTCTCCTCGAGTTTATATCAGTCTACTAAAGCTCAGAGCTGATCCTGGATCAGCTGTAGATGATTTTACCTCAGTGAAGATGTGCAGGGATGCAGCTATGGCTCTCTCCTCAAGTTTATATCAGTCTACTAAAGCTCAGAGCTGATCCTGGATCAGCTGTAGATGATTTTACCTCAGTCAAGATGTGCAGGGGTGCAGCTATGGCTCTCTCCTCGAGTTTATATCAGTCTATTAAAGCTCAGAGCTGATCCTGGATCAGCTGTAGATGATTTTACCTCAGTGAAGATGTGCAGGGGTGCAGCTATGGCTTTCTCCTCCTCCAGATACTGATCCCAGGACCAGGGTTTCTTCTTACTGCTCACTGCTGAAGAACACACTCAATCAGCAAACCATCTTCTAGAAGAAATATCTCTTGGCTATGCAGGAACAGCTTTTATAAAAACATTCATCCAGGTGAATCCATTTTTCCTTCCATTTGAACTGCTGAAGGCATTTAAGAAGATTTACCTTGTAATGTGGAAACTTTGTTCTTCATCTTTGTGGTGTCGTCTTTCGGTCGCTCCTGAGGAGGAAACAGCGATTCATGAGGTCATTCTGACAGCAGCCGTCAGACAACAGCTGAAGGTCAGAAGAGTTTGTGATACTCACGCGCAGAGAATATTCTTCTGAAATGCTTCTGGGGTTCAAACTATGTTTCTTTCTCTTGCGGTCATCAGCCTGCATCATTAGAGACTGAGGACAGACACAAACAAACACTGACCTTCACGAGGAACCACACAACACAACACACAATCATATGAGTTAGAAAAGTCCATCCAACACAATCTGAGAGGTCAAACTCTTTGATACAGAAGGCCACTTCAGTAAAAAGATCTTTTAACCATGAAAAAACAAGACAGTTTTTACCATTTAGGGTGAGATGTTACATACAAACCACTAGGTGTGACCTTTGACACCTACCCATAATCCTCTTTAATACATAGTAATAAATTCAACATTCACCAGTAATGCCTGCACTATCTGCTACTGTGTGTAAAAACATCATTTTAAAACAAAGCAGATTTGGAACAACTCTATTCTTGTTTTGAAGCTCAGAGAATTAGATTTTTTAATAATTAATTTGCATCAAAAAGCTTAAATGACAATGACAGAAATCTCTGTGCTGAAACAGTGATGACGACATGCACTGTTTAGCATTCAAATGATTAAAATGAACATTTCATTTCTAAAAGGAATTTTCTGAAAGGAATATTCATATTTTGTGCAGTATTTAAATGAGTGGTAATTAGAGCCAGTCTGTGGAAATCTGGATCTGAGGAGTAAGTTTAAACTAACAGTGATGAATGTTTTCAGACAGAGAACTGCAGCCCTCAGAGCCCATGAGAACCTCTAGAACCTTCTCACACCTCTCACAAGAACAGGCGCATGCAGAACTATCTATTCAAATGAACTATTTTCAGCATAGTTTTAACTCTATTTATTGTGACCTCATCTGTACTCTATCAACAGTCAAACTTCCTTCACATCACTTCTAGTAAGAAACACAGCGAGAAGAAATGAACTCACCAGCTGATCTGTGCTGCAGCCTGTGGAGGCCGTCAACAGTTCAGCCCAAAAGAATCCCACCTGAAGACATTCTTCATCTGTACTGGATCATTTCAAACCTGGAACCAGAACCCACACAAAACTCAACATATAACACACACTCAGGCAACATATGTGAAGAATGTGATCTTTACAAGCACTCGATCGCTCAGATAAAAGCTCTTCTGTAAACAGAGAACGACAGTCAGAAATCAGACTGAATCCCCAAAATCCTTGATCAATGTCTCAGGAACCCACAGCTGTTCAGGTCAAGCAGACATCTGTCAGTATTACTGCAACATTACAACAAATCTATGTTATTTTAGGAATAAACTGCAGTAACATCTCCAGTATATTCAGATGAAAATGTGCATGCCTGTTCATTCTGAATGTACTGATAACACAAACACAGAAATATCCCAGCAGCTGCAAGGCATGTAAATGTCGTATTTTAATACAGTTTGAGCAACACGTGACTGTGTCATGTATGTATAACATGCATGTATTTTTCAGCTTTTTTTGAAGGCTGGAGGAAAATTCAAGAGATAATTACCCATCACAGTCACACAGAAAGAGGAAGTGATGTCACAAACTGTAATAATCATTATTCTGGTAAATATCACAACAACAGTAAAAACCTATTTCATTTATCAACCCAACAGTCTGATGTGATATGAAATACAACACAAGAACACACACACACACACAGACACACACACACAGACAGACAGACAGACACACACACACACACACAGACAGACCACACAAACAAGTGCTGCCTTTATCAATTAAATCCAATGATTTCTGAAGATGAATTAAAACTCCATTATTTGTCCTCAGAAACCACATATACCAGCAATGAACACATAAGAACACCAGACTTAAGTAAACAACATCAGCAATGAACACATGAGCAGCACATTACGGGAAACCCTGCTGGCATTTTTCTGTAAAGGGATCTGCTTCCAGTTTAAAACAAATATCGAAACCAAAAGACATCCATGATATTCAGATCCACTGATGGATCTTTATTCTTCAGCACCACAGCAAAAGACATTTTTCACACTTTATTAGCCAGAAGACTCTTCAGAGTGAAAACAGATCATCAACAATAGAGACACACACGTTTCTGTCCAGTCATATGATTTTCACAGTGATAGGACAGAAAATTATATTGCCAAGCAATTTCATGAGATCCTGCCCTACCTAACATTAGTGTTCTGTACATGTACACATATCAGAAAAGTCCTTCAATATATGCTGAGCAGTGCCTGAAATAGAATAGAAAAGAATAGCAGAACCTGAAAGCTGTTAGATTTGAATTTGAGAACTTAATACAATAACATACAATAACTTGGTACAATAAATATTTGTACTTGTACACTAAAACTCACAGCCCCAATATAAAAACTTGAAAATACATATCTAAAGCTAAAGGTTGAGAGTTGCACTCATGGACAATAATCTCACAAATAGTTGCAGACAAATAGTCACAAATGTGTAAAACCGCATTCAAAGGAATAAAATGACAGACACAAACATGTAGCGCATATTTACATGCGTTCTTAAATTCATATTCGCAGTACAAGTACAATTATCTGTTAAACTTATTTTAAACTGTTTCTGTAAAATGTTAAACAGTTTCACTACTGTAATAACATATGTCAGTTAATTAAAATAAAAAAATTTAAATTCTTATTTCAAAATTATGCTAAAACATATACTTTTGTATTTTAAACACATCATTAAATTGTTTTTTCACATTAAGAGATACATTCTTAATAGTAATAAAATAATTAAAAATAAAAATAATTAAAATAATGTTAAAGGACAAAACATTAATGGTTCTAAACACTGGTTTAATTTTCTTCAAGCTAAATACTATTTATTCACTGTTTCTAATCATTTTTAAACAACAAACGTTTTGCCAACATCAACTTTTATAATTGTGCTAACAACAACAACAACAACTGCTTGTTTACCTCTTAAATGTAAAACTTTATTAAGACTCTACTGTCAAATACTAAAAACTGTAAAAACAAATTAAAGTCCAGTGGTCGAGCTGAACTGATGTGTAAAAGTGACACACAGCAAGAGAAAACAACATGCTTGTTCAGAACGGACACACTGAACAGGAAGTGATGTGTAGCACCCTGCAGCAGGAAGCAACTAAACAACTTCCTGACAAAAAAATCCATGCAAACAACAGAGCTGAACAGACTTGTGTTTGTGTGTGTGTGATGGAATCATTCTGAGGTCAGTGTGCGTCTGTGGTAGTGTGAGAAACTAAATCTTGAAACAGTAAAACATCACAGTGTGGCTCAATGTGAGATCTGAACAAACATCCATCAATCCTGTTCAGAGCTCATGATCTAAAACTCTCACCTGCACACTCACAGGTGCACAACGTCCCTCCTGCTGTTACCGTGTTTAAAATAAGCCTGAAGCCTTCTATTCCTGTAACTAACACTGACACCCTGTTTAAAAGGATCTTGAACGCAGATTCATTTTTAGCAGATGGGTAAGCTGACATGTCATTTCAAGCAGTGATTACCAGCCCTGTGACTAACTCAAGCTCTTTAAATAACTGCTTTATACATTTCTAGAATGTTTATGCATGAGTTTCTTATGAACTTATGATTGAGAGACTACAAGCTTTTAATTTTAATTTAAATGTATATCATTTAAGAAAAGATCTGTCACATGACAGGACTGTTGAACTACAAACAAGCTAAAGTTATTCCAAATGATAAAAACAGACAGTTACAGTGCAATACATACACTTTTCCTTAAAAACTTATATATAAAATATACCTCTAACATTATACTAAATTTATATATAATCATGGGTTAGCTGGGGAAACCACTAAATGCAACGAACCATTGTGCAGAGACAGAACAGCAAAAATAACCAACTTTTAAAAGTGAGATTCAAACTCTATTCAGGCACAAATTCATTTGTCTACTGGTAGGAGCTATAAACACTTCAATCATCCTCAAGATCAAGAACAGAACACAGTTAAAGACCTGACCCAGATGATCAAGAGCATGAAAATAAAATCCACTGAAATTAAAGAGACAAAACAGGAGAATAAAAAGAAAAACTGAAAGTAAATCTTTCTGTTGGACTACATCATGTTAAGTCTGCACAATGCTGAAGTCACAGCTCATGATCAGATTAATGGAATTCAGTGCTTGATTTTAAAGGCTATAATAAATACTTTATTAGGATGTTTAATGTTAATCATGAAGAAAAACACTTCAACAGGTGCATCAGCACAAGATTCCTCTGACACCTCAACACCTTCATATCGAGCAGAATGACTCTGACTGCAGTGTTTGTATGACGCTCATCCAGGAATGAAGAACAGAATGAAGTAAAAGATCCCACGACACACATGACAGATGAGAGCAGGAAAATGGCGACTTCACTACACAAACAAACAAGTGTGACTACAGAGACAGTGACGGACTACAGACAGATATCAGACAGCCACACAGACAAGAAGAGAATCATGTGAATCATAAAGCTAAGAGTTACGACGTAACATCAAGAGTTACGATGCAACACTCCCAATGCGAGAGAGAGAGAGAGAGAGAGAGAGAGAGAGAGAGAGGAGAGAGAGAGAGAGAGAGAGAGAGAGAGAGAGAGAGAAGAGAGAGAGAGAGAGAGAGAGAGAGAGAGAGAGAGAGCATTAACGCAACATTGTTGCGCGCGCGTCTTTAACGCATTTAACATGACAAACACACAGATTAGCCGAACAGCCATTACAGACACTCATCTCACAAACACACTGAAGTGCGGCGTTAACGCGCTTTACGCGACACGTATGGACGCTCGACTCAAGCGCGGCTCTTTATGAGGCTTATGAAATAAAAGGGCGTAAAGTGAGGATGATATTAATGAATATTTCTTACCCACAAGCAGCCTGAGAGAAGCGACAGACAGACGCGGTGACTACACTGATGACTGCGCATGCGCAGCAGAGCCCTCTGCTGGAGAACCAGAACAGGTGTCGCAGGCCTGGACCACAACCAAATACTACATAATGATCAAACACGTAACCTACACAAACACACGAAATCACCAGTAGTCACAGACCAGTGTAACTGCAGACGATCACAACCACACACTAAAAATAGCGATAGCTCAATCGGCAGAGCCAACAGTGTAGATTTAGTTTGAACTTTAGGGGATGCAGTGTGATCCATACTTATGTGTCCATTAATAAAAGTGTTAAAAAATGGGGGTAGGGGATTTCGGTTAGGTTGCTAGTTTTGGTTAGTGGGGGGATTACCACTACCCACAACCCCCAGAAACTACGTCCATGGGAAGAGCATTACAAGCACAGGTCATAGGTTAAATTCTCAGGAAACACACATACTAATAAAAACATGTAAATCATGAACTTCTGCAAGCTGCTTTGAATAAAAGTGTCTGACAAATACTTAAATGTAAATGTACAAAACAATCTTAAGGGCTGAAATAATAAAACACAGTTATAAAGACAGACATTATTACTATCAATAATTGAAACAGAGGGAGCTGCTGGTTCCTGTTTGAAACAGAAATCACTTCTCTTCTCATTCTGCTTCTGTTTAGACTGATAGATTTTATATCAAATCATAAATAATCTCATGTTTCCGTCAGTCTCTTTAGCCTGTGATTGTGCTACAGACAGATAAATGCAGATCACATGCACAGTACTGGTGATTATATGCAGTAGCTGCAGCATATTTGAGTGTCATTTATTCATCCTTAAGAAAAACAGTTCAGCTAAAATTCAACAGGTGCATACTGAGGACACTGAGGACTGTTTAATGATATTTATGTTTCAAGATATTTATGTCTTGAAATATGTTTCAAGGTTGTGATTGTTACACTGACAGGAGACAATCTGCTGTGTTTGTTTTACAACACATAAACACAATCATACACAATAACATTCTTTCACACAAACACTAAATGAATGTCCTGTACAACACAACGTCCTGAATGAGGGTGTTCAGCAAATACCACAGAGAAAATTCTCACACTGAAACTTTTCACGATGTTCATTTAGACATGATCACACACACACGTTTGTTTGACTATATTAGTGAGGTCATAAGATATACAGGATCGCGTGTATGCAGACTGAGTGACGTCATCGGGCGTCTTGTCTGCGTGTACGTGATCGTACGGCGACACCGACGCGAACTTCAGCTACTTCCTGCTTCTTGTAGGGACGTGACGTCACCGGTGACGTCTGAGTGCTTCGAGAGGGCGTCACGTCACGTTTTTGCGGGACACTTCGGCTGCTTGATGTGTCAAACCCGCTGTCACACTGACCATTAATACGCCAAGGGCTCACTTATTTAACTGCATTTCCTGTCGTACCCAGTTACAAAAGGATGAAATAACACAGAGTATAAACACTTAAAAGACTGTTATTATATACTGTTACGTATTTCCACGTATGTGAATGACTTGTGAAGCATGCAGCACACATTTGACTGCACTAGATCTGCTTTGACCAGCAGATGTCCCCAAATGAACCACTTCTCATCACGCCACCATCAGCTACAGTTCAGGTTTACTCGACTAAAATGTTACAGATGATTTTAAGACCTTTTGATGTGAAGGGCATGCTCAAAAGTTTGACAGAAAACTAATCCATTATTGTATTTATTTTTTGGTCTTCAAAATACAAAACAAAAACACATTAAACAATACAAAACTTTCTTTAACTGAAGTGACATAGGCAATTTATAAAGTAAAAATACAATGAAATTCAGTCAGTTACATATAATCTTGAGGTAACATGTAGAGTTTTGGGTTTATAATAACTCAAATTCACCTCCTCAAAGGTTACCAGTAGTGTTAACAAATAAACTTAACTGAGTTTTCTTTTTAATTAACCACATAAACAGTTCACCATTTAAAAGGCTGCAGTTCAGCAATAAATCCAATGTTTTGGTCAGACTTTTAAAATGTTAAGAAAACCAAACCAGAGTTAGTAAAGTATGTTCTCAGCAACCAATTTATGTACACACAGGCAATCAGTGCAACAATGAACTGCAGCGAGAGCATGTAAAATAATCAAATGAATCAAATAAAAACAGTCATCTGAATCGGAGGCAAAACCTCTAAGGGCACATCCCCAGAACACAGCAGCAACAAACAGCGCCATCCATACAGGATTAACCATGCCTGTAGCTGCAGAAACCCAAAATAAAACAGGAAAACCTTTTAAATGCTAACATTAATGTTTTGTATGAAATAATTAAGACATTGCATTGTATACACCTTTTTTTCCATCCCTTTGGATTTTTTGCAGGAGATCAGTGTTGATGAAATTGCATGTTATAGCTGGTAAAATTAGTTAGCGCTGTTGTTTTTGTTTGTTTGTTTGAAATATATACACATGCATTCAATAGGTATTCCAATAAAAACTAATTCCAAATTCCTTCCAGTTTCACCAATTAAAGATTTGAGCTAAAACTGCAAGACAGTCCACACAACAAATCAGCATGAAGAGCTTGTCTAGTCTTCAGCCATGAGATATGTCATACAATGAGTGACGAATGCAAAGTAATGAAGCTGGACTGGGAAGATCGTCTTTCTGATCTGACGATTCCTTTCGTCTGCCAACTGGAGTCAGATTCACATTAGGTTTGGAAGGAAGAGCAACTGGCTGAGAACAGTGTCAGCTCCAATTGTAAAAATAAAGGACCGTTAGAATGCATTTCCCCATCTTTTCACCTGAAGACAATAGAGTTAATTATCATTTAATACCATAACAAAAAGTTTGCTCATTACTCTCTATCTGTATACAAAAGCCCCAAAAGTATTTGGACATTTAAACAACATTTCAAAATGTATTAAAGTGTTTGCATTAATAACACAATATGAAACTAAATTCATTTACTATATTTTCAAAAGCAAGCACTTCTCAGGCAAAACTTTTCACAGAAGTGATAAAACTGTAGATTACTGTTAAAAAATTAGACAAAATAAACCTGCATTTATATTAACTAACAATCATCTTGAGACCTGAAGTTAAATTAGGCAGAAATTTCTGAGAAATCTGCATTTGTTTGCAGATGCTACATGGTTTGATAATTTTCTATTTATAAAAATGAACTTCCTTATTATGTATGATATATTGGGGCCTACTTAAGAAAACAATTACAGCACCTGTCACGTTCACCACTGTGGGGGCACATAACTGTAGGTGGGAGTTGCTGGTTGGCGGTATGTGGACATTGAGGGGTGGGGTGCGACTGGGGTTGGGGAGTGAGTAGTTAGTAAGGTTCCTGTGGAGGAAAACCCAGAAAAACAACCCACACCTGCATGACTCCACTGGCTTTAAGCACTTCAATATCAATCAGCCATTTAATTCAAATCATATGCATTCATACAGCGCTTTTCACAATGTCACATTATTGCAAAGCAGCTCTAAATATTAAAAACAGAAAACATAAAATTATGAAATGTATGGAATACATATAGAATACATGGTATTATTTCAACTTACTCATATGATGTAAATTAAAATTATTCACTGAATATTCCTAAATGTTAAAATTGTATTTTAAACCTTTTTCTCTGTAATTCAATGGATCATTCTAAGGTCTGATTGTTGAAATGTAACCGACAGATCATTTCTTTTAAAAAGCACACGACTTACCAGCTGACATTGCCATGGTGCTGCCTCCAACCATTCCCATGGTGACTCCATTAGGGCGTGGAGGTGGAATAGGAGGGGCATACATGGCTGCCGGCATGCCATTGGGCTGGACCACTGTCGTATGATGAATGACATGGGGTGGGGCAGCATACAGGGGCTGTGTGTAGTAAGTGCCTTGATGCTGCGATAGAACATCCAATGTCTTAAATTGGTGGCACACAAACATTACTAGAACTGCAGAGCACTCAGCTTGATCCCCTTACCTGTGCATAAGGGTTCTGTTGAGAGTAGGGACTTCTCATAGGGTAGACAGCAGCTGGGTAGGGGTTGGGTGATGAGGAATAGGGGGGTACAGCACCAGTTGTTGGGGAGCAGGACATTTTGAAAGGGGTCCCAGGAGCATAACCTGCAGGCATGGAAGGGCATTGTTTGTTTGGCTTAAAGGCATCCAAAATTATACAAAATTCTAATCTGTTAGCAGCATCATTGTCTTTAAACTTTGTGTACTAGCAAAGAGACACAAACTGAAAATAAAAACAAAGAATGAATATTTTTACAATTTTTTTTTTTGAATTTTTTTTTTTACATACACCAATAGAGTGGTGAATTCATATTTTTTTCTTAAAGGATAATGTCAATGTTAACAGCTAGAGAGCAGGGTGGCTGATGGCCATAATATTACTTTAATTCACTGTATGTTTAATAATAGTTAACAATGTGTACACTAAATTTAAACAAACATATTTTACACAATATTACAAGATTTTGGAAAATCTTTTAAATATCGTGAAACCAGAGTGGCCACTTTTTAATAGGCTAATCAGGCAGCATTATGAACTGATGTTGAGCATCTCAAAATACCAAACATTGAGATTACAGATATTACAGCCTATCAGGAATTCAAATCCCAGAGTAGTTTGCTGGATGTAGGAGGTCACTATGTTACGATGAAAGATAAAGGAGACCCAACACAGGTTTTCTTGGCTTCCAGGTAATTGGATCAAAAATAAAGTAAAACTGTGGGAGTTTTGTCTTCCCTTCACCTGTGGGAAAGGCTGGGTTAGCACCAGGATACATGCTGGGGGAGTATGTTGGGGCTGCTGTTGCATAACCCACAGGAAACCCTGCTGCAGGAAGAGAGGAAAATATCACAGCAATGAACAATAACATTGACAGTAGATAGCTGTAAATGTCACTGGCCAACAATTCTTATCAACTGCATGACAGTAAGACAGGGCTGTTTTCTGGTTACCTGGGTATCCTATTCCTTTAGGGTTGGCATAAGGAACCCCTGATGATGCGGGGCTATAAACAGGGTTCATAATGTTGATCTTTCAGCACCTTTGGGGATGGGGAATGCAGAAGAAACATTAAACAAACATTAAACAAAGTTTAATTTCAATAATAATAATAATAATACTACCATCTATAGCTACCATCTACATTATATAGTAAATGACTTCTTTGTGGAACAGATTTTTAAAAGGCATTCACTGAAAACAGGTCTCAAATACAACAGATTTAAAATGCTATAGCAAAGGAATCAGGACTCATGTGTAACCAGAACTTTAGAATTGCCTAGAAAAGAACACACACCCGAACTCAAGCCCCTCTGCTGCACCTGTCAATTACATTTGATGGCTGGGAACACAAAGCCAGTTATTGTTATAGATTCCTGATGAATTGCATACGTTTAGTAACAATAGATTTCACGTTATTCAACATCCTACCAATAAAAACGAGATGCTTATAAATAAGAACGTGTTATTGTGTGCGCTGGTTCTGCTCGTGTCGCCTGAGTGCATCGGACTTATGAGTCAAAACATGTAGCTGATGCATCAGACACAATGCAGTGGAGGTGCAGCGGAACGAAACCCTTTCTGTCCGAGAAAGACATCTTATTAAATTCCCCCATCCACTCTGAAACATAAGCACTTTTCAGATGGTCTAAAGTCTCGATTGTAAACCGACTCTACCGGTTAACTAATTCATATTTTAAATGCATGAATTAAAGGAGAACCCTAAGCATCAGATCAGCAAAGGATCAAGCTTTGACGCTTAAACACAAGATTACTATAGACGTGACATTGCGCACGAAGGATGCAGCAACGCGGCTCGATGTTATAGGCCAATAGCAACATCTCGCATCCTCACTTCATCCCAATTCACTGCGTGTCCCACTCCTCCATCCATCTACTGTCTTTAAAAACCCATCCCAGCGGGCAGCTAAAGCAATGCATCTGAATCGGACACTGGCTGTGGATACGTACGAAGGCTGGAGAGTTTGTACTGCGTCTCCTCTGAGCGGCGGAATAAACGGGGAATATTGCTCGTGTAACGTCTCGCGCTCTCGCGTCGCCGCTGCTCGAATGCTACGCAGTCTTGGCAGCGTCGTTCGTCACTTCCGTCACTGGCAGGAAGCGGAAGTGCGTATTCAAACCGGCACGTTAATCAAGTTAAGAGCGTTAGTGGGTCCAACGAAAGACTAGTTTAAGTTTAGTTACTGTTAATGAATGTGCTCAGTTTAAACGGGCTCAAGTAAGAAATACATACATCTAAAAGATTTCTGTCTCAAACAGTGAAGTGTGTACATAAAGTGTGAAAGCAATGCTGTTTGTTTATATTCGTTTTCATTATTAAATTGGCAACAATATAAATTTCGATTCTGTTAAGCGCTCATGATCATTTTAGCCACTAGGTGTCAATATTAATCCAAGCTCGGATTGCTTTACGCAATTTCAACACAAATGGTCAACAAAAGTGTTAATTAAAGCTATACAACTTTTAGCAATTCCAAACTCTTTCGATGCAGTTTGTGTTGTGTTGTGTACTTTGTACTCCGCGTGAGTCAGTTAACATTGAAAGATTGAAGCTGATTGATAAAAATGACCCTTAAAAAATCCACCACTTGCAAATGCGCACGTCTGTTTGGTGACTTTTCATGTCGTTTTCTAAACACAATTAAATCAAGTTAACTGACTAAATTGCATTTTTTATCATTTGCAGCATAGGAACAGACCACAACACATAATACTACCAGTCAACCAGATATACCAATGTCTGCCTCATCTTTGTCATTTAACAGCATTACATTAAAGTTAGATCAAGTGTTAGAGGCTTTTAATCATCCCGCAGTCTCCTTCAGCTTCTGATTTGCATGCAGCCTGACCTGCAAAGAGAATGTTAAATTTATTCCTGCTTACTGAGTCTCTCCGTTGTTGTTTCCAGGGAAGCTGCTGTCGGAAGAAGAAAGAATACGTCAAAGTCTTGAGAGCCTAGTCGTTGTGCTTGAAAAACAAAATAAGACACTATTTGATGGACTCAAGGTGCCTAAAGACCTGTACACTCACAAGTCGAATAGCAACAAGTCACAGCCGTTTACAAACAAGCTTTTCATGCCGTGTTGAGCATGGTGACAGCTGCTGGTTGTCGCGTCCCGTTGCATGGTTAAGACTGTGGCCTTTCTGATTTTGCTAAGTGAGAGATGATAATCTGTGATGATTTGCTGTGTATTGTGTATAAGTGTATAGAGCAAAAATACCAGAGGAGCACCATGTATATAGTAAATATCACATCATATAAAGCGGCCTATAGAAAAATGAAAGAACTCTTAAAAAATGTGTGCGTCCAGAACTAACCTGAAGTGACCAGCAAATGACTTATGTCAGTCACTTATGCTGGTTTGGATTAGGTTATAGACATGAAAATTCATCCATCATCTACTCACCCTCATGTCATTCCAAACCTGAGGAACATGTTGGTAACCAAACAACAGTGCCATCCATTGACTTCCATTGTATGGACACTAAACCACCCAGAAAGAATTGTCTGCTGTTGTAGAAACCATACATACCTACAATGCACTTCATAAAATTACCACAGAGTACTTTGGGGCCATTCTGTCAGGATGTTAACCCCATTACTGTTGAGGAATGTAGTTATTTTCAGCCATTACAGTGCATGACAGGTCAGTCCACAGGAAGTATTTGAGCCAAACTAAACCTATTAATCCTTTTAGCTGGAAAGGTGGTTTATTTGGCTGGAGAAAACTTAGTAAAGCTTAGAATTAAATATAGATATATATTTAGATAGATATAGATAGACAGAGATATAACTGGCCTAGCAGAAACGTATAGCAAACATGCTTTAGAAACTGTTTAATTAGATAACTTTATTTGTAATGTCCCGTGAGGAATACTGCTCATTCAGTTTCAGTGCATGTTAAGACTCTCAGTCCACATTCATAACTAATGATTTATATTTGCAGTCATTGGCATATGCTGTAGTGTTACAGTAAGCACACATTGCACAGAAAAATATTGTTTAAATGTGAAATCTTTCTCCATTCAAAGAGACAGAACTTGTATGACTGAAATAGCTGCATGGAAGAAATAGCTGCATGCACCTGAAAACCTGCTGCGTTCAGGAGAGCGATAACCTGCTTGTTTATCTCACATCTCTATCTGCATTACTCACTGTGCTCTTTCAAGGAAAGCAAGAGAACGAGATGCTTTTAGTTTAACAGAGTCCTGCATATTTTAGACAGTGAAAGTCTCTTCACATCTTGATAGCAATCACTAAGTGGTCTAAATATATATATCATGTATTTGTCTATGTCTGTACACCCTGCTGCTCACGCAGACAGTCTTCTTTGATCAGCATGTTCATGTGTTTTGGAGGAGGCGTGGCTTTGGAGAGTGCTCTGAGAGGAGGGCGGGATCTAATGCTTTTAAAGCTAGCTTGTTATTGCTAACTTCTCTGAAAGTTTCACTACACTCTCCACTATAGTGTATCTTTTAACTAAAGCAGCAGAAGAACAGAGGAAATGTTCTGTACATAAAAACAAGCTTAAGATGTTTCTAAAGAGTTGTAAACAATAAACCGGAAAAACAATTGAAAGAAAGATCACTATATAATCACAACATTGACACTTCATTAAGACAGGAATCACGCAGAGAGAAAGCTATCCTTTTCCATCTCCTCATGGTCAGCTGGCCATGATGACTAATTAACTATAATTAGTCAATTTTGTGTACTTTGTCTCATCCACAGAGGCCTGCTGTTTAACGTGCAGAGATAGAGCTGTAAAAAAGCCTACAATATCAATCCACCTCTAACATCAGATGACCGCATGCGTCCACAGGCAGACCTGGCAGAACAGAGAGCTGTTAAGCCTTTTTTTATTGTTATTTGTTGTAGTGTTTATTTTTATTCACGTTTTTGTCTATTGTTCTTTGAACATGCAGCATAAAGTTCACGTTGACTAGAGGGCAGTTACATACAGCAGATAGAACAAACGCTTCACAGTTTTTACATTGATTTTGCTATAATGCCTCAATCTGTTTCTGTAATAAAATTATACAAATGTGCCTTATTTTACCTTTAAAACTATTGATTTAAACATTCTTACAACAGTGGAATGAGTTACATGTGTTTTACCTGGAGCACCGCAGAGACATTAGGGCAGAATAAGCCCATTGCTGGGCTCTTTTACTTCTGCCACTAAACAACTACCTGAAACATCCAAACAATGTGCTAAACACAAATCAGATTACACACTATTTATGTTTACCTTAGAAAAAATTAATAAAAGATTTAAATAAAACTCAAATGAACTCAAAGTCAGATGAAAGAATAATAGAGGATATTTGTTCAGAAGTGATTTAGCAGAATTGTGGTTCTGCTTTTGATGGTTTGTTGGGCAGTAAAATGAAAACACTTTATCAGACCTTCTCCTGCCAGTGAATCTCTGTAAGCATCATTTTAACATCCCAATCACACTTAAAAACACACTGCAGCCTCTAGTTTCAATTAGCTGTTTTTTTTAAATTAAAGTCTTCAATGTCCAGCTGTGCTGATAACAAGCCTCAAGAAGGCAGCAGGGGTTTAGAAATAATCTAATACCAGCTAGCATGCGCACAATAGCACAGTAAACATGTTATTTACATAATGTGATTAAAACGTGAGATCACACGCAGAACTGGAGATGGGCATATGTACGATACTGTGTTGAATAAGCAGACGTGCATGAGGACGAGTGTGTTTGGATGAACATGCATCACTTGTGTGTGTGTGAGTTTGACTGTGTCACTACACGTCAGGGGTAAAGCGTAGCTTGTTGTTATGACCGCAGATATTAAAAGATGTACGGTCAGAGTTCTGGAAACTGAAAATACCTCGGCCATCCTAATGTGAGAGGATTCAAAAAGGAGCCCTCCTGCTGGGGGGTGGAGTCAGAAACAATATAACCACATTTCCCCTGCTGTAGTCCTAACCCTAACCCTAACAATTCACATGTAGTTCTGGAACCCCAGTATCCTGACATGTTGTTTGCTGGATTATTATCAGATTTAAATTAAAACTGCCAGAATTACACAATTACTTTTGAAAGGACTTTAAAGGTGCACCAAACAATTAAATGCATTTAAAACTTGTACAGTTTTAAAGAATGTAGATGGATGCATTGTTTACTTTGAATGTTAAAATGAATATGTTTACTGTGTTGTATGATTCATAGGAGTGTGGTTATATCATATTGATAATGTAGGTCTGTCTGGCCCCATTAATCATCAAAGAACTTCTATAAATCAGAGGTCATATGTCCACATCCCTCTCTTTTGATTATGACATGCAACAAACAACAACACAGACTGTTGACATACTGACACCAAAGACAAGGTTTTTATGCAAGGACAAATTTTCTCCACCACACTACAGGAAACCTGAGACAGTGGATCCGCAATCTTTCTCGGCATTAGAGACACACTGTCTTACTCGACAGTGGGAGGGATAAACAGTAGACACAGAGGCTGCTGTATTAAGGCAAATGAGACCCTAGATAAATAGTCATATTAGCTGGATGAACTATATTTTTTTACCACATTATGCATTAACTGTAAGTTGTCTGTGGCCATGTGACAGCTTTAGGAGGAACAGACATTGTTTATTTGGCAGATGCGTTAATCCAAGCATTTTACTTCAATTTAAAGCATACATTTGTTTGTGTGTGATTCAAACCCACCACTCTTGTGTCACCATGCCCTGCAACTGTCTTGTATTTTTCTCCTGAACTAAATTGTATACTTTTGTCAGGAAAACAATGGTTCTTATTTTGTTTTCATCTGTTTTGTTGTGTGACCTAGTATTTTCAGGTTTTTGATGTTAGATGTGTGCCTTTGTCACCTTTGTCAATTTATGGCTTCCATGGTCATAAATTAAGCAGGTTTACAGGTCTAGGTGTACTGTACTTATTTAAAGCAAAGGTAAGCTGCAGTTATCAGGGTTTGACCAGACAGACCCCACATACACACTGCAGATAAATACAGTTGTCACTCTTCTTCTACTTAATCCACTTCTGTACACATTCAATCAAATTCAGATTCAGTGACAACCACATTTTCATTAAATAAGCAGTAGTGTGCAAAGCACTACATTAAACATGCCTTTAAGATTTGATTTTTTTCTGTCTTACACTTTTACTATTACTTCTGTATAGCATTGATAAATGCTATAAAAAGCTCCTTTAATTCATTCAACCCAAGACATTATTACAGTGATTGTAAAGTTGCATCAGTGAGAATATAGCGAGGACAACAGGAAGCACTGTACATCACTGCACAATCTTTTCAACCAAACAACGTTTTTTTGGATGCAAACTCAATTTGTAATCAAAAAGAAACTCATATCATTGCCATGAGTGATGGAGGCAAGTGTGTATAGTAACTTTTGAAATTGTTCTTCAAGGTTAGGCAACACACAGAGTTAAACATCTGGAGAAATCTTAGAAGAATTGTAGGTCTGGGCCACAATGCATCTTATTCTATCCCAGACCCTCTCAAACAGACAGACTGTTTAACGCAAAAAAATAATTAACCACAGTTCACTTTTCAAAAAGAACCATTTGTATCTGAAATAAATTCTACCACAATAATAAAACACTGAAAAACGTAAAAAATTGTGTGAAAGCATTGTAATCAGAGACAGATTACAATGATCAGATATTTTAGAACAGTGCAGTAATGGCATGCTGTGTGCAGGGGAACACATCCTGCTCTGGGTCTCAGAGAAGGCTGGCAACATGAAAGACACATTAGTGGTTTCCTGTCAAGTTCTTGATTAAATAGCTGCCCGTATGCGCTTGTCATTTTTTACAGTCAAAAGACAAAAAACTGTCTGTTAAACTCTGCATAACTAGTGGTCTGTTAGGCTGACTTGGCAATAAAGGTCAGTATGTACACAACTGCAGGTGTTTCCATACTGTGGACATTAATTTGCTAATTAATCATCAGTCATCTTACAGGACTTTACTGCAAAAATAATTCTTATGAGCAACATTTTAAAAGTTACATTCACCCATTTTTGAGTTCAGACTTGCAGTTCAGATCTTAAACCACTAACCTACACCAGAATATAATTCTCATTCTCACACTGGTGTTCCACAGCTCAACACAGAAGATGGTTAACTACAGTCAGTACGCATTAGTCATGTGCATCTAAAAGCTCAATTGTTAGACACTCATGGACTATGGATGCTCAAAAAGACGTCTTGCTCCTTAACAAATGAAGTTTATTTAACAAAGTTCGGGAGGAGCACGGTCATGTAATCCAACCAATCACTGCGCAAGGATGTGTATATATATTCGTCAAATAACAGTCTTGCAACATCCCTCCGCCACCCCTCCACTATTAAACCACAGAAAGATAAGCCCAGCACTGCAGGCAACTGACAGCACGAGTTCAGTGGAAAGAGCACATGGAATTAAAGTCTTTCATGGTAGACATTTACTGAGTCCTGACATCAATGACTGACTTTCTTGACCATCTGTAGCTGCTAATAAACCAGCATGATCATCAAGAGCATTTCTGCATTACTGAAACTGTTTTTACACTTGATTTCAGCTTCATTAAATCATTAAGACCACCTGTCCTCACACCATAACTTTATACCTCATGTAAATTAAACATATACCAAACTAAAAAACAGAACTACACATAAGTATCCTGCTCTCTTCGCAATCTCGCCAACTTCTTCCAGACTAACCACACTTTCTCCTCAAACACCTCCCTCTACAAAATAACTGACAGGCAAACAGGCACCAAGGTTTCTGACTGGCTGAAATGTGTGTGCCAGGTTAAGACTGGCTGTTAACAGAATGTAAAGCTGTCACAGAGAAAATCAAGATTGATCAAGACACCTACTGCACTGATATCAGTCAGGTCATCGGCACATTAGTAGAGCAGTATTGCCATCTATTAATATTATACTCTGCTATAACACAAATACTACTTCCTTTATCTCAAATTTTAGAAGGCTGTTAAACAATCAAAAATATGATATGCTATCCACACATTACAAATAACTACTCTGATTTGTATGCATGAGGCCTTTTATTGCTCAATATTGTATATTGTATTTACTGTCAGTGTTACCTTTGGCTAAAACATATCAGACATTAAAACACTAGAGACAGTAGTGCAGTCACATGACTGTCACCCTCTCAGGTGAAACATGGGCAGCAGTAGGTCTCTCATGGTTGGTAGGGGTTTCACTGGCATTCAGTCCGCGTCTGATAAATTTCAGTTTCCTGCTCACACAGGGAAGCAGCAACACAATTTTCCCAGCGATCACCGTGATGGGCAGCACCAGCGCCAACATAAAATTGGGTGGCATGTAAAATCGGTAGGATTCCTCCAGAAACGCCCGTTGCCAGCCAAAAAGCAGGACATGGAAAGTGGTGATGAGCAGAGCAATATAACCTAAAGTTGACTGGAATGTGCATTATATTAAGCAAGTTTAAGCAACTAATCGAAAGGCACTTTGTACTTTGTTTGCATCAAATATCACATTTATTTGAGAAAGGTTTGAAGGCTGTTGAAGTTACTCTAGGTAAAAATGACCTCTCTTCTGTTATCTTACCTGGATAAAGCTAAACTCTCACCAGTTAAGAGCGCTGTGGATTAATGGAACTGAAGTGACAGCCAGCAGAGAGAGAAGCCCCAGTCCCATGATGCCAAAGAAATTGTACATCTCCACCCTCCACACCTCCTCTTCATTCCATAGAGTTCTCTATGTTTGCATGTACCTGCATAGAAACACAACGTCAAACTTTAGAATGACTCTTTAATATGTGTTAGAATAAAACCCTTCAAATACTAAGTAACCTCAAGACTCAGTTGCAGTTCTCATGATTGCACTTATTGTTTTTAAACAATAAACACTGTTAAGGGTTAGGTAAATGTATGAGCAGAAGCGTGTCACACACACCTGCTGATAAGCCATGTTGAGCAGCAAGTATCTCTCGGAGCGTCTCATTGGAAGAGAGAGGCTGTACAACAAATGTATGCAGCCGAAGAAGAAACTCAGCAAACCCAGCTGTTTGCGGCTCTCTAACCAGCCCTCCAACCAGGGGGGGAAACCCTGGTACTTGGTTCTGTAGATGAGCTGGTATACAGCAGCCAGCTGTCCTGCCAAGTACACCAGGGCTAGCAGAACTATGGCCACCACAGGCAGCGTCCTGTTCACAATCTCTATTGGAATCTTGTAAAAAAAAAACTCTGTCTGGTCTTGGTGTAAGGATGGATAATGTCCCTGACAAAAGAATAGACAAAGAAGATGGATAGAGTGACTGCGGTGAGAACGGGTCCTTTCCATCAGTTATATATCAGTATCAGTTTTTTCATTTCAAGGCTGGACTACTGCAATGCTCTGCTGGCCGACTTTCCAACACGGGCACTCAAACCACTACAACGAATTCTCCAAGGAACCTAAAGGGCCCATATCACACCTCTCCTCACTGGCCTTCACTGGCTACCAGTTGCTGCTTGTATCGAGTTCAAATCCTTGCACACAAAAGCACTAACCTTCACAAACACAAACGACCTGACAAACGACAGTCAAAACCTGACCGTCCTCGCTCTGCCTGTCACTTTAATTTGGGGGAAAAGAAAAGCATATATTTAGATAATACTGCTTATGATGACTAGTGTCACAACACGTGAAGCTGAGGACAGTGTTGAGGATCATTTGATTTCTCTGACGTGCGACAGCGACGCGACGCGACGCGAGCACGCACAACACTGCAGTGCGCAAGACTTCAGGGGGCGGGGCTTTGACACGAGGGGGCGTGTCTTCCCCCGGAAGTTAACGTCGCTTTATATGGCCTGGCTAAGTGCTAAAAGAAATGGCACCACTGGGTGTCAGTATGTTAATACATGTGCAGTATAAGGTTAAAAGAACAGTGACGTGTCGATCTGTTTTCCAGCTATTTTGGTCTTCCTCCTGTGCACACAGAGATCATCATGTCGTGTTTCAACGCTCCTGTTATTGATGTAAATAACATCAGAGTTTTACAGTGTATATGAAGGCAGCAGTATGTTCGTCTCATTAAACTCGTGGGTGCAGTAGCGTTCTGTCACCAGTAGAGGGAAGACAGTCTGCAAGTGCTTTTTGTAGTTTCTAAAATATTTTGAGTGTTATATATTACAAAAAATAATATAGTGTAAAATACTTGTAGTTATTAAAGGCTTTGTTTAATACCCTTCTCATTGTTTGTCTCGACAAGATTTTGCTATAAATGTCATAACTAATATTTTATAGGAAGGCATTATTTAAGTATTCAAGTGGAGTTTATTGTCATTTCAATACATATACATAGTACAAGGCTACATAATTTACACATAAAGTGTGCAGACAGCACAAGACAGTACAATAGACAGAGTAAGTCCCAGTGCAGCACTGACAGCACACAGTTCTGTTTTGTTCTGTTTTCCTGTAAAGTTCCAGGAGACGAGAGCAGATCAAACACTTCCTCTCAGGTGTGAGAAGTAGCAGAAAGAAGAAACAATTACGTCCCAGAATATTGCAGAGATTTTTCACATTTACTGTAAACACAATATTACACTGAAACCCTCACAAGCCTGTTACTAAACTACAGTTTACTAAACTACAGGGTCTGTTGATCTGAGACAGGAGGAGCCCAACACAATCTTAGCTGTAAGCGATTACCTGAATTACAAAATCATTTTCATTTTAAATCAAGCATTTTCCTATACCATTTGTTCAAATTAAAGTTTATTTGTTGTAAATAAAATCTGCTATTGCTTTTTGTTTTTGCTTTTTTATGTACTGTAATTTTCTATAGATACAGCTTAAAAGGCAGGAAGTCTGAAGAGGATTATGGAATCCCCTCTGTGAGAGCACTGAAGTAACTGCAGAGCAACTGAGAGACACAATCAGTGCCTTCCTTTTAACAATACTGAAAAGCACAACAGTATCACACAATAAATCACATTTATTTATGAAATGATTATTAAATTATTAAAAAGGGTACAGCTCACGCAGCTTCTCAGAGACAAACAGGCTATCACCTCAACCTTCTGTGTGCTTGATCTTTTTCAATTTTAAAAGCCATTTATTAATCTGTTGCACTCGCTCAACACCTGCTCTGATCGGGCTGCGTGAACTCAGAACCAAGTTTATTAATCTGTTGCACCCAATAAAGGATTCTTAACTTGGTAAGTGTTGATTTACTTGCTTTTATTTGACAAACAATTTGTGATCATTTGCTGACTTGTTAACGTAATAATGAACAGGCCGTTCAATAGTTAGCTGTGGCCACCAATTTGATTGGATTAATGGCATTTCAAGAATTTTTTTTTGTTTTATTTCATTTCTATTATGTTATGCTGTATTATAATAATTCTTACAATCTTTGCTCCACAGTCATATGGAGTGTTTAACTGTTTGTATCCTTTTGTGTAACCCTCCAGGCAGGCAGTCTATTGGTGCTATTTTAACAAAATAACAAGTGGACCTGCTGTCAGTACTCATCACTTTAATACATATTTACATATCACGAATATGATACAGATGTTTGAGCAGGACTCAGTTAAGATCAGTTCACACAGCTGAATGGATACTGATAGTGTACATGCACCAACTACGAGGCCATGGCTTAAGCAAAATAAGTAATTAACGTGTAAATAAAAAAACTTCACATCCTCCCACTGCAGCACCTCCCTCTAATTTCTTTGTACAAAACCACTTTAAGAGCCTGTTGCTGGGGTCATGCTCCAGTAAATGTAAGTTAAGCGACAGGAGAGCGTCTTTGCCTTTTCATCTCTTCATGAGGTTCTGAAAAAAACAAAGTCTGTCTCTGTTTGATTCTGCAGTCACTCACTTACAGGCATGTTTCTGTGTGATGTTCCTTTCAATTCTCAGTGCAGTAATGACATTTTTGCAGAATATAAATATTCCTTAGATGTTTGTTCATTTTTGTTCACCTGAATAAACACCACTCAGAGAGTGACACAATTGTAATTAAAGACAAGCTTTATTTAATACAATCTTAATCCTCAAGGTTTGTTTGGGACCACAAAACTCCTTTTTACTAGTTCAACAAACATGTTACATGGAAGTATGCAGGTAAAACTTGAGAAACAGAAATTTGACTGTAAACAAAATTGACAACATAATTTAAAGGTCCTACAGGACAATGGCCTCAAACAGACAATGTATCATAATACACTGGTCAAGATGTAGAGTGTGTATGAACACAAATGAGACAGCACTACTTTTCACCTTGAGGACACTCACTTTATGTGCTCTGTCCCCCAGAGCCAGCAGGGTATGGTGCTGCTCCTCTCAGGTGAAACTCACCTGGTCTGTAGCAGAGAGAAACGGAATGGACCATAATCCCTTGCAGCCACAAACAAACAAACTGCCGCTCCTGACTGCCGTGATGGATTATGTAATAAACACATGGCAAAGATCACATCAAAATGTGGTCACGTGACAAAAGCCATTGACGTGCCCTTCGAGTAACCCCTCAACCTATCCAATTTATTTACCTCTGCCTCTCTCTTGCCCCTTCTTGCTCTTTTTAAATTTAAGGTGAGTTATGGAGTTACTCTTTGCACCCTGAATCCTCTAGGCAAGCCAACATTGTATCAGTGTTTTAAATACAAAAAGGAAAGACAGACAGAGCTGAGAAAGATGAAATAAAAAATAAAAAAAGCTTCATGGAACCGTCACTTCTCAGGACTGACTCAGACCTAGGACCCTGTTAAGAGCAAGCAGGCGATAGGGGTGAGACGGAGAGAAAGATAAATGCTTGACATTTATTGATGTGAGGGGAGATAAGCCAGGCTGTCAGGGACTCAGTGGATCCATGGCCCAGTTTGAAGGTTATATGAAGTCCCATTCATTAAGAGACAGAGCCACTGACAGAAAGCTACTGCTCTAAGGGCAGCCCCTGTTTCTCAGATGGAAAACAAGAAGAGAAGAGACAATTTCACTCATTGGTGGCAGGAGAAAAGAGAGGAAAAGAGAGCGCTTTATTAGGAAATAAAGAGAAGTTCAGCCAAATATGAGCTGCTCATTCTATCACATATACAGCTGTAACTGTTCATAATGGACACAGTTTTGAACATTTAATTAATCACATTTAATCACATTACAAAAATGTCTTTAATACAGAGAGCAACATTTCAGAAAAGATGTCAAAGATGATAGCTGGTATACAGTAAGAGCTACAAAATACATGTGAAGAGAAAATATCAGACAATTTAATGAAAAAGCTTCCTGAGAAGCACCTGCCACAGCTCTGCCAGACAAGCACATTCATTTAAACGTTGAAGTTATAGATAATTGTTTGATAAAGTAAACACAAATTCAAAAAGTAACATCACACCCTGCACAAGAAACAATAAATCACGTGAGCTGCAGTAAGTCTCACAAACACACCTGTTACCACGGTATCAGAAAGAAGAGCATCTACTAAGAATTAAATAGTACCAAAAAAACTCTACCACACAGAGAGAATCTTTGGGACTACATCAATATTTTGGCAACTAAAGGAGAAAAGACATTTCTTCTGTGGAATAGTTGGAATATCATGCCGGCTCTTTTACATAAATAAAAGTCAGGCTGTATTTATATTGGCACATTGCTATATTGACAAAAACAAGCAAGAAGATCTAAGGGCGGATGCTGACATGTTCAAAGAATAACAGCTTAAACATCAGAATCCCATCACCTCCTCTCATTCATCAGTTTGGAGAAGAACATTCTTCAAAAAAAGAAAATAAGTTACAGACAACAGCTAGAAACACTATCTATCTTCTCCTGAAGATTTAGTACTTCATAAACCATTTCCTGCAGAATTCACTCTCATTGTGGCAGGTGCCTCTTTCTCACAGACAATCCAGACCATAGAGATTGTTTTTACTTTCCTTATCACCAAGCTTTACAGAGGCCATTAAACAGATTCAGTGTGACACAAATGAAATGTGCTGTCTCCGTCAAAACACACACTTGATGACTCACAGAATCTTGTGAGGAGAAAATATGAGAGGACATGAGAAGAGAAGAGAAATGAGGATAAAATATGAGAGGACATGAGAAGAGAAGAGAGGAGATGAGAGGAGAAATGAGGAGAAAATATGAGAGGAGATGAGATGAGAGGAGAGCAGAGGACAGAACAGAGGAGAGGAGAAGAGCCAGTCAATGATTAGATGGACTGTAGAGAAAAAACTGACTCACTGTCTGTAACTTAAAATTAACAGCTGCAGACTAAACAGTGTAATGGAAACAGGCTTTCAGCCCATTCATCAGTACCAGAGTCTTCACCCCACAAGTGAGGAAAACAAGCCAAAACACCATAACACTCACAGGTAAAATCAGAAAGATTTCTGAACTCAGTTTTCCTTGATGAAGGCCTGTTGCTTTCTCTATTAGAGGAAGAGTCATTACAAACAGATGATTTCAACTGACCCGACTTTAAATCTGATAAACAGGATAAAACTGGTAAGAGAGTGTTAAAGGAACAGTTAACCTAAAAATTGCTTTCACTTTCTTTTCTCTGTGGAACACAAGGACATTGTTGGCAGAATATTGGTGACTGGGTTCACTTTCATTGTACGGGAAAGAGAGCAGCACCAACACTGATTTAAATTTCAGAGAATCAGGTGGGTGTGGAGTGACACGAGAGTCAGTAGATGATGTACAACATGTTAATTTTAGAGTGAACTGCCCCTGAAGGTTTGATGAGGAAGAATACAGCTGGATAAAGGAAAACTCCAGTGCAGCTTTCTGAAGACGATGGTGACACACTCAGACAGACTCCTCCGGGTCACGAACAGATTTGATAGCTATCAGAACCATGGTGGCAGATGACAGTCAGAACGGATGACTCCTGGTGGATCGTCCAGGAGAAAGTGGTTTAAGAACACCCCTGGAGAGGACGAGTCCCTCTCTAATGGGCATGCCAATCCGATTACTCTTTATTGTGTGTATGAAGGCTGCTGTGTAATTCAGTTTGAGAAGAGAACAGAGGAGCAGCGTCAGCCTGGGAAAGTTCACATTCGGCAAAGTGCAAACGCGTTTCAGGTGAGGAAGAAATATTGCAGAGGATGTGTTGAGTTCACCTAGCAGGGCCTGAACACTGCTGCAGTGAGAAGAGTATGAGGCTTGCATGTAAAATGAAGATGAAATCTGAGATTCTGCACTTTTCCCAGTTCACTTATCCAGTGCAAGCTAATTTATGACATTGACCAGGTTAACTACTAATATTCAAAAGGTCAGATTTCATTGAGGCAGAGCTGGAATAATCAACTGGTTTAGATAATCATCATACAGAAACTCACAAACAACTCCATATGACATCACTTCCCATGTAGAAAACTTACAAATATCCAGGAAGAAAGTGAATTTGTATTATTTGAAGTGATTTTAAAAAACATTTAGAAACACCAACTGCAAACTTGCAATGGCTAGTAATACACAAAAATATGTCTTACTTCCTGTGAGACTTTCTTTTTAAATAGAAAATCTGATAACATACAGCAACAGACTCTCCAGGGGATACAAGTTGCCAAAGAGATCTATTGAACTAATGACTGGCAAACACAGGTAACAGTTAACAAAATTCATACAGCAAAAAGATTAAGGCTGACCTTACTCTCTTCTTGTGAAAACTTCAACCTCATTCAGGGTCTTAGTCAAAGTTGCCCAGGTTCCTTCATTTGATCCCTTAAGAATTTTCCTCTGTTTTCAAGCAGTTTGGATCTGGACAGCCCAGGCCGAAACATTAAAAGAGACATGGAGGGAGAAGAATAATAAGCCCATAACTTATCAACTGTAAACATTGTGTTTGTTGAGCTCAATCATTAACCAGTGGCCTCAAACTTTCTGCTGTCACCTGATGATGTGCATGCAGCATTGCACAGAAACAGAAAAACAACATTAGTTGCATCTATAACTTTGGACTCTGTTGCCATCTCATTTTGAAACACAACATTGCAAGTTGCTTGTGGGGTTATTTCCTTAACATGTGACAAAGTTTAAATAAACAAGTTACAAATGCTGCATCATCTACAGTACCCGGACATGTGATACAATAACTGGATCTCCAGACATGTGATGCAGTAACCAGGACAAAAGTGTCTGCCAAACGTGTAAATGTAAATGTAACCATCATTTAAACAAATACATTAAAGATTTCCAGCTTTATTAGAATGGTATATAAAAGAGGATTTATATTGGCAAGATCTTTTAGTGTACTTGCAGGACTTGATGTTTATTTTCTTGACCCATAAATCCTGACCTGATGCCTGCACTCACATCTGAAAAGTTATAATAAATCAGATTAATTTTACAGTGTCTGTGGTATTAAACTATTGCACTTCACAGACATATTTCTTGTGTCATGAGCTTTCAGTGACCATCAGAGATCTGCTCCTACACTGAGGAGTTCTGCCAACTCGATACAGTATTATTTAATATAGGAAGGACAACACACAGTGTTTTCTTGCAGCAGAGAAATCACAGTCTGTTAGTCTGGTCAGTTTGTGAAGCCGTCAGAATGCTGCAGAGGCTTAGACTGAGATGAAGGGACATGAGACCAAGTCTCCAGGCTGAGAAGAGATGGAGAATTGCTGCTTTCAGCAGACAGTAAATGCAGAGGCATGAGATGGCCAGGTCAGCCGATCTTTAGACTGGACATTAGTTTACTGTTTGTTTGATTGTTTTCTGTGTAAAACAAATTGAGTTTTTTACATGAGTTTTCCTGTTAAACTTTTCTGCTTTTCCTTCACACGCACAGAGAAAAATCTTTTCAATTTCACTCTCATACACATACTGATTACAAATGCTGAATTGCGTGTTATAGTCTTGATGACTTGATTAGAAGTGCAGGGATCTAATCAGCCAGATATCATGCTAACACACATAAGAACACTCTGATTAATGATATGAATAACCACATGCATTTGTAGGCAGTATAACTAAAAGATACGTTACATGCTCTTGGTAAGCTGTTCTGCATCAGCATGACTATCACTTTAAAGTCTGTACAGAGATGATTAAGTGACATGCACACACATTGGGTACTGCTAACTCTGAACACACAACCGGGGCAGTGGGCCCTTGCTCAAAAACACATCAGCTGTTTCCTTCCGACACTGAGACTGGCAACCTTCTGTTTACAGGCTTGCTAACCAGTAGGCCACAACTGCCTCCCATATAATACAATGTTCGTTTTTTTGCTCCGAAGATAATCATAATTCTCACCATTCTAATCATTCATCCTAAGAAATTTCTTCCAATCTTCTTTGACCTCACAAACACTTCCTCTGGGCAGTGTTACACAGTGTTTGTTGGTGTGTATTTACTGTTCTCCTTCTGAAACGTTTTTTTACAACAAACATGTAAATTCTGTCTTTACATCTGTAGAACACAAAGAAAACCACTCTTTCCTCATATAAACACAATAAATGAGGACTGAAGATCTGTAGCTTCACAAATCTCCATTTACGTTTTATAAAAAATATCCATAAGACTTGTTTAAAAGCAATAGCTTTGTGAATCAAAACACACCAACATGTTTTGATTTTTATTCATAACTGTAACTGCATATAAAAGAGTGAAGAGTGTTGCCTTTTACAAGTCAAAAGAAGTTGAGTGAACGAAGATGTTCATTTAAACTGTTTTAAAATAACCTCAAACATTTTATGGTCTGATGTTTAATGGTTATTTCTAGTTGTGCAGTCATAGTGACACTCACTAATAATGAACAATACAGAATTAGTGTTCACTCATTTACAGTGTAGACACAGTGTCACACATTTGTACATTTGTGTGTTTTGAATTTCGTTCCTCAAACACAGCAGCATGTCACATGAAAAATACACACAGCCAGTGAGAATCATCCACACAAACAAACAGCCTCCCATCATGACCACTGGATCGACCACTGGTCTCCCATCATGACCACTGGATCGACCACTGGTCTCCCATCATGACCACTGGATCGACCACTGGTCTCCCATCATTACCACTGGTCTCCCATCATGACCACTGGATCGACCACTGGTCTCCCATCATTACCACTGGTCTCCCATCATTACCACTGGATCAACCACTGGTCTCCCATCATGACCACTGGATCAACCACTGGTCTCCCATCATGACCACTGGATCGACCACTGGTCTCCCATCATTACCACTGGTCTCCCATCATGACCACTGGTTCGACCACTGGTCTCCCATCATGACCACTGGTCTCCCATTAATTACCACTGGATCAACCACTGGTCTCCCATCATGACCACTGGATCGACCACTGGTCTCCCATCATTACCACTGGTCTCCCATCATTACCACTGGTCTCTCATCATTACCACTGTCTCCCATCATGACCACTGGTCTCTCATCATGACCACTGGTCTCTCATCATGACCACTGGTCTCCCATCATGACCACTGGTCTCTCATCATTACCACTGTCTCCCATCATGACCACTGGTCTCTCATCATGACCACTAGTCTCTCATCATTACCACTGGTCTCTCATCATTACCACTGTCTCCCATCATGACCACTGGTCTCCCATCATGACCACTGGTCTCTCATCATTACCACTGTCTCCCATCATTACCACTGGTCTCTCATCATTACCACTGTCTCCCATCATGACCACTGGTCTCCCATCATGACCACTGGTCTCTCATCATTACCACTGTCTCCCATCATGACCACTGGTCTCCCATCATGACCACTGGTCTCTTATCATTACCACTGTCTCTCATCATGACCACTGGTCTCTCATCATTACCACTGGTCTCCCATCATGACCACTGGTCTCTTATCATTACCACTGTCTCCCATCATTACCACTGGTCTCTCATCATTACCACTGTCTCCCATCATTACCACTGTCTCCCATCATGACCACTGGTCTCTCATCATTACCACTGTCTACCATCATGACCACTGGTCTCTCATCATTACCACTGGTCTCCCATCATGACCACTGGTCTCTTATCATTACCACTGTCTCCCATCATTACCACTGGTCTCTCATCATTACCACTGTCTCCCATCATTACCACTGGTCTCTCATCATTACCACTGGTCTCTCATCATTACCACTGTCTACCATCATGACCACTGGTCTCCCATCATTACCACTGTCTCCCATCATTACCACTGGTCTCTCATCATTACCACTGTCTCCCATCATTACCACTGGTCTCTCATCATTACCACTGGTCTCTCATCATTACCACTGTCTACCATCATGACCACTGGTCTCCCATCATTACCACTGTCTCCCATCATGACCACTGGTCTCCCATCATTACCACTGGATCGAAGCCTCTAGTCTGTCTGAAGTTCAGTGCTCTGTTAACAGTTATCTGGAATTAAGCCACAGAAACCTCATTTTGTTCTGACTGAGTCTGTCTGTGTTGTCTGCTGTTTCTATTCTGGTGCGGACTTCACATCAGCGGTTCTGTTTTTATTCATACTATAATTTTATAACACTAATTCTACACAAACAAACTGCATTGACGGTACAAAAGGTCCAATAAGCTGAGTTCAAGATCACTTTGAATGAATACAACTGATCTTATTTATTAATGTTTAGAAACTGAAAATGACCATAATCATCACGGCAATATTATAAATACTTTATAAATCAGTTGGGCTCGTGAGCGTTAATAGATGACGTAACGTCCACTCAGTAGTTCACGCTGGGCAGCGAAGTGCACTACATATAATACATGACTGCTTACCTCACACCGCTCACACTGACGCGTCATTCATGAACGAAACAGCCCGTAAATCATTCATGAACCGACACAGCTGTCCGTGAAACGCTTTCTGTAGATGAAGTGACGACACACAGTTTCAGAGAGAATATTTTGAGTGAAATAATCGGAATGTTTTCGACTTCATTCAGTGAGTTTCATGTAATCGCAAATGATCGTAGACGTGAACTGCTGAGTGGACGTGACGTCATCACAGACGCGTCTTCAGCGTCATCCCTCACTGAGAGACATCAGACAGTCAAGAGGGATGCTAAATATATGACTGATGATCACGTGATGATTGGTTGGATAACATCACCCATGTATTTTTAATCAGCATTTAAATACAGAGAGCTGGACTCTGTAACTGGACAAATGCAATAAAACCTTTACAGGAAGGGTCAGATCTCTACTATCCAACGTTAGAGCAAGAAAAGACAGAAAGAGTGTTGGAACTGGCAGAGTGAATACAGGTCATGTGATGATCCATTCCCTCAGTAATGTTTGAAACAAGGGAAGGGTTCACTTCCTTCACATGGTGGGATTCATGTTTGCCTTGTCTATCAGCTTCATGAGCGCATGCTAATCAGAGCCACTAAACCAGCTAGCTCAGCTATTAGAAGTGTTAAGAGAATCAAGCCATTGAATGCATTTGAATGTGAAATTCAATTGAAATTGATCTGCCAGTGAAATTAAGTGAAAGTCACAAATAAATGGACTGTGCATCCAGATGGACACACAACGCGATTTCTGCTTTTCACAGGCGTGTTTTTCAGCATGTCCCATGCTAATTAAATTCAAAACGTTTTGTCCAGAAATGTCACAATTCATTTATCTTCTGCTGTGGTTAGTTACTTCAATCTTTCCACAGATAAGATGAAGTATGAAAGAAAACTGTGAAGCAATGTCTCTCATTCTTCTTGTGATCTCTTTCTCTTCTGTGCTGGTTGTCTGCCTCTTCCTTTCCATTTTTCTGATGTTTCCTTCTCTGAATGGACTTTAAAACTATGTCTCAAAGCTGTCTTGCTGTCTATAGAGATTCTTGAGGCACCATTTTGGTGTGTTGTCATGGTACCATAGGAATTTTAGGGTTGTGTAGTGCATGGTGTTGTGGCTCTTTCCTGTTTCACCACACATCCAGAGTGATGGACATATGCTATGATGAGTGCTTGTGATGGTGCGATTCGACATGAGAAAGGCACCAGGACATCCCAGACACTCACTCACCTGTCTGTCTCAAGACACTCACTCGCCTGTCTGTCTCAAGACAGCTCACCTCTTTTGTTCATGGGTAAAAGCGGGTTGAGTTTTTCTTTATTTTTTGGTTTTCCTGTTGAGTTTGTTTGTACCTGCCGGCAAGAGTGACTGCTCTTAAACTTTTTGACTCTGTGAGAAGGTCTTGGTTCTGCAGAGGAGGTACAGGCATAGTAAAGGTCCACCTCACAAAATGTTTTATTTGTGTGTTAGTATTTTGTGTTGTTTTGTACATTAAAAAGCATTGCATTTGCTTTTTAAAATCCTAATTAGACCCTTTTATTTTACCATCACCAAACTGCATAAATCACAGTAACAACAATTATCAGGACACATAGCTAAAAATTCATGATGTGAGCTAGAAATTCACAGCATACATTATATGAATACACAGAATACACAGAAATTCCAAATACATTAAATCTTTCATTATGTTTCCACAGAAGTGAAGTGGAGGATGTTCCGCTGGGCTTTGACATGTTTCCAGGATTCTAGAATATCTGAAAGTTTACTGTCTATAATTGTTCACCATTATAGATGTATCTGAAAGTGCAAATTAATACAAACTTTGAGCTGGAAATGAATGTATTGATGAATGAAGGCATAAGACAAATGCACACCTGACAACCTGACACTACTTGATATTACTGTACACTACTGTAAACTACTTTACACTGCTTTATACTATTGTACACTACTTGACACTACTGTAAACTACTCTACAGTACTTTACACTACTGTACACTCTACACAACAAACACAGATATTAGGTTATATATATTGGAACAGACAAGCCCCTTCATGGCACAACTGGCTCTGAGTTAATAGCCTCCTCTCTGGGAGATTTGATAAGCATGGAGTGCAGTGTATCGCAGACAGTTCCACAGCACTGTCACAACTTATAACATCACAGCGAGCAAATGTGTGTGTGATCCTGATCTCTGCTGCCACAGACAATAGGTTGTTTACAAGGCATCAGATGACTTCTATGACTATATTCCCAAAATGCTTGTATTGCTTGTGACAGTGTTGTTGAACACTACAGATACACAACACTGTTTTCTGAACAGCACTTTAAATCTCAGTCCATCTAGTGGCATCATAGCCACACCAGCAGAAACACTGAAAGCATGCAGGACAGACTGGAGTTTCTCCTCTTGTCATATGATGCTTTATTTGGTCTATATATGGTCTGTATAGGTGAAAGTTGAGCATATCAATATGCTAGTGTTAAAAGTTGACAGAATGCATTTACCAGATACACACACATGTAAGTGTCTTACCAGCAGTTAAAGTGTGTTTTAAAAAGCCTAATGGACGTTTGCTGCTCTTTTTTAAAATGGATGATGGATTACATTTGCATACATTCATCCAAAGCCATTTACAGTGCATTCATTACAATACACATTTTATCAGCATGTGCTTCCCAGGTTTGAACCCATAGCCTTTACAGCGGAAACACAACACTCCAGTTGGGCCACTTACTATCAAATGTGTCTGCTGATGTGGCATTTATAGATGATTCTCATTCATGAATGTAACATTCATTCACTGATCGAGCAAAAGCAATTCATTTTCTCCATTTCTTTTGCTTCTCACACTGACTCCACCCTCCACATTTATTTTATTACAATGCACATAGACCTGCTTATTAATGGGACCTCGCTTGAAGATGATCCTTTCTTTAAAAGTCTTCTTTCAGCTGAATATTACGGCATGTTTCTTCGTATATCATTTGGAGGGATCTAACCAATAGACACGCGTCTGAAGATTTGAAGCTCTGTGAGCTGACATACCAATACGTAGCACTACATGCCAGTATTATGGAAACATAAAGAAAGATTTAATGTATTTGGAATTATGAATGTCTCGTAGCTGTGACAGCTCACTGAAATGAACAATACAGATTGATTCTACTGCTCCTTCTCTGGTCTGCAGGCCTACGATTGTCCTTTTATTAGTGCTTCTAGATAAATGATACACAATGTATTCCCTCAGCATTTTTATCAATTTGTTTTGAAATTTTGTACTAGAGACTTTTTTATCTTTCTCAGTAATGACACTTAGAACACTCTCTCTCTCTCTCTCTCTCTCTCTCTCTTTCCCTCTTTCTCTTATTCTCTAAATGAATGAGAACTAGGCTGAGTTTTCTGGGCCAACACACTGTTGTTTCTAAGGGAAAGAACAGAGATAAATTCAAACCCACAGAAGTTAATTACAGGAAACACAAGATTCCTTAATATCCATTCAAACTGGTTTAGCTTCTGCCCCATGAGTGTATATAACAGCTCCAGTCTTTGTGGGGACATTCAGAATTGCTGAATGCCTCTAAAACGCTGATAGTGGAGCTTCACAGTAATCAGCTCCAGGAAGAGTATGATCAGCCAGCCAGAGTCACGTCTCTCTGTGATAGTGACCTTTCATAGTGTCAAAATTTTATTTACTGTTTGCATAATTAGCTCATAAAATGTTCTTGGCGATTTTGTAGTGACCTGGGCCCTAAATTCATATCAAAAGCTCATACCTACACTGTCCCACCTGTTGAGGAATATGTGTGTGTGCTATAAAAGAACTCTTACCCTGGTTGATTCCTCTGAATTTTACATATTTCATTCTGTTTTAATATATACACAACAGCAAATATACATGATTAGTGTCTTGTAGAAATGCAGAAAAATTTGTCTACTTTATGATAATAATTCCAATGTTAAGCAAGTGACCAAAAGCAGATGGCAAATGGTTTTTGACATAAATAACCTTATAAATAACCCTGTTGTGTTTCCTGAACAGATCATCTGTGATCAGTGATATTCATGGGCATAAAAGTGATTCTGTCTAGTCACAAAGAATATAGAAATATTGCCTGTGTCACTGCTGGCTGTGGCTTCTCTGTTGGAAGAGAAACTGAAATGCTGATAATTGGGAAAATATCAGCTATAACCTTCATGTGGCATCAGATGAGCTTTTATTTCTCAGGCTTTAAATATTTGTGGTTCATTAGTTCTATATGAAATAAATGTAATTTATTATATACAACATAAAAACAAAAAACAGCAGGAATGAAAGCAGGAAAACCCAATCAATGGACAATGAATGATTCCCAGGAAAGCTGCCAAGAACATGTTTGAGTCACATTTTACGAAATAAATGATTTCTTTCATACAGAATATGAGGCCTATTGTAGGACCATTATGATTGTGCGTATTGTTTGATTATTTGACAATTATTATTAATCATTAGAATAATGTCTCTGGATTTACTTCTAAATAATTCGCTTATTAGACATCAGATTATTGAAATACTTTAATGTGCTTTGAAAATAAGCATAAACTGAATTCAGTAAAGCAGATGAGGTACTGGATGCATAGTGTATTAATATTATACAATGTAGACAAAACGTTTTTGACATTTTCTCCTATTTCAGAAATGGGAATTTTCAGAGAACTCTTCCTGTTTTGCTAGTACACTAATTGTTTATGTCAGGGTGAAAAAGGCTGCTGACCAGGTCTCTTTATGTCAAATCTGATTTTTGTATTACTGTGATGTGAAACACAACACACACTTTTGACTACAAATATACACAAGCTCCATCAAGTGCCACTGAAGCAACTGTTTAGAAAGACAAAAATGTCAGAAGAGAGAGAAAGAGAGCAGCAGACAGAGAGAGTGAGTGCAAAGCTCATTGTAAAATATTGTCCTTATGTCGTTTACGGTCTGTGAAAATCTGTTTGACTTCTGTTTGTGTCTTCCATCTGAGCTGATGAGTGAATCCTTCACATGACCTTCACTCCCACCTTGACTAAAATTTCATCCAAAACCTGAGAATGAATCTTCTGTGAAACCCAAACAACCTTTCAGTAAAAAGGACCACCAGCAGACCAGTTCTGATCACATTTTTCTTTTACTCTCACTGTCTCTCTGTCAGAGACTTTCTGACATCACTTTTATTGCATCACTTTTACACAACATGAAATAAAAATGACTCTATTTACTGTATTTGTCTGGGGTGTCCTGGTCTTTTTGTGTACAATTCATATTATCCAACACATTATCCAAAAGCAAAATTTTTCTTTGTAATCTGTCATCAAAGTATAACAACTTCCTCAACAATCCACTGCAAATTCAGGTCTGACTTCTTTCTGGTGTGAACATCCACTCACGAGCCAATCAATTCCAGAATGGATTTTACTCTGAATTCCATCACATTATGGTTGGAAGATGAGATGAGCTTATAGATCAACACAAGAGCTGAGCGCTAGACATCAATAGCAGTGAACACAGCAGGAAACATATTCAGACTCAAGTCGACCTGAACTCTTAAGTCTGGCTTAACTAATACTGCTTACATCTAAGACAAGCGATTCCTTATTAACGCTCAGAGAAATGAACGCTTGATAGATTTGCTCAGTTTATCTGTACAAATAAGGAGAATGCACACATCTGATTAAACTTTCATTTAATGGAAAATGTGTTTAAAGGATTAAAGATGTGAATAAGAATTACATCAGCAACACAGGGAAAATAATCCTCAGATATTAATTCATCATGCGCATTCCCAGTCGGTTCATGAGAGTGACACGCTGTTTCATTGTGATCCCTTCATGCTCTCCGTACAGTTTCACTTTGAAACAACAACAACAAAAGGATAAACTACTCATATTTACTTTGAAATAAGATGCAATATTAATAATGACAATCTGGAATCTCTGAAGACACATACATGTTCACATATTAACACCCACACTCTGTATAGTGCTCTAAATATCACAGGTCTGGTACATCTGTGTGCAGTTAAAGATGTCTTTCAACATTACACAAAGAAAAGAGAAGAATGGCAGGATTTTGACACTGGAACACTGCAGACTAACGCATTGACAGTTCAGGAAGATTTCATTGCAAGCCATTGCACCGTGATATAATATTTAGGTTAGTTTTACATTCCTAATTTATCATTAGCACTCATAAATAATCAGGGACGCGTATCTGCAGATATTGTGCAGCTATATTAGGCAAGAGGAACACAGAAGGATGATTTTGGTAAGGTTATATTTTTAGACTGACTATGATGTATTTGGGCGAATATTCCTTGATATGCAAATCAGGACATTTAAGCAACATGAAAGTCACTGAAGTATCTGGCAGCTATTTCTGAAATGGACTGATAATGACAGACGGTGAGAGTGTTTCAATAGTTTATTTATTGCACATATAACTGATTATGTAAGGTTATATATATTATAAAATATCTCACAGGCTTCTTCGATAGACACAGAGATAGACAGACACATAAAGCTCCAGTTGCTCCTTTAGATTCTTTTTTGCTTACGAGTGTAAATCTTTCCATTCTGAAGTCCTTGACCCATGGGCTGTGTTTGGTTCCTTCCACATTTCTGGATCATAGGACAACAAGTTCCGTGTGTACACCCACATCTGCACACTAATGATGAAAGTGTATGAGCAGGTCTGCCTACTCATCCCGGGCCCAAAAGAAAAATATGCAAAAACAAATAAAAACAACAACAAAAAGAAGGAATAGCAAAGAGGAGTTAAGAGCATCTGAAGAAGTGCAGAGATGGTGTTTGTGTCCTAATCGACATAAATGATAAAGCCAGAGAAGGTGCTGTACTTGTTGTTATTTCCCCCGTGAGCTTTGCCTCCATCCAGTTTGATGTAAACTTCATCTCCAGGTTCCAGATGAAGAACGGCACTGTTGCTGGCATAGTCATAGTTCTGATCTGCGTCCTGGGCAATGGCGCTGGCACGAACCTGCAGGAGGACCAAACATTTACTCTGAAGTTCCTCCAAAACTTTCCCTTTCTGAAGAGAAAAACCTCCTGATTCTGGCACAAGAAAGTTTTACAAATTGTATTTTACTATATTATTAGCAAACAATCAGCTTCATCATAATTTCATGCATTCATATATAATATTAGCCACACCCCCAAACCTGGTGTTACAAAATAAGTGTAGGGTATTCGCTTTGAGATACACAGGGTCTTAAAATAAGCACATTTTAACTGACATGAGACAGTTTTAGAGAGTTTTATCTGTAAAGATCAGACACCACCTAAATATAACCTGGGCAGACGCACAGTCTTCCAGACACACAAACGCATGCAGGCATACTCAAGTGCTGGAATTGTGTTTACGCCACCAAACTCTGTTATTTTCTATAGAAAAGAAAAGAAAATAACAGAGAAAGAAAGAAAGAAAGAAAGAAAGAAAGAGAAAGATCGGGAGATTTTGTTTTGGATGTGTGCTCACCTGGTTGTTCTTACACAGGTCAGCCCACATGCTGGTTCCGTCTCCTCCTCGCATCAGCACATGATAAGTAAAGAAATATATTCCCGGTATGGAGCAGGTGAATTTCCCTGTTGTGGGGTCGTAATGATTCCCGAGATTCGTGACCACATCGTCAAATTTCAGCAGCTCGTACCCCTCATGTTGCTTTTTGAGCCCAGCGTAAAAGGCGATTTTGGGTGCGGTGCTGTAGGTGGCCGCGCTTATGGCTCCGGTGGCCACGCTCGGTCCTGGTTGTCCCGATAATCCAGGTCTTCCCGGTTCTCCTCTCTCTCCAGGGGGTCCAGGTTGTCCCGGTTCCCCAGGCGGGCCCCTCGGCCCCGCTTTTCCCGGGCGCCCCGGTTCACCTTTCGGACCTTGTATAAAAGTTGGTAATGACTGCATAAGATTGCTGTCCCGGACCGTGTCTGCGGAGACTGTGCTGGTCGGAGATTTAGTACCGTAAGGATCGCAAACCATCTTGCATGTACCGAGCATCTCATAGTGCGCGGCGGAGGTCCCGGCAGAGCTCACCAAAACCGGGATCAGTATCACCAGAACTAAAATCATGACCACACCGAGAACTCCAGCCGCAACCATCCGCTTCCTGCCGTGTCGTGTCAGGACCGGCCGATCCTCTTGTCTGCTTTTGGGCGAAATTTTGAAGGCTGGCGAAGGACCCTTTTGGATAAGAAAAAAGTCCGATTGCTTTTAATATTGAACTTTTGGCCTGGGCCCCAAACGCTTCTCTTCTTGTTCTCCAAACTTCTTTTCTGCTGAAGTCACATTAAGACGCACAGCCCTGCCTCAGCATCAGCAGCACTCCAGACGCGCAACATCTCTCCATATGGACCGGCAAAGGACGAGCTCCAGACAGACGAGAGACAACAGCCCGTTATCCGCTGGATGTCATGAAGATCTGGAGAATCGCAGCGCTTCACACGTCTTATTAGATGTGTTGCGTGCAGGGCTTGTATATCTAATATCTGTCCCACTTTAAACATTTCCACACTATATATAAAGTTTCCTTTATAACTTTATAACTTTTGCTTCATTGCAGCCTTTAATCAAGTTGATGTTCTAGGTTACTGCATGGTGAAAAATTAAGTATCGAAATGTTTATTCACCATATCAACCAAATACACACACACACACACCTCTAAACGACGCGCCTGCCAACGAATCATTTACCTGAGAATCGTTCACCTGAGAATCGTTCACCTGAGAATCGTTCACCTGAGAATCGTTCACCTGAGAATCGTTCACCTGAGAATCGTTTACCTGAGAATCATTTACCTGAGAATCATTTACCGAATCGTTCACCCGAGTGTTTACGAGAATCATTTACAAACGTTCACCGAGAATCGTTCACCTGAGAATCATTTACCTGAGAATCGTTTACCTGAGAATCGTTTACCTGAGAATCATTTACCTGAGAATCATTTACCTGAGAATCATTTACCCGAGAATCGTTTACCTGAGAATCATTTACCTGAGAATCATTTACCTGAGAATCATTTACCTGAGAATCATTTACCTGAGAATCATTCACCCGAGAATCGTTCACCTGAGAATCATTTACCTGAGAATCGTTCACCTGAGAATCGTGACCCGTAGAGAATTAACTCGTTTTAAACGGGGCGATCAAACGAGCTCAACCAACAGAAAGTCGACAAGCAAAGTCGGTGAAGAAGGAAATTCTGGGATTTTCGGTAATTGTTGGTGGTTCAGTCATTTTAAACTTCAGCGACCTGCTGCTTATCGACACCGGCAGATGGATGAGATGAACTTTTACTGGGATTTCCAGAACCGTTTCTCAGCGTGCTGGAGAACTGAAAGTGTGAACAGAGACACTCACACCCCGACACACACCAACACACCGAGACTACTCAAACCCGACACACACCAACCAACAGACAGCCGACAACAAAGACGGACAACACAAACACACGCACACCCCGGCAATTGACGGGGCCAGACACAACCCGACACACACCAACACACCGACACACACACACAGAGACACACCTACACGGATTCCGACACCCTCACGTACTGGACAACACAACCACACACAGACACTCACACCCCGACACACACCAACACACACACACACACACACCCCGACACACACCAACACACCGACACACACACACCCCGACACACACCAACACACACCCCGACACACACCCACACACACACACCGACACACACACACACACACACACACACACCCGACACACACCCACAAACCACACACACCCCGACACACACCGACACACACACACACCCCGACACACACCCACACACACACCGACACACACACCCACACACACACCGACACACTCACACACCGACACACACCGACACACACCCCGACACACACCCACACACACCCCGACACACACCGACACACACACACACCGACACACACACCACACCGACACACACAACACACACACACACACCGACACACACACACACCCACACACACCCCGACACACACCCACCGACACACACACACCCCGACACATACCCCGACACACACACACCCCGACACACACACACACACACACACACCCACACCGACACACACACACACACACACACACACAGGAGTCTGGTCAGGGTAACAATAACGGGAGTGAATATTAGAAAAGAAAGACAGGAAATCCCTCTGCAAACCCAGCACATCATGCTCAGCTCCATCAGCTCCACCTCCTGTCACAAAGAGACTTCATGTGATGATCCTCTGGCACAGTTTCAGATCACACATTTCAAAACAAGCTTCTGTTTAACTTTTCAACTAATCAAACTCATGTTTAACTTATCAAACATTTTAGTGCTTCACTAATTTATCAGACTTTCCTAATACTGTTTTCACAATTGCTTCTAAAAAGTCAAAATAAAACACAATTGACAACTAGATTTTTTGTAATATTGGTCCCACTTTGTGTGTAGTGTACAAGCTGTAATGGTCTTTGTTAGCTTATTTATTGTGGACATCTTGGTTTTGCTGCTGAGAATGTTTTTAGAATGTTTTTATTCTATTTAAAATCTTTATAAATTATTTTTTCTTGTATTGTCTGTTCTTTAAAATTAAGAATTATATTATAGAAGAATTAATATCTGTAAATTGTAAAACCATTATTTCTGGATTGGAGGGCAGAAATGTTAGCATTAGCAAAACTGTCCAACAAAATAGTGTTTCAATGTCTAAAATTCAGTACATAGCATCATTTACACGATTAAAGATATTAGAATATTACAGCTTTAATGTGAACGCAATGTTATACAATTTACAACTGTACATTAAAAATGTACATTAAAACATTATAAGAAAGAAAAGTAGAACATCAAATTCAGCCAGGCTGCAGTATTGTGTACGCATAGTGAGTGTACCAAAAATGACAAATTATTGCTTAAGGATTTCAAACACAACCCAGTTTTTCATAAACAGTTTTGTTTAGTATAAAGCTGCATCGTCACATAAGAAAAATTGCTGGTATGTTTTGGCCCGTTGTTACAATGACAGACCTCTGTGGTTTGTTTCATTATCTCATTCACCCTCTGAAATGGCCACCAAGACGTTTCTGTCTGGTCTCTGCTGTGTGAATCATCTGAAAACTACATTCACAGTCATTCATATCTGTCATTAAGAACCAGAGGAGGCAATCCTGCTCATACTCGGCCAAGACCCCCTGTACAGTTACATAACACCCATCACCTCTCACTACAAAATGCTCCTCATTTGAAAAGCTACATAGAACAGAAGTTCCTCTGCCATCCAGAAGATAAAGAAACATGCTCAAATTACCAGCAGAGTAATTTAACATCAGCACCAAACTGTAAGATCAGAAATGTAGAAGAGCTAAAACTGGCATTAGCAGGGACACTTACAGTATGATTTCCCTGACCTTCTAAACTTAGACAGTCCCCTTTCAAACTTGCGACAATCAGTAATGCTTTGTGGGGTGTTGTAAGGGTGAAACAATCCAGAGTAATAAAATTTTGAAGCATTATAAACATTTTTTGAATAAATACCAAATAAAAAAGGCACATGCAGTGATGTTCAGCACGGACAGCCGGACCGGTTCGTCATAATCCTCTTCACTTGTTTTTGGCCGTCAGTGGTTTGCGGCTAATCTTCTTGGATTTGTCTGTGTTCTTTTTGGGTGCCTCTGGGTTGGCCTGCATGTGTCGACCATAAAGGCTGCAAAACAAAAACAAACATTGTGTGATCACACCTGGCTGCTTGTACTTTCTGCAAAGAGTCTTGAATAGAGAGTAGCGAGGAAGAGGAGTTATATTTTTAGTGTTAAGCAGCTGAAAGAGGATTAATTGAGTCTAACACACCGATAGGTCCCCCAGTGGGACACAGAACTCTCTGTGCTGTCCGACAGCTCTCAGCTACAGCTGTGTACCGCACAGAGAGACAATTATCCACAACCACACTTCACAGAGTGGAGAGAGGATAAACCATTTCCAGTCCAGTGGTCCTCCTCCATTTCAGCAGCACTCAAAGGCTGGGTTCAATGACACCAGGAAAACAGGGAGAGAGCAAGAGAACAGGAGACAATATATATTAAGAAGCAGATATCTGCTCTGTGGGACCGCCTATGGGATCAGAGGCACAAGCACTCTTCCAGTGTGGAGTTAGATCCGATATCAGCAGCTCATTAGGTTTCAAAACGGAGCCGTGGTCCGTTCAGTGATACAGAGTGCTGCTTTTGTTACCTTATTGATACTCATCTCTGATTGTTGCTGAAATATTAAGAACTAGGAGCAGAAAACAATACAACTATTGCACTTTTGTGTTCTGTGTTTCAGCACAAAAACCATCATCTACTATACTACATACTGTTATATGTATATTTTTTGTTACTGTTACAAGTCTGTTTTACATACTGTATTACACTGTCTGGAACCACACTCAATATTTTGAACCCAAAAACCATCATCTTCATCACTCAGCACCACAAAAACCATCATCTTCATCACTAAGCACCACAAAAACCATCATCTTCATCACTAAGCACCACAAAAACCATCATCTTCATCACTCAGCACCTGCAATCAAATTTAATCAGATGCTATATGCACCTTAATACAAAAAAATCAAAATCAAATCTTTTTAGTGCTCATGCCACTACAATTGCTAGCTGCAGCATTGAAGTGTTAATTCTTGTGATCTGATCATGCAGGCCAAAGAGATGCAAGACAGTGTGTTCGTGCGCGCACCCGTGTGTGACTGAAGGAATCAATGCTGACAGATACATATAGATGTTTGTACTGGTGTCACGGGTAAATTAGTCTGTTTTACAGGAGCTGTGAGCCAAATCCAAAAATGATCACACCAGCAGGAAGACAAAATTCCTCCACATCTAACATTACATCTGAAGATCAACCATGACAGATTCATACAGCTGTCATCAACTAACACAGAAACTAAACTGCATCAACAACCAGACTCAACTCTAACTCTCGTTATCAGCAGTACAGAGAGCTTATCATTTACACATTTCATTTTACAGTAAAATCTATAATCATGGTAGTGGTAGTAAAACAGAATTACAAACAGAATTACAAACAGAATTACAAACAGAATTGAATCTATTAAATCCATCACAATAATACAACTGTGGGCATTGCGATGACAACAGGCTTTAGTATATTGTGGAGCAGAATAATGGGAGCTGTAGTTTAACAAAAGGAGTAAATACTAAAAACAGAATGAGAGACAGAGAGAGAATACAAGGACATCACTGTGAGATAGTAACTACTATTTAACACAAAAGAAGCCCACAGATAAAGCACACAATCTCTACACTCGTATAACACACGTGGACAGGGTGAACCACAGACCATGCAGCAGCCAACTGAGAGTAAATGAGAAGAATGAAGAAGGACTGCAAGCAGGCGGCCAGAGACTCATAACTGATCTCTCCCCCGACACCCTCATTTTCAACAGGACTGAACACCATTACAGAGGCAGCCAATGACGGCTGACGACTGCTGCCACATACAACTCCAAAAAACTGCAACCACTGTTTCAGTCACTTTCACATTGTGCGAGATTAATGTTTATAAAACGTGTGGTAGAAGTTAGTTGACAGGTTACCCAGCAGTTTGGAAAGCGTACGTTTGGGCTTGTTGACATGGCATAACATTGATAAAGTTTAGCTGGAGTTCCGGTCCGTGAGCTCAAACTAATGACCCCCCGATTCATCTGATTTGCCTGAAAAGCACGTAAAGAATAATATAGACGTCAATATAGCAAGTCACTATCATTTAGGACTCACAAACAGAACAGAAACACAACAGTGTGATACAACCACCACCAGACATGACATCACAGCGCAGCATGCACCTGCTGACCTCCTTTCAGCTGCAGCCCTACAGAATCAGGTGTCGGTTCCTTCACAGCAGTGCCATCAGAGGAATCAGCAATTCATGAATATAATTAGAGAGAGAATGGAGAGGACAGTCTGTCTGCAGTGCTGAAACACAGACACTGGGCCTAACTCTCACAGACACAAACTGCATTAGGTGAAAGAGAATGTGGGACAGTCCACTGGAGTAACGGAGTTGTGTTACAGTGCTTATGGGTCACACCATCATTCCTGCAACCTTAAAGTAACGGAGCAGATCTTTAAATGAATGTTTGGGTTTAAATGTGACATGCTGTCAAACACAGACAGACAATTTATGTCAAGCAGAAAATCAAGTGGTTTCACGGTGTGTACAGACAGTAACCATAATCAGACCATCTCAGGAATGTCTGAGAGACGATTTTATCTAATAAGCTTTAATCCAGTTACACTAATAAACACTGAGGAGTTGACACCTACCAGTAGCTTCTTAAATAAAGCACTTGTCTATAAGCAGACTCAGGGCCTTCAGCATGCACTTGATTGTGTGCGTGTGTGTGTTTCAGGATAAGTTGCAGTTGCTTTTTCTGTCAACTCTGGACAGCTGTGAGAAGTGCTGCAGTTGTACTGCAGTCAACAAGCATTTAGAGTCAGAGATGAATAAAAGATAGAGGGGAGGCGCTTTATGATATGTTAATGCATTATGAGCAGTCTCTCCCCAATGCTGCCATTCAGATATAAGATTCCTCTGTCAGGTTAACAAGCCGCTCCATAAAATATTCATGACAAATGGCCCATCCCTCCAGCCGCACCTCAGCGCTACAACCAAACCAGCCCAGAACAGCAGGAAAAAAGAGGAAATTGTTCTTTTACTGTGTGTTTGATTATACTGTTCTGTGTGAGATCAGCAGATACGTCCTAGAACATTCTACCTAATGTCAAAGATCAAAACTCCCCAAATCACCTTTAATGGTCATCAAACACACTGGCCTTCAACCAGCACAAAAACAATAAGAAGAACCAGCGTGAGAGGTAAGTTTACAAAAACAGCACCCTTAGTCTGAAACGATCTATTAAAGGTGGAATTCACTGCAGCAGTGTAAGATCTACAACAAACCCTGAGCAGCATTCCTGAGGAATATCAACACTGTCTTTCAAGCGCTGCACTGAAAACAAGCCAGGAAGTGGATGTGCCCTACTAAAGTAAATGTGACTGTTGAGGTATTTCAAGGTGCTGGATCAGTGATCTTAAATGAGAAAATATTCATCAACTGAATAAGTGATTTCTTGTGATTTAGGCAGGTGAGAACGAAACTGTTGGACACACTACTGAGAAAGACACACTGTTAACACTTGCCTAATGTGAGACAGTCTGCTCCTCTACCTCACACACATCCACAGGCACATAAACAAGCAGAGGAAGATTTGAGGAGGCGACTCTGCACAGGTGTGCTACCTGTGTCATAAACACAATCTCAAACATTTACAACAACAATATACAACAACTAAAACACCTATAACACCTGGCCAGAATGTTAATAAACAACAGCATTAAATGTGGTCAACATGGCATCAAAACTGGCCCTACATACCCTCACAATACATGTTACTGGCCTTAAAGTGTCTCATTCATCTAAGTATGTTGTTCAAAACAAACAAAAAAAATAAAATGTAAGATGTCATTGGACAAGGAGAGTCGTGTCAGATGTGGACATCACCAAGTCAGTGCAGACTACTCGTTCCTGTTAAGCATGGTAAGTTGCTGAGGCTTCGGTATAAGATTGTGATGTAGATAATGCTGCCCTTCTTAAAACCACCACAGGGCAACCATCCAACAAATACCAGCCTCAACATCATTCAACAAGACTAATCCACCTGCATTGTTCTGAGATTACATGTCTACCTCAAGAGCACAATGGAGATACAGCTTCTCTCCTATCAGGGATCGTACCTGCAACCTTTGTATAAGTAGTCAAGACCCTTAACCTTTAAGCTACCATCTCCTCTGTGGCAGCCAGATACACACATGCTTTGTTCTGAACTTTTAACAGTACAGAGATATAAAGAGATCACTTACTACTTGTAGGTCTCAGAGCGGATGTATTCAAACACATGAGAGACACCCAGCTGGAACTGGTCAGCTATAGGAGTCACCCAGGAGTTGTTCTCAGCCTTGAACACCTGCTTTGGGCCCGTCAGGTCCAGGTTACCTACAGAGAGTACAGAGACAGAAAAGAGACGAATTTAAAAATTACAACAAAGAAGAGGAAATATAAATGAGATGAAAGATCAAGAGATCAGACCAGACGAGAACCATTTCAAATATCAACAGCAGCTTTCTATATCTGCCTTTCCTCCGCTCTCCATGGTTTTCAACTCTTCCTTTTTCCTGCTCTTGGCATGTGCACTTAGTTGGTCTCTCTCTCTCTCACACCCACATCCACCCCCTCCACCCTCACTCACCCACACCCCACCACCCTCACTCACCCACACCCCCCCCCTCACTCACCCACACACCCTCACTCACCCGCACACGACACGCACCCGCACAGAGCGGAGGTTTTAACAAGGCTGGTCTGTGGAACAGGATCACAGGGACATGACAGAGGGGTGACCAGAGCATACATACACACATCAGATAAACAATTGCCAATTCTTTAAATGTGTGGTTGCTAGGGTGTTGCTGTGCAATTCTTGTGTTGGGCTGGGCAACATAGCTAAATGAAATTACATATTAATATTTTGCAGTTGCTAGAGGTCTTCTGATTGGTAACAGTAAGAGCAGGAAGAGCTGGTGGGTGGTGTTTTGAAGAACATGTTTATATGACACTAAAAGGTGAGTGTTGCCATAATGCTTGTATACTGATACGCTAGAATGCATCATAGAATAAACTGTTTGAATGGAACCAGACAAGAAGAAAAACTGCTGTCAGATGAGCAGTCAGCACCTGTGTGTGTGTGTGTGAGTTTGTGTGTGTGCTGGTAAATGTGGTTTACAAGTTCACAAATTTGTATAATGACATGTGTACACTTCCTGTGTTCTCATAAACCAAATGGCTTTATTTTAATTAAAAAATGGCAAGTGTTTTCTGTGAGGGTTAGGTTTAGGTATGGTGAAGGTAATAGAAATTATGATTAGCTCAGTATAAAAATCATTACGTCTATGGAGAGTCCTTGTAAACCACATATAGAAGTTTGTGTGCGAGAGAGTTTGCGTGCGAGAGAGTTTGCGTGCGAGAGAGTTTGCGTGCGAGAGAGTTTGCGTGCGAGAGAGTTTGCGTGCGAGAGAGTTTGCGTGCGAGAGAGTTTGCGTGCGAGAGAGTTTGCGTGCGAGAGAGTTTGCGTGCGAGAGAGTTTGCGTGTGTGTGTAAATTAGTGCAAGTTTGTGTGTGTGAGTCTGTGTTGTTGTGTCTTCCAGCCAATCAGGGAAGAGGTAATATATTCATAGCTAATTAGAGTGCACGGCTACAGCTATGTCTGATGTGAGGCTTTTGTGAGTGTCTGATGTGAGTAAAACACAAAAGAAGTGTCTTTTGGTTAAGATGGGTATGCAGTCAACTTTGACCATTGCATTCCTACTGACCAATGGTTGCCCTCTGATTTTAGAGTGAGGGCTTGATTGGTTAGTCCAGGAACATATCAGAGATATATCTGAATGACTTACCAAGTTCTGGAGGCAGTACAGTGAGTCTGTTCCCCTGAATATGAAGTTCTTTAAGTTGGGTTAGATCTCCAATCTCTTTGGGCAGAGAGATGAGGTCATTATCCCTCAGACTCAACTATTAGACAGACAGAACGATGTAGAGAATTAACAAACAAAAGTACAATCTTATCAATCGGAGAAAAATAACCATCATCATCATCTTCATACAGCCCATACAGCAATTACAGATGTTATCACACAGCCCACTTTCCATGATCCAATCAAAACACAGCAGATAAAAATCAAGCCCCGCCCACATATTGTTTCCAGCTTAATATTGCTTCACATTTTTAACATTCTGGCTGCCTTGTATTGTAGGCCTGTTACACACCCAACTAACATGTTCAGTCTAGTAGTTTAGTATAAATGTCTTAATCAAAAGTCTTGTAAAATCGCTTAAATGAATGTTTACTAAATCTGAAACATTTTGTATTATCAGCTGCTGTATGTGACTGACCCTCCATTTATTCTGAGCACAGAAATGAAGATCAGTCTCTAAATGTCTTTCACTGCATCTGATAAAGAACACACGTTGTGGAGAATAAATCCAGCACATGCGCCACAGAGCACCGCCACAAAAGCAACTGATTTCAGAGGGAATTTGGATAAATTACTCACTATCTGTAGTTTGGCCAGCTTGCCGATGTCTGGGGGCAAAATCTCAAAATCATTGTCACTGAGATAAAGTGCACGCAGGGTGGCTGAAATGATAGAGAGAGACAGAGAACCGTGTATTAGAAGCTGGAGGATTGCAACCACTGATCAACAGACTGATCAACTAACCCTAATCTCTGATTATTACAGCACGACAAAAAACAAAAATTTTAAAAAGTAAACAATGAAACAAGCAAGTAAACAATTGTACATGTTTATTACAAAACTACGTCTTTGTCATGACCCTTTGCAAAAATCCACCATGTAAGTGAAAAAGAATTGGCCACGCCTACTTCCTTTCCACCTGCTATAGAAGTCAGTATCACAGCCAGTCTCTCCAAACAGCAGTGATAAATGCAGGCTTGTGCAGTGTGTGTGTGTGTATGTGTGTGTATGTACGTGTTAACCTACTGAGGTAAAAGAAGTTTCCGGGCAATGAGGATTCGTTCAGGTTGTTGTACGTGAGGTCCAGAACCTCCAGTGCAGGAAGTGACCCAAACCCCCTTGGAAGTGTGCTCAACCTGTTCATCCTGCACAAGCAGACACACATATAAAACAGCCCTCAATTCCTGACAAAGGAGAACCCATTGAAAATTCATAGAGGACTAACTGCATGTCATAGAATGTACCACAGCTGGCCTGGATTCCACAAGTTAAAAACTGACAATCCACGTTGATCAGTATCAGAAAAAAATGTGGTGCTTATAATGTGCTTTCTAAAGAGAGAGAAAGAGAGGCGAGGGCCAAAAATCAGATGCCATTTAACTCTTTATATAAGCTTCTTTTTAACCCTAACCCTAACTAACCCCAACCCTAACTAACTTAAGCATTAGTTTTTAAATGAAACAAACTGATGCCACCACATTTGTTTAGCAGTTACATGAGATGTATTGTTATGTCAAATGAGATTAGGAAGCCAGGTATACATATACATATACAAACACACACACAAGCAGTCGGGAATACAACCACCCAGTGCACGTTTTCCAAATTATGTGATGAAATGGTGCGCTTTGGGGAAGATTGTGTGGCGCTTTGTTCCTATGCAACTTCACCCTCAGAAGAGGAGCAGACCCTTCAGGATTTGGATGGTGTTCAGGTGGGTTTGGGATGGCAGAATGAACAGAGAGAGTCCAAGAAAAGAGCAACATTATTGTTGGGCTTCTTAACCACACACTAAAAGGGTGAAACCTTTTTTAAAAAAAGACTGAAGCAGATGTACTGTGATAACCATGAGAGAAGAGGGTTTGATTAACACAGACTAGATTTCTGCTACAGCTGTCTTCTGCACAAGCATAACAGTTAATGTAAAACAGAACCTTCACCAGATGAGAGAACTGAAGGAGAAGACATGATGTGGTGGAGAAACGAAAACAGACAAGACACAACATGACGAGAAAAGAGAAAAAAAAGAAGTGAAATGTGAACCAAAGAGAGAGAAAGAGTGAAGAGAGGAGAAACTAACCCAAGGTTCAGATGTTTAAGTTTTTGAAGGCTACTAATTTGTGTTGGGAGCTCCTCAATCTGGTTATTGAACATGTTCAATACCTCCAAATTCTTCAGGTCTGCAATGTTTGGAGGCACACCTAGGGAGGGAGAGAGAGAGAGAGAGAGAGAAAGAGAGAAGAGAGAGTTCTGTGCATGTCATCAATCTTACATCAGTCAATCGATTTCAATTCACTGTAATCACCAAAACAGTCTTTTAGATAACGAGCGGTGAGGTCTAACGAGCGGTGAGGTCTAACGAGCGGTGGGGTCTAACGAGCGGTGGGGTCTAACGAGCGGTGGGGTCTAACGAGCGGTGGGGTCTAACGAGCGGTGGGGTCTAACAAACAAACACCAAAGGCTTTTTGGTGACCTGCTGAGGTTTAACGGCTAATTATCAGAGTCTCTGATGCCTCAGTTATGGGTCCCAGCAATAGATTTGAACTTTAATGATGGAGGCAGCAGCATATGAGATCAGCAGCTCCCTTCTGCAGCTGACAGAGATCGATGGGCTGAACAGAAGCTCTGTCTGAACGGCCCCTCGTTACAGAGCCTCTTCAAATGACACACGAGACTGACCTCAGCACTGCCTTTTGCAAACCTCTACCACATATCTACACACCTCATCTTAATCCAGAACTAGATATTATATGCTTTGAAGCAATATAGGGGTTTTTATATGTGCAAAAACAAGCTGTGCACATTTTAAGTGTATCTGTAGCAAGGGGTACAGGTTGATGGTATTAGACAAAAAGTATATAAGGCTATACAGAAAGGCTCCTCTTCCTATCTTATAACCTGATCTAGTGTCTGCCGAGGTCGAACAGCAGCCCTGCTTTACACACAAACTGCTAATGAAAGGCTTCTAAATGTCACTGTAATTCCTGACTGTCCTGAAAAGTTCACAACACGGCAGATTCCTTGTCTCTGCTCTTTAAGCCAGCAGGAGGAGAGGACAGCAGAGAAGAGATGAGAACTTTTTATCTTTACATCCTAAAGTTTAGAAAGAATTTTATCAATCATTTAGGAACAAGTGTAAAATAATGGCATCTTCTTATAAACCACAGTGACGTCTCTGATCATTACTTAAGACAGCACCTGACCCATCAACACACTGACATCTGCATGGAGATTAAGATCCCTGCATAAACAAACAAATCCCCAAGCAAACACGGCTCAGAGCCATTACTGACCGATTATGAGGATGAGGAAAAATCTTCATTTTGAGCTCCAAACTCCACAGTGACAACCCTAACCCTAACACTTTAAATGTACAAAAAGATTAGCATTCAACTCACTGGTCTTGCAACATTGTGAAAAATTGAAAGCAATTTAGTACAATGGATGCAAGCAATTTTCAGCAACCTTTATCCTCTTTATGTTTTGGCTTAAACAGAGCCTCACGTCAAATTGACGATTGATTGTGACCAACAATGACAAGACAGCCCTCAAGTGGAGTTATCATAGTTCCTCTACCTGCAGCCCTCTTGAACCAGGTAATGTCAAAATAACCAGGTAATACCAGCTCAACTAACCAGCTCCCAAATACTTTGAGTTGACATAAAGCTTAATATAATGACAAACACAGACAGAACAGTTTGATCTATCATGTCAACAATCAAAAAAAGTTGAAACTGTTTAAATTATTTTAATGAGTTAAAGTAATATAAAAACATATGTTGCCATGACTTATATCACATTATTTTTACAGTGTGCTGGCATACAGAGATGATTACAAAACATTTCTGTTGAGACAGGAACTTACCAGTCAGCTTGTTGTGGCTCAGGACCAGTTGGGTTATGTTGGACAGGGTGACTACAACACAAAAAACACAGGGTTGCATGATGACGTCACTGTGATGGCGTCACTAATCTCTTAACGTCGTTTGTGTGTGTGTGTGTGTGTGTTTATATATGTAAAACACACATGCACGCATTAACATAAACAGAGGAATTAATCTTAAACCCGTTAAACAGTTCAGATCAAATCCAGCAGACTGCTGAGCGTGTATTCACTCACAAAGTCCAGGAATATCCAGCAGGTTTGCTATTCCCCGGTCACACATGTCCACCTCCGGCACATTCTTCTCCCGACTCTCCTCCACGATCTTCTTCAGCGACTTGGACATTTTCTACAAATGAAACACTCCGGAGGAAACGGAGACTCGAGCAGGATTCAGTCCCTCTGAAACAGTGAGAGATTCAGATCTGCTCGCTCAGTACGTACAGAAACATTGAATAAACTCCACACATCCGAAGCGCTCCACCCAACCGGAAGTTGATGCTACTTCTGTAAACGTCTGCCAATTCCTCCCATAAAAGGGTATTTCCGGGGCACGAAGACAGAAAAGATGTCTGGCAGGAGGCTGTTCCACTGTCCAATCAGCTGCTTCGTGTCTGCTGCGTCGTCACAGAAACCAATAAGAATGTCCAATAAGCTCACGCGCCGCTTCAGCCTGGAGCGTCTCTCGTCCAATAGAAGAACAGGAATATTTTGCTGCGTATTCATGCGCTCTTCTGGGACTCGAACCCACAACCTTTGCGCTGCTAACGCAATGCTCTGTTTCTATGGTAACGTTGCAACATCCACCTTAGTGGAGAGTTCTTAGTTTAACTTCTGAAGCAACATATCATAAGTAGAGCTTATATTGACCTGTCTGTTATTTGAACATTTAATGTGTCATTTTTTTGTAGCAGTTCTGGAGGTTTTTAATACTTCCTTTTATTTTTGTTTGTTCATTTATAAACAATTCCTTAACATCATATTTTTGTCTACATCTCAAATCTTATATATTTTTTATTCTGCCATGTTATTTGCTCATAACTTTTACCTTATGTTCATCATGATAAAAGAATCAACCATGGAACAACTTTGGAACACCTAATACATTTCATTATACTTTATAAATGTAATACTTTTGTTTAATTTTGCTTTATTACAGTAATAACAGTAAAAGTTAAACAGTATCTCAGTTTTTTTTATCAAAACAGAAGCTCTCTTAGCAGGTGTCTTGATAGGAGTTATGTTATGTACCATCCAGAGCCCTGACTGATACAACAGTGTGAACACAATCAGTGAATTGTGCATTTGATCATGCTGTACATAAATGAATTAAAAGCACACACTAAACATAAGGGCAGCGAGGTGAGAAAGCAGGTATGTGTGATTCTGTGCTCTTTGATTTATGAGGTGTTCTCAAATTATGTGCTTGAGGAACTTAAATGTACCAAGAGTGAAGTGAACCACCAACATATTGACATATTGTCCAGAATGTATGTTGATTTTAGGTTTTTATGTTTGTGAAAGAGGTCAGATGTACAGAAACGTTTTATGGTGCATGATCAACAAATGCATAATATAATACTTCAGCATTAACTACCCGCCTGAATTATCTTCACAATAAAGCAATAAATGCAAAAAAGACTCAATGGTTGACTAAAGGTTTCTGTTTTGTATAATTATTAGTTGACCAAAAACTTGAGGATTTGTGTTTCTTCCTTAAGAAAATCAAACTGTCAACATGTTTCCACAAGTCCAGTAAACCTTTTAAGTAACAATGAAATGGCTTCTGACAACTAAATCTTTTTGTTATGTTATTTATATATAATTATGATATATTTTTTGATAAATGCAGAACAAATAACAGATTAGTAATATCCAGCACCATCTGTATCTCATATTTAATGCATTAAATTATGAACATATATTGAAGGTCTTTTCTTTATCAATCTTATCACTAGCTTGTTTAGACTTTTAAAAACAAAAGGCAAAACAGTACACCTTCCATGTCACAGTTATAAACAGATGAGCAGGTTCTGTTCAGGAAGTGAGCAACTCAAGAACTGTTTCTATTATTTAAAAATAGGACACAATCTTAATGGGTAAACCCTAATGAGACTACCATTAGTTGTGGCCTGCTAGTTAGAGAGCCGGACTTGTAACCAGAAGGTTGCTGTTTGGAAACCCAATGCTGGCAGGTAACAACTGAGGTGCCCATGAGCAAGGCACCTTACCTCTAATTGTTTCCCGGGCACCACAGTGCTGCTTACTGCTCTGGGTGTGTGTTCACAACTCACTACTCCTGTGTGTGTATGTGTGTGTGTGTTCATAACTCACTATTCCAGTGTGTGTGTGTGTGTGTCACAACTCACTACTCCTGTGTGTGTGTGTGTGTTCATACCTCACTATTCCAGTGTGTGTGTGTGTTCATACCTCACTATTCCAGTGTGTGTGTGTGTTCATAACTCACTATTCCAGTGTGTGTGTGTGTGTGTGTTCATAACTCACTATTCCAGTGTGTGTGTGTGTGTGTGTGTTCATAACTCATTATTCCAGTGTGTGTGTGTGTGTGTATGTGTTCATAACTCACTATTCCAGTGTGTGTGTGTGTGTGTGTTCATAACTCACTATTCCAGTGTGTGTGTGTGTGTGTGTGTGTGTGTTCATAACTCATTATTCCAGTGTGTGTGTGTGTGTATGTGTTCATAACTCACTATTCCAGTGTGTGTGTGTGTGTGTTCATAACTCACTATTCCAGTGTGTGTGTGTGTGTGTGTGTGTGTGTGTGTGTGTGTTCATAACTCATTATTCCAGTGTGTGTGTGTGTGTTCATAACCCCCCCCCCCCCCCCCCCCCCCCCCCCCCCCCGCGGGCCCCCCCCCCCCCCCCCCCCCCCCGCCGGCCCCCCCCCCCCCCCCCCCCCCCCCCCCCCCCCCCCCCGGCCCCCCCCGGCCCCCCGGCCAGCCCCCCCCCCCCCCGGGCCCCCCCCCCCCCCCCCCCCCCCCCCCCCCCCCCCCCCCCCCCCCCCCCCCCCCCCCCCCCCCCCCCCCCCCCCCCCCCCCCCCCCCCCCCCCCCCCCCACCCCCACGTGACTTTTCCCCCGTGGGTCCGTTTTTTTTTTTTTTTTTTTTTTTTTTTTTTTGTGGGCCCCTTTTGTGGCCGTTTGTGTTTGTGTCTCTGGTTTGGTTTTCCCCGCGTTTTTTTCTTTTTTCCGGCCTCTTCTTTCTTTTTTCCCCCCCCCCTTCCCCCCGCTTTCCCCCCTCCTTTCCCCCCTCCTTTTCCAGGGGTTGCCCCCCCAGACCCCTCCTGTGTTTTTTCTTCTTACCCAAAAAAATAAAAAAAAAACAAAGGGAAAACCACAAAAAAACCACCAAAAAAAGAAAAAAAAAAAAAAAGAGGAGGGGAGTAGAGGGGGGAGGAAAGAGGAAAAGAGGGGGGGTGGGGCAGCTGCGGGGGGGGAAGGGGGGGGGGGGGGGCAAGGGGGGTGGGGGGGGGAGGGGGGGGGTTTGCCCCCCGGGTGGGGGGGGGGGTTTGGGGGGTGGTGGGGGTTTTGGGTGTTGGGGGGGGGGGGGGGGGGTTTGGTTTTTTTGTGTGGTTTGGGGGGTGGGGGGGGCCTCCCGGGTTTTTTGGGGGTTTTTGATTTTTGGGGGGAGGGAGGGGGGGGGGTTTTTGGGGCTTGTAAGGGGAGAAGTGGTTTGGGGGGGTTTGGGAGAGGGGTTTTTGGTTGGTTTTTTTTTTGTTTTTGGTGTTTGTTTTTTTTTTTTTTTTGTTTTTTTTTTCTTTTTTTTTTTTTTTTTTTTTTTTTTTTTTTTTTTTTTTTTTTAAAAAAAAAATAAAATTTTTTTTTTTTTTTAAAACACCTTAATATTTTTTTTTTTTTTTTGGGGGTTTTTTTTGTTTTTTTTTTTTTTTTTTTTTTTTGTTTGTTTGAAATGGGTGGAGTTTTTGAGGGTCTTTTGGGTTTTTTTAAAAGGACTAAACCTTGGTGGTTTTTTTTTTTATTTTTTGGGGTGGGGGGTGGTTTGTTTTGGGGAAAAAAAAACGCCCGGGGTTTGGCCAGGGGCCGCCGGGGGGGGGGTTTTTTTGTGGTGGGGTTGGGGGGGGGGTTTTTGGGTTGTGGGGTTTTGGGTGGGGGGGTTGGGGGGGGGGGGGGGGGGGGGGGGGGTTTGGGGGGGTGGGGGGGGGGGGGGGGGCCCGGGGGGGGGGGGGGGGGTTGGGGGGGGGGGGGGGGGGGGGGGGGGGGGGGGGGGGGGGGGGGGGGGGGGGGGGGGGGGGGGGGGGGGGGGGGGGGGGGGGGGGGGGGGGGGGGGGGGGGGGGGGGGGGGGGGGGGGGAGGGGAGGGGGGGGGGCCCCCCCGAAGGGGAAACCCAAGGGGGGGGGGGAACCAAGAGGGGGGGGGGAACGGAAAAAGAGGGGGGGGGGGGGGGGGGGGGGGGGGGGGGGGGGGGGGGGGGGAGTTTGTTGGGGGGGGGGGGTTTTTTAAGTGGGGGGGTTTGTTTGGGGGGAGGGGTTTTTTTTGGGGGGGGGGGGTTTTTTTTGGGGGGAGGGGGGGGGGGGGGGGGGTTTTTTGGGGGAATGTGGGGGGGGGTGTGGGGGGGGGGGTTGGTTTTTTTTGGGGGGGTTGGGTGTTTTTGGTGTTTGGGGGTTTTGTTGGGTTGGGTGGGGGGGTTTGTTTTTTGTGGGGGGGGTTGGTTTTTTTTTTTTGGGGGGGGGGGTGTGTGGGGGGGGGCGTGTTTGGGGTTGGGGGGGTTGGTTTTTTGGTTTTCCGGGTTTTTTTTTTTTTGGGGTGGGTGGTTTTCGGGCCCTCCGGGGGCCCCCCCCTTTTCCCCCCCCGGGGGGGGGTTGGGGGGGGCCCCCTCTCTTTTCTCGGCCCCCTCCCCCTTTGGCTTTTGGGCCCCGCCCCCGGGGTGTTTGTTTTTTTTTTTCGTTGTTTTTTTTTGGGGGGCTTGTTTTTTTTTTTAGGAGCCCGGGGGGGGTGGGGGGGGGGGGGGGGGGGGCGGGGGGGGGTTTGGGGGTTTGTCTTGGGGCTCTTTGTGCTGTTGTTCCGGTGTTTGGTGTCGCGGGGCCCCTCCGGGGGCCCCCCCTCTTTCCCCCCCCCGCCTTGTGGGCTTTGGGGGGGGGGGGGGGGGCCCCGGCGGGCCCCCCCGGCCCTCCCTCCCCTTCCCCCCGGGGTCCCCCCACACCAACACCCGGGCCCCCCCCCCCCCCCCCCCCCCCTTTTTTTTCCCTCTCGCTTGTCTACCCCTTTAAACCCAAACCCCCCCCCCCCCACCCCCCAACCGTTTCCCCCGGGGCCCGACCCCCTCTAAAAACCCACCGCGGGGCGTCGGAGGGGGCCCCTGGGTGGGGGGGGGGGGGGGGGGGGTTTTGGGGGGGGGGGGGGGGGGGGGCGGTTAGGTTTTGGGGGGGGGGGTTTGGGGGGGGGGGGGGGGGGGGGGGGGGGGGGGGGGGGGGTGGGGGGGGGGGGGGGGGGGGGGGGGGGGGGATTGGGGGGGGGGGGGGGGGGTGGGGGGGGGGGGGGGGGGGGGGGGGGGGGGGGGGGGGGGGGGGGTGGGGGGGGGGGGGGGGGGGGGGAAGGGGGGGGGGGGGGTGTGGGTGTTGGTTTTTTGGGTGTTTTATGGGTTTTTGAGGGTTTTTTTAGGTGGTTGGTGGGTGGGGTGGGGGGGGGGGTTTGGGGGTTTGGGGGGTGGGGTGGGGGGGGGTAGAGGGGGGGGGGGGGGGGGGGGTGGGTTTGGGGGGGGGTTTTGGGGGGGGGGCGGGGGGGGCCCCCGGGGGGGGCCGGGGGGGTGGGGGGGGGGGGGGGGGGGGGGGGGGGGGGGGGGGGCGCCCCCCCCCCCCCCGGGCCCCCCCCCGGGGGGGGCCCGGCCCCCCCCCAGCCCCCGGGGCGGGGGGGGGGGGGGGGGGGGGGGGGGGGGGGGGGGGGGGGGGGGGGGCCCGGGGGGGGGGGGGGGGGGGGGGCCCAGGGCGCGGGGGGGGGGGGGGGGGGGGGGGGGGCCCCCGGGGGGGGGGGGGGGGGGGGGGGGGGGGGGGGGGGGGGGGGGGGGGGGGGGCCGGGGGGGGGGGGGGGGGGGGGGGGGGGGGGGGGGGGGGGGGGGTCGGGGGGGGGGGCCCCGTGGGGGGGGGGGGGGGGGGGGGGGGGGGGGGGGGGGGGGGGGGGGGGGGGGGGGGGGGGGGGGGGGGGGGGGGGGGGGGGGGGGGGGGGGGGGGGGGGGGGGGGGGGGGGGGGGGGGGGGGGGGGGGGGGGGGTTTTGGGGGGGGGGGGGGGGGGGGGGGGGGGGGGGGGGGTGAGGGGAGGGGGGGGGGGGGGGGGGGGGGGGTTGTGGGGGGGGGCCCCGGGGGGTTGGTGGTAAAAAAAGGGGGGGGGGGGAAAGGGGGGCGTTTGGGGGGGGGGGGGGGGGGGGGGGGGGGGGGGGGGGGGTTGGGTGGGGGGGGGGGGGGGGGGGGGGGGGGGCGGGGGGGTGGGGGGTGGGGGGGGGGGGGGGGGGTTGGGGGGGGGGGGGGGGGGGGGGGGGGGGGGTGGGGGGGGGGGGGGGGGGGGGGGTTTTTTGGGGGGGGTTGGGGGGGGGGAGGGGGGGGGGTGGGGGGGGGGGGGGGGGGGGGGGGGGGGGGTGGGGTTTTGGGGGGGGGGGTTGATTTTAAAGGAGGGATGGGGGGGGGGGGGAGGGGGGGGGGTTTAAAGGGGAGTTATTGTGGGGAGGGGGGGGGGGGGTTTGTTTTGGGGGGGGGGGGGTGGGGGGGGGGGGGGGGGGGGGGGGGGGGGGGGGGGGGGGGGGGGGGGGGGGGGGGGGGGTGGGGGGGGTGGGGGTAGGGGGGGGGGGGGGGGGGGGTTTTTTTTTAAGGAAAAAAAAAAAAAAGGGAGAAAAGGGTTTTGTTTAAAAAGGAAAGGGGGTTGGTGGGGTTGGGTTGTTGTTAAAAAAGGGTGGGGTGTGAGTTTTGGTGGGGGTAAAAAAAAAATGAGATTGTGGTGGGTTTTTGGGGGGGGTTGGTGGGTGGGGGGGTTTGGGTTTTTGTTTTTGTTTTAAGTGTTTTTTTGTAAATTGGATTGGTTTTTTGGTGGGGGGGGGGGTTTTGGGTTGGGTTGTTTGTGGTGTTTTGGGGGGGGGGGGGTTTGGGGGTTTTTGTTTAGTTGGGTGGGGGGGGGGGGTGGGGGTTTTGGGGGGGGTTGGGGGGGGGGGGGGGGGGGGTGGGGGTTTTTTTTTGTGGGTGAGACGGGGGGTTTTATCCCAGGGGGGGTTTTAAAAAAGAGGGGGGAGGTAAGGGGGAGTTTTTTATATTTAATAGAGTTTGTTATTAAAAAAATATAAAAAAAAAAAAAAAAAAAAAAAAAAATTAAAAAATTAAGGTATAATTTGGGGGGGTTGGGGGGGGGGGGGGTGGGGGGTTGGGGGGGGGGGGGGGGGGGGGGGGGGGGGGGGGGGGGGGGGGGGGGGGGGGGGGGGGGGGGGGGGGGGGGGGGGGGGGGGGGGGGGGGGGGGGGGGGGGGGGGGGGGGGGAGGGGGGGGGGGGGGGGGGGGGGGGGGGGGGGGGGGGGGGGGGGGGGGGGGGGGGGGGGAGGGGGGGGGGGGGGGGGGGGGGGGGGGGGGGGGGGGGGGGGGGGGGGGGGGGGGGGAGGGGGGGGAGGGAGGGGGAGAGAGAGAGAGGGGGGGGGGGGGGGAGAGAGGGAGAGAGAGGGGGGGGGGGAGAGAGAGAGAGGGGGGGAGGGGGAGAGAGAGAGGGGGGGAGGGGGGGGGGGGGGGAGAGGGGGGGGGGGGGGGGGAGGGGGGGGGGGGAAAAAAAAAAAAAAAAAAAAAAAAAAAAGAGAGGGGGGGGGGGGGGGGAAGAAGGAAGAAAGAAGGGGGGGGGAAAAAAAAAAAAAAAAAAAAAAAAAAAAAAAAAAAAAAAAAAAAAAAAAAAAAAAAAAAAAAAAAAAAAAAAAAAAAAAACAAAAAAAAACAAAAAAAAAAACCAAAAAGAGCACAGGACATCCTTGAAGCACCAGATACTTGTAATTCAAGTGATTCACACCCATGAAAATTCACTCCTGAAATACGCCGTCTCAGAGTAAAAGAGGCTCTATGGCCAAAGAGTACAACATTCCAGATAGTGAGCAACCTTGTCTGATTCCCCTCTGAATTTTAAAAGGAGCACTTAAAACCACCATTGATCTTCAGTAAACTCTCAATATCTCTGTACAAGACCTGGATCATGGCTATAAGACCAGAGCTGAAACCAAAAGCATCTAGCGTTTGCCACAGATATTGATGTTCAACTCTGTCAAAAGCCTTTTCTTGATCTATTGAAAACAGACCAATATTACATCCCAATGAACTGGAGAGATCCAAAACATCACGAATTAAAATGATATTGTCAGATATTAACCTGTTGGGTATACAGTATGTTTGATCAACATGAATTATTTGTTCCATCGCTTTTTTAGCCTCATGGCCAAGACCTTTGACAGCAGTTTGTAGTCAGTACATAGCAAAGCCACTGGACGCCAATTCTTGATATCAAGTAAATCTCCTTTTTTAGGGAGAAGAGTAATAACTGCTCTCCTGCAGCTCAGTGGCAATTGTCCTTTGCTTAAACTGTCTCTTAGCACAAGCAGCAGATCCAAGCCAATTACAGGCCAAAAAACTTTATAAAAATCTGCCGAAAGGCCATCAATGCCTGGAGCTTTACCCCTCTCCAGACTCTGTAACGCTGTGTACAGTTCAGCAGCAGAAAGCTGCATATCCAGCTGTGCATTAGCTTCCACTGAAACCTTCGGTAAGTCCCTCATAAAAAGGTTGCGCCACCTCAGGTCTCCCTTGGAACTCCTTCTGGAAAAGTTTTTCATAAAAAGCCACTGCACATTTACGAATCTCCACAGGCTCCTGTAGCAGCTGCCCAGTTCTTGATCGCAAAGAGTGCATGAATCTTCTTTGCCCGTTCTTCTGTTCAAGACCAAAAAAGAAGTGTGAGGGTGCATCCATTTTAACAACATTTTGAAAACGTGAGCGAATTAGAGCACCTTGAGCAGAAAAACCAGAGACAGAGACAGAGCTGACTTTTTTCTTTTGAGAGCTTTAAAATGCTCTCTTTCTCCTGTGGAGTCTGCCAAAACTTGCAGCTTCACTATTTCACTCTCCAGGACTTTCATTGACCTGGCCATGTTCCTAGAGACATTGAGAGTATATTGTAAACATAATTGTTTTATTTTGCTTTTTGTTATATCCCACCATTGCTGTAAGGAAGTGTACTCAGATTTAGTTTTTGTAAAATTATTCAAAAAAAACCTTAAAAACATCTCTAAAAACATTATCAGAAAGCAGAGCCACGTTAAAATGCCAATAAGCACTGTTTCATTTCACATCTTTGACAAAGACAGAAACCTCAACAAGGCAATGATCTGAAATACCAACAGGATATATTGAAGAACTCCTGAAAATAGTACACTGATGTTTAAAACAATAAAATCTGTCAAGCCTAGCCAAAGATAAAGAGTTGTCTTTAACATGAGTCCAAGTATATTGGCGTTGAGTAGGATGAAAAAACCTCCAAACATCACACAAATCATTCACCTCAATTAAATTAATAAGACCCTTTTTACTTGGTCCATGTGGCTCAGGATGGTTTCTATCTAAAATCGGATTTGCAGTGCAGTTAAAATCACCACCCAGAAAAATAAAACCATTATTGCCACAGTTACCAATAACAGAGCTTAAAACATTTTAAAAGGCCACCCTTTCAGTGCCTACAGTTGGAGCATAAACATTAATAAAAGTCAGTTTAACATTTTCAAAAACAGCTTGTATTTTTAACAAACGGCCCTCAATAATTTCCTCAGTATCACAAGCAATTGGCAAAAAATCCCTAGAAAACAAAACAGCAACCCCACCACTGCTACTACTCTTATGACTTAGATAAACCTCCCCATCCCACTCCTTCTTCCATGCAGATTCAATCTCAACCGTGCTATGCGTTTCTTGTAAAAAAAAATAACATTTAATTTTTTAACTTTAAATAAATTTAAAAGAGAAGCTCTTTTCACATCCTCCTCTGGCACCATTTATGTTTAAAGAGCCAAGCTTTATGTCACACATGATAGAAATAAAGCTGCAACTAAACAGACCAAAGAGGTTAAAACAAAAAAAGAAGAAGAACAGCAGACACTCAAGCATCACTCGCTAGCTGAGCTCTAACTTTGGCCATCATTTTCTTCTGACGGAAGACTTCTTGGTCAGTGAAGGCTACTTGGTCGGTGTGTTCAGTAAAAAATGTAACTGAGTCAAGAAACATTTTTAGATCTGGGAAAGACTCCTCCACTTTAACCAGCCTCATTCCTTTAGTGCTCTGTAAGAAAGGCTGAATTGTGGTGAGGGAGTAAACCCCGTCCACATCCCCCTGCGTGTGTGCGCTCACAGCGGTGTCCTCCTCACTGTCCTCCCGCTGAGAGCAGGGCTGCGCCGGGCGAGTCTTGGACACTTTCGTGACTGGTTCAGTGTTGGCTTTGTTTTCTGTCGTTTTCCTCTTGATCGACACTTTGGAGAGATCACTATCACTCAGCACGTCCTCGTCACTAAACAACACTGACTCGGCTACTCTGGTCGCGGTGTGACCCACATCTGCGCTCACCTTGAACTCGCTCCGCCCGTCCTGCTCGTTCTGTGAGCTCGGTAACGGATCCGTCCCCTCATTCTCCTGATCGCTGATCTCACTGTGCTCCTCCTGTGTGTGCTGTACATTTCTTTGTGAATCATTCAGTAAGGGGACCTCGCTATCGGTGTTGGCGATCGCCGGTTCGGCTGCATTAGCGGCCGCCGGGCTCTCACCTGCCCTCTCCGGGCACGCCCGAATCAAATGCCCCACAGTTCCGCACCCGAAACACTTCATCATCTCCGACGACACATGAACAGAGTAACTAAACTCATGGATTTTAAGCTCCTCGTTATTGTTCTTCAGGATCATGAAGACCTGTCTTCTGAAAGACCATCATGTTTGAGGTGAGGAGACTTACAGCTGATGGGGATCATTTTGATCGATGACACCAGCTGCCCGTATCTCCCGAGCTCCTTCTCCAGAAGCTCCTTCTCCAGAAGCTCATTCTCCAGAAGCTCATTCTCCAGAAGCTCCTTCTCCAGAAGCTCATTCTCCAGAAGCTCCTTCTCCAGAAGCTCATTCTTCAGGAAAGGAGGCACATTGGAGATGATGATCTTTTCAGCAGGATTGACCAGAGACAACACAGGTGTGTATGTGTCCTGGATCACCACTCCGCTCTCAATGAGCCGCTTCACTTTGAAGATCACGACGGCGCTGTTCATTCTCAACGCGGATTTCACGCTTTCATACCCGACACATTCAGCCACCGCTAACACACAGTCCTCCACCGAGCAGCCGGCCGGCGGACTCAACAACAGCGTGCCGGCGTCATTCAACAAGCCGGACTGCTCCCCTGCAGCCATGCTGAGCAGCCCCGCCGACAGCCACAAACTACACAATCCTGATCAATAACACAACACAATACTGATCAATAACACAACACAATACTGATCAATAACACAACACAATAAGACAACAAACGATAGATATCAGAAGAGAAAAGTTTTGAGATAAACAAGTCTAAAAACTGATCAATACCCCACACAGACCCAGCTCTCAGCACGCTCACTACCCAACACAATCACAGAGCAAGAACAAAAAAACTGAATAAGACAACTAAGACAACAGAGGAGAGATATCAGAAGAGAAAGTTTTGAGATAGAGAGAGTTTGAGAAAGTCAGAAACTTACCATCTAACAGACTGAGAAAGATCTACAACACACAGAGAGAGAGAGAGAGAGAGACTGAGACTTGAGAGGAGAGAGAGATCTAGAGACAGACTGAGAGAGAGAGAGATCTAGAGAGAGGAGAGAGAGAGAGAGAGAGAGACTGAGACATACTGAGAGAGAGAGAGAGAGATCTAGAGACAGACTGAGAGAGAGAGAGAGAGAGAGAGAGAGACAGAGAGAGAGAGAGAGAGAGAGAGACTGAGACATACTGAGAGAGAGAGAGAGAGATCTAGAGACAGACTGAGAGAGAGAGAGATCTAGAGAGAGACAGAGAGAGAAAGAGAGAGAGAGACTGAGATATACTGAGAGAGAGAGAGAGAGATCTAGAGACAGACTGAGAGAGAGAGAGAGATCTAGAGAGAGAGAGAAAGAGAGAGAGAGAGACTGAGACATACTGAGAGAGAGAGAGAGATCTAGGACGCTGGGAGAGAGATCTAGAGAGAGACAGAGAGAGAAAGAGAGACAGAGACAGAGACAGACTGAGAGAGAAAGAGACGAAAGCACACAGAGAGAGAGGAGTGTGTGTGTGTAAGAGAGAGAGAGACAGAGAGAGAGAGAGAGAGATCTAGAGACAGACTGAGAGACAGAGAGAGAGAGAGAGAGAGTGTGTGTGTGTAAGAGAGAGAGACAGAGAGAGAGACAGAGAGAGAGACAGAGACAGAGAGAGAGAGAGAGAGAGAGTGTGTGTGTAAGAGAGAGACTGAGAGAGAGAGAGAGACAGAGAGAGAGACAGACTGAGAGAGAAAGAGAGAGACAGAAAGACACAGAGAGAGAGAGAGAGTGTGTGTGTGTAAGAGAGAGAGAGTGAGAGAGAGAGAGACCGAGAGACAGACTAGAGACAGAGAGAGAGAGAGAGAGAGAGAGAGAGAGACAGAGAGAGAGACAGAGACAGAGAGAGAGAGAGAGAGAGAGTGTGTGTAAGAGAGAGAGAGAGAGAGAGAGAGAGAGAGAGAGAGACAGACTGAGAGAGAAAGAGAGAGACAGAGACAGAAAGACAGAGAGAGAGAGAGTGTGTGTAAGAGAGAGAGTGTGTGTGTGTAAGAGAGAGAGAGAGAGAGAGAGAGAGAGAGATCTAGAGACAGACTGAGAGAGAGAGAGAGAGAGAGAGAGACAGAGAGGAGCAGTTTGTGAACACAGAGCACATTTACTGTAATTATTGTCTGTATATATATATATATATATATATATGTGTGTGTGTATTATATATACCTTTACTAATGTCTGACATTGTAACGCTTGTTCATCTCCACTATGAAGACGCAATAGAGAGTGAAGGATCGCGTCCGCTGCTCGAGTTTCGAGTCTCTCCACATCACTAGATGGCGCCATCGAGTCTGACACATGAACAGAAAACAGTCGCGCGCACGTGCACGTTTCAGGGTGAAATCGATATCGTTTGTTTTGTTGGACATTTACATTTGTGTTAACAAAGCGTGATCTAACTACAAATTGATTTGTCACATCCTCATTTAAATGTTGCTCTCTGTTAGCTGAATTTTGTCCTGGATCTCACGGCAAAATCTTACAGGCTACAAAAACATGGCCAGAAACAAACAGAAAGGCAAAAAACAGCAGAACGTCTTTCAGATTGCGAACAGACCATCAAAACCTAAGACCAAAACAAAACCTGTTAAGACCTCCCTAAAGCACGTAAGTTACAGTTTTCTTTACATACAGTAAAGAATGGCCTGGGCACAGTTTGCTTTTAATATATTCAATTTCTCCCCCAGATAAACACTTTGAAAAATGAAAGAGTGGAGAACCTAAATCAGATATTCACAGAGGTACAGAGGGATGTGAAAAGTATGTCGAAATGCAATGAACCAAAGAAAGAAAAGGTGAGATTTAATGTTGTGTACTCCTCATTTTAAACTATATAGTTATTGTAACTATTGCATAAATATGTGCAGGTATTGTAAAGTTTCAAAAACGTTTTTGGACTCTTAAACCATGCTTGTATCAATTGCATTGCATTAGATAACAGTATATAATATATTCACCTAGAACTGTGATGTCTAAAAATAAAAAAATGATTTTTAAATGTCATTTTTTTTATGTTTTATGTGCTATAATGACATAACTTACAGAGCGGAAATGTATAGTGTTTGTGGAACTGTGTACAGTTCACTGTAGATCATCAGGACTCGTGTTGTTTTCTGTAGGTGCTCAGAGAAGCGCCGCGGGAAGATGTAAATGTGGATGGTGCTGCACAGCTTCTCTCTCAACTTTAAATCTTCATCATGTTAGTTACAGAGCACAGATGACATGTACTACACGCAAACTTCATACACGAAATCCCGTAACTCCCATCATGTCAGTTTATACGTGCAGTATTTCTGCGTGTGGGGGTTATACTCGGCTGCATACTTTCTCTTGCCCTTTGATTGTTGAGGCCTTTTTTTAATGTTGTTTTGTTTTTGAAACAGTATTTCAGCATAAACAAGCTTAATGTACCAAAAATTAATTAAATAATAAATAATTGGATTTTCATGATGGGTTTGTTTGTTGATGCATCAAGATGGTTATTAAAGACTGAGTTCTAGTGATGTTGTGTTTCACACCAAAGCTCTGAAGCTTATGTCTAAAATCCTGTAACATTTCTGTATGTGTGTTTACATTTTACATTGATTGCTCTTCATGTAAACTGTCATAAAATTTACCTCCTTTCAGAGTACAAAGATATCGTGGAGATGACCTGCTGTCACAGTGACAATAATAACATGAGCAAACCCTACTTTATAAAACCTAAAAAAGTTACCCAAAAAAACTTTAGGCAGATTGTTGTCATAACACCAAACTTTATTTCAAATAAGAGCAGGAACAAATGCGACTGTGCTAATATCATGAAATTGAATGTCGGGCTGCATAATTTTGTGGGAGTAATAATGAACTGTAAAATAAATTTTCCATCGAGGAGGGCTGATATGAATGTAAACTGTTTTCTCTTGAGAATAAAATGGTTGTAGAATCCATCCAAACACATTTTCTTTCATTCATAATCCATTCATATCCATGATAATTGCGTTAAGAAAAGCATTTTGTAAACAACAATTTCATGTGATGTTATTTCATGATGGGATAAATGTATCATTACTGGAGTTTGATGTTCAAATCTATTGTAATCATTTCTTAAATTATTTCTGCACCCCTTATTTTTTTACATTAATTATATGAAGCAAATAAACATAAGTACAGACACTTACATGTAATTAAATAACTTTCTCTGGTATAAAAACAACACCCACAAACCCACTGAATGTTATTGACAAGTTCTCTCTGGCTTTAAAGATTTAGATTTATATTTCATAGGCATAACATTACTCAACTGAAGATAGTCTGTAAGCTCATAAGTTATAGAATCTAAACACAAGCTTTAAATTCATTCCTATATAAACGATTTCATAAAAACGATATCACACAACGAACACAGACTCTCTTAGTCTTTAAAAGTATCTGTTGTTTGGTTGGATGTATTACTGAATTTTAAAGACTTTAAAGACTGTTCTATTAAAAAATATAGGAAAAATACAAGAACATTTTTTCTCAATTTTTATATTGTGATTGTAATAACAGCCATGAAGCCCATAGCCAGACCACAGATGACACAACTGAAAATACATTAAAATAATAAACATGCTAATAAAAAAAAAAACATCTTTATAAATAGTTTTTATATTTATATACAAACTGAAGTTTTTCAGTGATCTCTCAGCTAAGCAGTTCTGTTCAGACTGCACAGACTCAGGCTCTCACACATCAGACTTGTTTGGAAAATAAAGAAAACATCAATTTTTTCCTCAGTCCATTTGAAGCTTCACACAGATGCTCCACACTCTTCATTTATGTACAGTAACAGTATAAAAGCATCAGCATCAGAACAAATAATATTACTGAAGCGTTTTCTGTAAATCTGTAAACTGACATACTGTAAACTGAAACAGTGTGAATACTGTTAATGATTTACACACAGCTTGAATTAAACAACACAGAACGTAACACAAGAACAACATCATCTTTACAGTATCTTGTGACACACTTGAGACAAAATTCATCTTTAAGAGTTAGAGGCTCTGACAATAATCCTGCAGAATGTGTGACAGTACAGAGCTAAACTCCTCAGAGAACTATCACTCTACACAAAACAATATTCAGAAAACGTTGTCTATGAAATGTGAGACAGGAAAAAAAAAATCACAAGCTGTTACATGAAGGCTGACAGTCTCAGACATATTATCTGGCCTCAAAAACAGACGTTTTTATATCCTTGCTTTAAAATTCTTTGCACATATACCTTGTTAATACTGAGGGTTTTGAAAACGACAGGTTACATTTTCTGACATTTTAGACTCATTTTCTACACAGACTAAATAATCATCCCATAAGGTCCCGAAGTTTTCAGAGAAAATGACCCTTAAAAACAGGACGAGTGTAAATCAAAATACATGAATTAATATGACGTGTCATTAAATGGCAAACGGCAAAGGTGACTAACAGACTCGAAATGCTGAGAAAAGATTTCCCCCTCCAGTCGCAGGCAGTCGAGTGACTTCACAGGGTCTTTGAGATGTTGTTCATCTTCTCTGAGTCTGATGTGTTGTTTGAAGCAGAGCTGCTAGAGATCTTTAAAAGACTAAGAATATACAGAAGAGCACACATCTACACATGTTAAATGGTGTAATAAAGAATCAATTCTGCAGAAGAATCAACTCACCTTCAGTTGTCAATATCAGACACATGATTTTCCATCTAAAACAGAAATACAGAGTCAATTAAGACTTGAGACAATTAAGATTGAATTAATTCATTTTTAAATCAATAGCCCTCAGTTCACTGTGAGAAAACAATTATACTGTAGAAGGTGTTCAGGAATATGACTAGATGAAAGTTACTGGATACACCGGAGAGTGCATGATGACTCATCGATACATTTAGGTCATTTTCCTGGAAGAGGAAGACACGCTTCTAGTAGAACATTACTGTGTATTGAGGGCTCAGAACGAGACATGACGTAAAAACCCAAACCTTCAGTGTAAGAGAAACATCAGGCAGAAAATCAGCGTGTGAAATGCATTTACATGGACGTTCTTTATGCTTGTGTGTCAAAGATCTGCTGCGTCATGTGACTTTATAAACATGTATGAACATTTTCAACTGTACACAGTCCATTAGAGAGAGAAAGCTGTAAAGACAGAAGAAGAGAAATGAGAGAGCTCATTTCTCTTAGATGAGCTGGTAGATCTCAACAGTACTGGTGTGTTAACAGAACAAAAGACACTGTGTTCAGCCATTAATCTATAGAGAGAGATCAGGTAAAAGAGCTGGCAACTGTGAATCAATCTGTAGAATTAGATTTAATGAGCCGCAGTGGGTGGGGGAATATACCAGATCAGTGCTGCCCTCTTCATCATAGTCATCCTCGCCTCCATCGGTCATCTCACCCACCTCCATGTCCAAAGGCCCCTCCCCTCCCTCTTCTCCAGAGTTCTCTGCAGTTTCTGATACTGACTCCTCATGCAGGGAGTCACAGTTATCCTCATATGTCCTGTGAGGTTCTGATGAAAAGAGAGGGAGAGAGAGGAGAAGATTTGATTTATATAACACAGATATCTGTCATGTTCAGACAGGGTGACTGACTACAAAATGATTACAGAATGTTTCTCAAGTCGAACACAAAAACAAAATTTCATTTCATTTTATTCATGGTCATAAAGTTTGAAACACCTTCTTTCTTCAGTGGAAATAAAGATTTTTTACATGTTTATATATTTACAAATATATCTTTAAATTTGATGTTTCTATATATTTTTAACAGTGGGGTTTTGTGTTGAGTCAGTTTTATACTTAAAGCAAAAAACTATATTAAATATTAAAATCTGCATATTGTTTTTGCTTATCAGTTTGTTTAATCTTGTTTATGGATGTTTAGATCTTTTTACTAAAAAACAACACAAACAAATGAATTGGTTTTACTACACTAGTGTTCAATTTGTGGAAAAGAGCTTTGTTCTGCCTTTGTGATCGTTTTGTGTTTAAGTAACAACATGCTTTATTTTGGGATGAATTCCTCCTGTGATCTGTACACGTTACACATGCCATGACTTTAAAGACTCAATGAAAACTCCTGCTGGTGAGCTAAAATCCGACCTGCTAAAGTAAAACCATCTCTGTATTAGTTATAACAAACTGGTTCGTGTCTCTGTCACAGAGATGGATAGTGTGTGTGTGCCGATGTTTGCACCCCTGTCCCTCTGGATTGGATTTTAAAGAGTTTTCTCTCCATCTTACCGCACTCTGCTCTTTGCTGCTTCTCGATCTTCTCCAGACGGCTAAGAAGAGAGTCGATTCTTATCTTGATTTGAGTCACTTCGCGTCTGATGGTCTGAAGTTGGTCTGACTTTACTACAACAGAAAACATGACAGACACACATCTGAGAGACGATTTGATTAAACACATTAATACATGTACTGGCTATGTTTACTCTTTATTACAGCCCACTGTGGGTAACTCAGTCCTCAGATTTTGCCAGGCTGCTGGTTCTAATGTAGGAGCCTGTTGTTTTAATTTAGCTCTGAATCTCACATCTGTCATGCTGGTTAATATCACTGGATCCTCCATCTGCTTTCACAGTCTCTGTTTTATCAGTCAACACAAGCTGAATCACAGCAAGATTTGTTTTTGGCCAACTACAAGTTATCAAATATGATACTAAATGTATGTTTGTCAGTCAATAAAGGAATGCACTACATTGTATTTGGCATAGTGTGTTAAAATAACCCTTATTTTAAACAGTATCACGCTTTATTAAATGTTTAATGTTGTTGTGCAGTTTATACAGCAAAAACTGCATCAAATGTCAATCAGTAAATCTTTTCTATCAGATACATTAAAGAAAGTGTTTTGTTATCGTTGCTTAAATAAATACATACTAAATTTGTATGCATATAAAAATATGTTTTGGCAGTCCAGTGAAAGAGATGATCACCATCATGACCGCTGTTGGAAGGTCGAGTGCAGTGCGTCATGGGAGGTATCAGTTAATGTACTGTGCTGGTCATTTGGGAGGTCCACACAAACAGAACATTTGCAGACTGTATGCATACTGCAAACAAAAAACACAAAAGCATGTTGTTTCAAACACCGGATTTCCATTTATTTTGTTGCAAATTTGCTGTTCTCTTCTGAGCTGGAAGAAACATCTGAGCGTCAGAAGAAACATGGTCGAAACATCTGAGCGTCAGAAGAAACATGGACGAAACGTAACATCTGAGCGTCAGAAGAAACAGGGACAAACGTAACATCTGAGCGTCAGAAGAAACATGGACGAAACGTAACATCTGAGCGTCAGAAGAAACATGGTCGAAACGTAACATCTGAGCGTCAGAAGAAACATGGTCGAAACGTAACATCTGAGCGTCAGAAGAAACATGGTCGAAACGTAACATCTGAGCGTCAGAAGAAACATGGACGAAACGTAACATCTGAGCGTCAGAAGAAACATGGACGAAACGTAACATCTGAGCGTCAGAAGAAACATGGTCGAAACGTAACATCTGAGCGTCAGAAGAAACATGGTCGAAAACGGAACATCTGGAGCGTCAGAAGAAACATGGGCGAAACGTAACATCTGGTCAAGGCGAAACGTAACATCTGAGCGTCAGAAGAAACATGGACGAAAGTAACTTCTGAGCGTCAGAAGAAACATGGTGGGACGGGAACATCTGAGCGTCAGAAGAAACATGGTCGAAACGTAACATCTGAGCGTCAGAAGAAACATGGACGAAACGTAACATCTGAGCGTCAGAAGAAACATGGTCGAAACGTAACATCTGAGCGTCAGAAGAAACATGGACGAAACGTAACATCTGAGCGTCAGAAGAAACATGGACTAACTTGAGCGTCAGAAGAAACATGGTCGAAACGTAACATCTGAGTGTCAGAAGAAACATGGACGAAACGTAACATCTGAGCGTCAGAAGGTTTGCTGCTTCTGTACTGCTTTTAAACCGCACTGAAACTGCAGTATGTGTAAAAATCATTAGTGCCGCTCGTTACAACACCTAACTACTAAGAACACCTTAGTAACCACCTAACAATGACCTTTCAATCACCCCAAATACCCTAGCAACTGCACAGCAATTGGTTACAACACTATCATAATTTAGCAACTGCAGAACAACTCCTTGGCAACCACCTCCAACACTGTATCATTGTGGTATTTTATTAAATACTGTCTAATACCACATATATTTGAAGAGAAGAGATAACTTAAGAATTTTAAGATTGTAATGTATGAGAAATCCAATAAAATGTTGATAGCAATGACCAGACTCACTGAGAGCAGCTCTACAGCTAAGAGCATTAGTGTCATGCTACATGGCTAAGCATGCTGATATGCTGACAGATGCTGTGAAAACTGCTACTTGTGGGATAAAGATCAAATCAGGAACAGTGTTATGAATTCTAATTTACAAACACTGCAGCAAATAGTAGTCAATGCATTCTTGATCTGGTAAATTTCTTCAAGTAAAAAAGCCTAACTGACTAACTAACACATTTCATCTGTCCTGTCTGATAGACCATCAGCTGAGAGTGAAAATTAAACCTCTAGACACAAACACCTCAGGCTTCTAATGCCAGAAGTCAGTAACTGAATAAAGTCAAGAATACCGAGGCTCTGAGGGAGCGGTTTCAGCATGGTGAACTTATGTCATTGCTTGACAAAATATTATGTAGATGAACTAATCTTACATTTCAGCCCTGAGGAGAAGGACGATGATGATGATGATGGGGTTCTTGAAGAAGAGGAAGAAGGGGTTTTAACAGGGAAGGACGTCTTTCCTCGCCGGGTGGACGGAAGCACCCGTGAGCGCTTCAGAGGGATCACGGCCCGCGGCGGCGGGGCCACCCGCCCATGATAGTCAAACAGCCTGTCCAGATAAAAACGTGACAACACAGATGTCTGATCATCACTAGTGTCAAGTCAAGCCTCTGACCTGATAGAATCTTAAAGGTTTGTTATGTCATTATGCATCATTTCACCCCTGAAAACATGTAATTCTGGATCCTGGTATCTCTGGAATTAGCAGAGCTACTTTTCAAATTATGTGCCAGAAAGAATTTAGAAAGAAACAAAAGCAGGGAGGTTCATGAAATTTAAAATGAAGGCACATGCAAAATCATTTCAGTCGCTTTTGATTCATCACTCAAACTCCTCAACTAGCTGACATTCAGAAACAGTCTCTGTTAACAAAAGACGAGAGCAGATGCAGGAACACATAAGAAGTGAAGAAAGCTCTGTTTTCTCAGTGCTGATGAAATTCAACTTCATGTTTTAATTCTTACCAAGGACAAACTGTAGATGTTTAAGATAAGAAATATTTTAAAAAGTTTTTTAAAAACTGCATACATACCGATTGTAGAAATCATCCCTGTAGTAAGGGTTAGGGTCATAATCAAATTCATAACCACTGAAAAGACAGAACAGATGAAAGTATTAACAGGTGTGTAGTGCAATCAAATCAGAATGACTTCTGCTTGATATGTGAAAAACAACAACCATGTTTACATTCATGCATTATAATGTCTATAGAGGCAGCTAATCTTAAAGAGCTTAAACTAATTACTTAGTACAAATACACATTTGCACAGATGTCTGTATCTGTCTTGTATCTGTCTGTATGTCCTCTCAGTTGTGTCCCTTTGGTTAAACATTAACAACATAACACACAGAAAGTTGGAATGTGCTTTTTAGGGTCCTTTTTATTTCACACCATCTTTAAATATGTTGTACATATTACAAGTTTCCTGTCAACCACAGAAACTAGAGTGATGATGATTTCTGGTCATTGTGGTCAATCACAATTTTAACCTCATTATTTTCTCATTATGCACGACTGTTAGAGACTGTTCTCCTGTTCTGATTCCTCACACATTTCCTGCTTGCTTAGTTTTCACTGATGTCCAGTAAGAGTTAAACAACCCAACTAAACCCAGAGACAGACCGACTGCAGGATTAGCAGTTGATAATCACAGATTGTTATCTTAACCTGTTATTGAGACAAATATGCTTAATAAGTTTTCATTCAGCTGTAATACTTTTACCTGCTGAGTGTGCCATGTGGTTTATTTTCACCGCACTACATTATCAGAGGGAAAATGGCAGCAGCTACAGTGAAAATATGATGTTTTATGTGAGTAAATGTGAAGTATAGTAGCTGTCAGCAACACCTGATATTTAAATGAAAGTGGTGGAGCACAGGCAGTGAAAAGCCTTTCTTACAAACTGCATCTTTGATTGCACTGCTATGTGTCTTTTACTGCCTGTGGTAAAAACACACAAATGTGTGCGTGTCTGTGCAGCAGTGAAACACTCACCTGCAGATGGCAGTGAGTGGTCGTTTGGATCCTGCTTTAGGTCTGAAGGGTTTGGGTTCTCCAGCCATGTTAATATCTGCACAAACACAGAAGATTTCCGCAGGAATCAAACATTTGATTATGAGTAATGAGTTTCTCACACTCACTGAGGTTATTTTCAAAACCCGTCTGGGTGAAATCTATCCATGCAGCTTCTCTCTGAATCTGCCTTTAGATTCCACAGCAGGGCGAGTTACAGCACAACAATCTGACACCTGTGTGGTGTAATGGAATATAAACCTGTTAAAATTTACTTTCATTTAATGTTCAAAAGACAAAGTAAAAGAACCTGGTTTTTAAAAGGAAATCTCTTTTGAAAGGACACTGTGTCCTTTCTAAAAGTGTCCTTTCTAAAACGAAAGTGATAAAAGGATCTTTTTATCACTTTCTCCTCTGCACTGGTGTTAGTTCTGGCTGCCATTTCGCATCTACTGTGTTTTGGAAATGTATGTGTATTGAATGTGTATGCTGTGAACGCTTTAGCACACTGGACTACAGTGTGACTCAAGAGTCTTGTGTTGAGCTAACAATCTTATGCTTTTATGAGAAAACTGCTGTTGAGGCATTTAATGAAGTCTGACCATGCAAACAGTGCTGGCTTAAACATCACCTGTGCAAGCGTATCTGTCTAATAAAGAGGAGCGGTACGAATGACAGTCTGTTTCTCATTTTAGCTGATAGTTAAGGATGAATTTTTCATTCTTATGCATCTGCTTGCTGGACATCTAACAGTTGCCTGGAGACAGAGCAGGCTGAACGGAGCTGTCCATGGTCCTGTCAGCTGAGGGGAAGTGTTGCTGTTTTTGCTGTTTGGATTGTCAAGAAAGCTTTCCACTGAGATGCTCACACAGAGACATCTTCAGCTAAAACCAGCACTGTTCTCAATGGAGATATTCAAAACCAGCCTGATGTGAAGAGGAAGATAACTGCACCTGAATCCAAATTAAAAATCCAAATTATGTACATGGGCTACACCCACCTAACTCAACAGTCATAATTATTTTCTTATGAAAAATGTGTATTAAGTCCTGAAGTCCAGTCCTGAAGAACAATAGAGCAATAACCCCATAGCCCTTCCACAATGAAAAAGACTGAGACTCATTTTCCACTGAGGTGAGCATGCCTTACTTGTGCATTAATTCCACAATCCTTGCCTGACCTAACTGAAAGTGCCATGTCTAAAACCTCATATCGGCTCAGACCTCTTAAACACAAACTGCTTCATTTGTTGCAGCTATATCCAAATGAGCCCTGAACCTCGTCACTGCGAAGACCTCCATAGGCAGAGCAGCCTCATCGCATCCTCACTCTGGTGCAGATAATACCAGGATGTGATGAAGAGACATGAAGCTCTAAGTCTGCTTTAAATAGTAAATAATGCTGTCAGACGCCTGAGAGATCGCATCGCTACAGTCTGTGACATCACACAGCGAAACGAGAGCATCTGAACAAACAAGCATCTTCACCCAGATAATCCTGCTGTACAAACAATGATAGTGTTTGATGATAATTTGGCAGGGAAATTTGCCTTTACACTAAATCAGTTACAGCAAAGTACTTATGTTATAAAAATCCTGCAGCATGCTTTGAACTAGAGATCAGAGAGAGATTTCAGAGGCCTAAAATACTGGGACATCAGTAACAGCACTGAAAGTACTGCCGAAATTTACAGACTTCAAGTTATAGACAGAAACACGTCCTCATTTTTGATGTTGTTCCTTGTTAAAGGTTTTTCACACTCAGGGTCACATAAGAATCTCTCTGTACCTTGTTCTCCTGTCACTGGTGAGTTAAACCACTCTGACACACAGCACAAGACATCCACCGTACAGCAGACACACACAGCACAAGACATCCACCGTACAGCAGACACACACAGCACAAGACATCCACCGTACAGCAGACACACGGCACAAGACATCCACCGTACAGCAGACACAAGCAGAAAAGCACAAGACATCCACCGTACAGCAGACACACACAGCACAAGACACCCCAGCACAAACATCCACCACAGCAGACACAAAGCAACCGACACACACAGCACAAGACATCCACCGTACAGCAGACACACACAGCACAAGACATCCACCGTACAGCAGACACACACAGCACAAGACATCCACCGTACAGCAGACACACACAGCACAAGACATCCACCGTAGCCACACACAGCACAGACATCCACCGTACAGCACACACAGCACAAGACATCCACCGTACAGCAGACACACACAGCACAAGACATCCACCGTACAGCAGACACACAGCACAAGACATCCACCGTACAGCAGACACACACAGCACAAGACATCCACCGTACAGCAGACACACACAGCACAAGACATCCACCGTACAGCAGACACACACACAGACACAAGACATCCACCTACAGCAAAGACACACACAGCACAGAGACATCCACCGTACAGCAGACACACACAGCACAAGACATCCACCGTACAGCAGACACACACAGCACAAGACATCCACCGTACAGCAGACACACACAGCACAAGACATCCACCGTACAGCAGACACACACAGCACAAGACATCCACCGTACAGCAGACACACACAGCACAAGACATCCACCGTACAGCAGACACACACAGCACAAGACATCCACCGTAAGAAACACAGCACAACACACACCGTACAGGACACACACAGCACAAGACATCCACCGTACAGCAGACACACACAGCACAAGACATCCACCGTACAGCAGACACACACAGCACAAGACATCCACCGTACAGCAGACACACACAGCACAAGACATCCACCGTACAGCAGCAGAACAACAGCAACAACACACACAGCACAAGACATCCACCGTACAGCAGACACACACAGCACAAGACATCCACCGTACAGCAGACACACAGCACAAGACATCCACCGTACAGCAGACACACACAGCACAAGACATCCACCGTACAGCAGGAAGACATCCACCGTACAGACACAACAGCACAAGACATCCACCGTACAGCAGACACACACAGCACAAGACATCCACCACAGCAGCCACAACACAGCACAAGACACCACCGTACAGCAGACACACACAGCACAAGAACACCAAGACATCCACCGTACAGCAGACACACACAGCACAAGACATCCACCGTACAGCAGACACACACAGCACAAGACATCCACCGTACAGCAGACACACACAGCACAAGACATCCACCGTACAGCAGACACACACAGCACAAGACATCCACCGTACAGCAGACACACACAGCACAAGACATCCACCGTACAGCAGACAACACAGCACAAGACATCCACCGTACAGCAGACACACACAAAGACATCCACCGTACAGCAGACACACACAGCACAAGACATCCACCGTACAGCAGACACACACAGCACAAGACATCCACCATTACACTCTGTAATGTGATTTCTGTGAACTCAAGATCACAGCAGGTATAAAGGATGAAGTGATTAAGGGATGTTAACAGTGTGAGATGCCGCTCGGAAATGAAATAGACTGAAACATGCAGAAACAGGTTTTACATTTGTGTCTGTGAATGGAAATATAAATTACGTGTGCTGTGGCCCTGAATCTACAAACCTGACGGGCGTTTAACTCAGAGCAGCGGACGGGACGGGCGTTTAACTCAGAGCAGCGGACGGACGGGCGTTTAACTCAGAGCAGCGGACGGGGCGTTTAACTCAGAGCAGCGGACGGGCGTTTTTCACAGATTTAATAATGCTATCTGAACGGCTAAAGAGAGATTTAAACTGCTTCTCTATAAAAGGACATTTTATGGTTGGGAAGTTTTTCAGAGTTATGGACAGTTCTGCAGGTTGTGATCTCTTATTTTGGAGAATGACACTGTCACTTTGATCGTAAAGTGAAGACTTACCAATAAATAGTTTCAAAAAATGACCCGTGTTCAATGTTAGAAAGAAGTAAACAGTTGTTGGCGGAACTATTTTTTATAATAATGGCTTATATGAACAGGCCTGTCACTGTGATGATGACGGTGATGAAGAAGACGACATGCTGTCTGTGTTTTAGCAGCTTGATTTCAGGCTATTTCTCTCAATGTAACATTAGAAGAGAACAATGTCTGTTTCTGAATAACCGATGAAAAACAACCAAACCAGGGTGCAACAGTCATAGAAACACAAACTCACGGCAGAAACCAGATAACAGCGTTTAAAGCACAGACTGAACATGCATCAGTTACGTACTGAGGATGTGCTCTAATCGCACATCACCGTCCACCTGATGAGCACTACTGACACTGCGCGTCTACTCATGTATTCACCGCAAGTGCAGCTCACATATGAGCAGTCCGTTTTCCGTGTGAACGATACACGTACAGTCGTGAACTCACACCCGTAATGTCGGCCTTTCTCTTTGTACATGCTCATCCTGAACAGATCCAGTCTGGCGGATGAAGAATCCTGCTCGCGATCGGGAAAGAGCGACCGAACCTCGGAACAGATCCGCTTTTCTGACGATGAGAAACCGACACCTACTACCACAGCAGAGACGGTACCATCATTACGGCCCAGTACGGCTTGCGTTGCAGAAATCTGCTTCCTGTTTCAGGAAGTGACGAATCCAGCTGGGAAGATTATTTTAATATTCATGAAGTTTTCTTTTGGAATTGAAGCGCAATCACGCAACGTCATCAATATGTATTTATATTCATGAACCGGCCTTCGCCATTGGAAGACTATAAAGGAACGTCAGCGTTAGCTTGTTAATATTTAAATCCTATCACGATTTTATTTAGGTTGTAGTGAGTTTGCTGAAACAGAACCGGATCTTATGAACACGTATATTTATTTACGCAGTGCTATATACAATATTATAATAGGTCCTAAAATATGTATGTATATTTGCACACATATTTAGGTACATGGTATTAAAATTGTAAATGAAAAAATAAAACTCTCACAAAATGGCAAATACTTTTGTTCTTTCTTTTGTTCTTACAAAATACTACTTGTTATTTTGTTCTTTCTTACAGTTTGTAAGAAAAGCTGCTGCCAGCATCGAACTTACAAACTGGGACAAAATGTGAATCACAAGTGATTTTCAGTAAAACCAACCATAATCACACTGCATGTTTTCTAGTGAGATGTTACACGTTTCTAATCGTGGTCGTGACATTATTACTGTGTTTTACTCTGGAGACAGAGAGCGTTTAGTCCAGGATTTCTTCAGTGCGAGGCTGTCACTGCTTTGAGTGAGAAAAGTTTGACATGAACTTCACCAGCAGCAGCTACAATGAGTACAAGAACAATAAAGAGTTTTACATAACATCACAAACTACAGAAACGTTATTTATAAAAGCACAAACAGGACTGCTTTTAAAGACAATTGTGTGAGAATTTCTAGGTGGGAACACTTCAAAATTAGTAGAATTAAAGAGTAAGAAAGGGAGAAAAATGCAAGAAATGCAAGTCAGTTTCTGTAGGATAAAAACAGGATAATTCAATTAAAATCTTTTCATTTTAATGATTTCTTTATTGGTTATAATTACATTTATCATCAGAAAACTGTACAGCATGTGTAAATACTGCTGCAACATGCAATTCGCAGTTTGAGCAACACAACTATTGTGTATATCGTCGCCTATTTTTTTGTTGTTGTTTATTATGGTTATTTTTCTGTATATATTGCGAGTGTGTGTTTAAATGTAGAGTGTTTTTGTAAATGTTAAATGTAAAAGTGTTTTATTTTGTGGACCTTATCCATAACAACAACGGAACACAAACGGGATACCAGTGCATATGTTGTTATGCACAATGACAACAACATTATTGACACGAAAATATGCTTTATTAATAAACATTATAGTGAAAAATATTGCTTCATCGGGGCATCGGTAGCGCTATTTGGTTGTTGGAAAATGTATCTGATTGCTCATTGGATAGTCGGCCTTTCATTCATGTTTGTTGGCCCGCCTTCTCTGTATGATAATAGGTCGCGCTGACAGATGGGCGGGGCGTTTGAAGCTCACGGAGCGTCAACATCTGTCCGGATATATTCTGGTCTTCATCATTAGGGTGGCTGAAAGATTGTCTCTCAGACACTCTCTTCATGTCTAAACAGGTGCTTCAGACACAACAGGCTCCACATCAGTCGTGCTGTCTGTAGGAGTCTCGTCTCATTCCGAATAGAAGCTGATCTGGAGTCAGATCTGCGCCCACACACTTAACCACTCCACTAAGCTGATTCAGGACCCACTGCTGATAGACTGCAATGAAGCCTGTCTTTAATTTATTCACGGTTTTCCTCAGGCTGGGACGGGAAGGGGTACAGGGTCTGATTCAGTATATAAGTCAGGGAGATTGCGCTTTTTGGATAGATTCATATCCAATTCATGTACCAACCTCAGTAACAGAGTACAATGTACAATCAGGGAAATAAAATGTTTGTGAGATCATGTATGTAAAGAGTCCCTGTAGAAGACCAGCACCTGTAACCAGGGGCGATTCTAGGATTTATTATAATAATTAAAATGATAAGTACATTTAAAAAATGTTTCACTACTAGATTAGGGTTGTATACTAACCTTGATGCTAACTTGATGCTAGTAGAGATGGAAAAGCGATGCTCCCCATGATATGTTTGTAAATTGTATTTATGACAAAGAACTGAACAGATGCATTATAACAATCATCTATATTATAACAATCATCTATATTATAACAATCATCTAGAAACACACACCGCTGTCAGCTGCTTCTGGTTCGAGTCCGCTCGCTCTGCTGTCTTATATTACATTTAAAGGGGACACATCATACACGCTTTATGGAGCTCATCGCTTTTTTTAGGAGGCTGAGCAGAAATTAAGGGGGGCTTTAGCGACGCCCCTGCCTGCGACGTGTGCAAAGAAACAGAAACTGAGTTCACAGCCTGTTATTTAATACTACACTTACAAAACCAGCCACACGGTGGCGCTCTAAGACATCATAAACATCTGTGTCTCAGTTTTGGTTTCACGCTACAGCACAATTTCACAAAGAAATTAAATAATGCAATCTGATTTAGACTCGGCAGGAGTTACTCTTTCTATCTGGACACCAAATCACAGTTTCAGAAGTGAAAAGTGGGATGAAGAGGAATATGGATTCATTTTCTTGGCTGATATGAAATCCAGCAGCAGCTCATAAAAAAATGTCGCTAATGTCAATGCTGTACATTAAGCATGTTAAGAATTTTACTGTACAGTCGCCAATGAATGTCTCGTCCCATAACAATAATAAACCCTTTATTTGATGACTATTTAGAAACCTCCAGAGAGGCTCTTTCACAGCGCTTAGATGTTTCTCCTAAAATTCTAAACTTTGGAGAAATAAAAAAATTAAGTCTATTGCTGTCTGCTTGAAACAGCTGAGCTATTGAGAAGATCCTGTGAGTGATTTTCTTTCCATAACCTCCCTGACTGCAGGTAAAGACTTCTGGACTAGGTCTTTTGCTCTTGGGTGCCATGCTAACAGGACAGAGACGGGATTTCAGTAACTTTTTGTTTCACGGGTCACACCACCTCCAAACTAAACCTGCAGCTGGAGGAAAACTTCACACTGCTCTATTTGACTCCGTTTCTGTGATGAGAGCCAGAAAGACTGGAGGATGGACAGATCCCTTGTTTGGCATTAGATATTTGCAGAAACTTTGCCCTCCCTTCCTCTGATCCTCCTCATAACATTTCTCTTTTAACTGGAGCAGTTACAGTACAGTGTTGTTACAGTATTTGAAGCTAGTGAGTTTGCTGCAGGAGTGAGTTTAGTTGTGCTGCATCACATAAATTGTTGCATATTTTAAATGTTAATCTTTACAAACACTCAGTAAATCATCCTCCTATTTGCTGTTGAGGCAGCAAGAATCACAGCAATCACATTTATGGTCACACAGTTAACCAGTATTGTTTACTTAAACATTCCATAACGTTTTAACAATTTACAATGTTTTTTTAACACTAGTTTGTGCATTAGCTAACATAAACAGTCAATGTATTTTTACAGCATTTATTAATCTTTGTTAGTTAATAAAAAAACAGTTCTTTGATCATACATCTTGTTAATTAAAGAAAATGAATTAGTAAAGGTTGAAATTACTATCAACTAAAATTAATAAATGCTGTAAACGTATTGTTCATTGTTGGCTCCACTAAGGTAGTTTACTAATGTTAAATGAGTGTAAGAGCTCATTTTTTTGCTTCTGGGCCCAGTCTTATATTAGATATCAGGTACTGTTTATTGTTGTTATAAAAATGTATTCACTCATTGATAATTATTAATATTTCCACAAACCACATCACAGCATTGGTTGAATAGGATTTGTTTGTTTGTTGTTTCACCTGTTGTTTTATCTGCCTAATGTGGATTAATTAACACAAGAATTAGCTGATCTGGGGCCAGCACACCCACAGACCCAAACACTCCACTAAGCTGATTCAGGACCCACCGCTAATAGACTGAAATGCAGCTTGTCTTTATTTATTCATGGTTTTCCTCTGGCTGGCTTTTTTTCTGCTAATAATTAGCAGAAACAAATCATGATGTTTAAACAGGAAGCTTTTAATCTCCTCACTTTTAAAATCTGATCAGCTGATAATGGATAAATATTAATTTTCCTGTTCTATGTATGATTAAGTAAGTAAATCTATTATTTGCATTTAGCATTGTGTTTTACTGGTGTCCAGAACAAATCAGAGCAAACAAATATTATCAGAACAAATTCACCACCAGTTAAGATCCACCGTTCTAGAGCGAACAAACATCCTCATGTGAAAACAGACGAAAACGTTTGACTGCATTATACGTCAATGTTAAAAGCCACAGGACTCCAGTTTGATGTGATGTTTTTTTACTTCATGACTCCCTGATATTTTAAACAGTGATTTAATATACAAAAGCATCTGTGAGTAAAGGCGGGAACTCTGATGACAGACAAACAGAAGCCTCATGCTGATTTATTTTAACAGAAATGAAAAGACTCACGTCCAAAATGGCCTACTGTGTATAAACCCACCATGTTTATTTTTACAAACACAACATTTAGGAATTCTGTTGTGTTCTTTTATTGTGTGGCATGCAACAGCAACAAACAAATCCACACATCGTGACTCTGTTCCAAAACCTACTTTCCTATGGTCTACATCCTATTTGGATGTAGACCATACATCCTATATTTATTAGGCAACGTCCTAATAAATATTTAATTTCATCATAGAATTTGGCCTAAACAAGGGACCATAGAAGGCAGCATAACTTTTCTTCCAATATTTGGGAACAATCTGCCTTAAAATTCCAGCTAGGTAGGGAGCTCACCAGGTTTTGAAACAGGTCGTCATCAGGTTGGCAGCAGTGTCTGCAGGCATATGAGAGCCGTCAGTTGCTTGTTTTTAATTCAGCAATACAGTAGACATCACTGTCCAACACAAACCCATGAGAAACTTACTGAAGAGGAACTGTGTGTTAAAATCTGCTCATTACACACCAGGCCGGAGTGTGAGTGTGCAAGGACAAACAGCTCTAATTCATGTGAGGAAATTTCAAGCTGTAAATCAAATCTGTAAATGAAAACTCAAGGGCAGGAAAGTCTGATGTTTTCTTTATATATATTTATTGCATAAAGAAAATTAAGCCTTTTTGTATTAAGCACATTTCCCCCCCAAATTCTCATAATGTGTGATACAAGATCTGGTTCATAATAGAAGGTTTATAAGATACTGTCACAGTTTTCCATTCATCAGATAACTCTCTTCAGTTTGGTCCTGACGGGAGTTCTGGATCATCTCTGTTATAAACCCTGGATTAGTGTTCGGTGTTGAATCAATACTTTCCAAGGCTGCATTAAATGGCCAGAGAGGAAAAATCTAACAAGATAGAAAATTAAACCAGGATGCTGTATGATTTTCTGAGTTTGTATGACTCTAAAATGTTTGAGTTTGCAGGATGCTGAAAGTTTTCCAGTACACTGAAGCCCTTTGATAAAGAAAACGCTAGACTCAAAATAAAAGACAGCACACACTGATCCAGTCTCAGAACTGGAGACGACTGCAACAGAACAGGAAACAACAGGAATGATGGATTTGGGGCATTTTCTTTGATCCACTCATTACGTTTGGCTCAGAAGGAATTTCATTATGATACCTCAGACCACAACACAAATGTATTGGCTGCATAGAAAATAAGACTTCTCATAGACTCTGTTTGGTGAATGTGTCGCATGTGAGTATAAATGGGCGTATAATATAGTATGTTGTGAATATAATCAAACATTGGATCACTTTGTACTGCTTTCCTCATTCAGGGGAGATAACAGCACTTTTTTATTATTACACACAAATATTTTATATGACTAAATTATGACAGTTTCACAGCAGTATCTACTGTGCACAACTGCTTTAGGGGACCATTGAAGCCAGACCTTTACTGTATACTGAATTTTAAAAAGAGCTCTGTCTGGATTTACTTGAGCTGTTGTAAACTGACACAAGCTGCTCTCTCATTTCCACACAGCTGTACTGACCTGTTACTGCCCTCAGACAGAGCACTGCGGAAAGAGAGGTAAGAGAGGCATAATTACACTTCTCTGTGGTTGTCATGGCAAATCTGGACACAGATTTGTCTCTGTTCATTCACAAGCGATTCTGAGACCCTTCAGCGGGTGGAAATCTGCCTACTGGAAGATTGATTTCTTTATTGTGTAGTCTATATTGTGAAAATAAAACAGATTTAGCTGGAATGAGGCAGCAGAAAATCTGATTAACAGAGACTGATGTACCTGAAGCTGTGAAAGATCTGATCAGAATGAGATTTGCCATCCAGCTGTTAATACTCCCTCCACACATCATTTGTTTTTATGCTCCATTTTCTATGCTGTTAATTCTCTAGATAGACTGACATTAAAAACAGAATGTAAAAAATACAGAACATGCTCTTCTGAGGTGTACAAACACACCCACCCTTTAGTGTCCAGCTGCCCACATGCAGCTGTTAAGGAGCTTATGTAAAGAATAATTAATGAATGATTCAGCAGGATCATAACATACTGACCATTTCAATAATAAGCATTTAAATACCACTGGAGTGAGTTATGAGTTATATTCATTTAGTTGTTTTTATATATTTGGTAAGATCTCTGTGGAGATCTCTCTCATTCAACTGTAATACAATAGTTTCATGTGAAACAGTAATATTCAGTGAGGAGAAAATAAGGGTGGATTGTAAGAAACAATGTGACTGTCTCTGTGACAGCTGGAGTGAGATATAAAAAGGCTTAGTGAAGTTGTACATTTATATAAAAATAATGAAGACATATTTTTCTCTGTGGAATAAGTGAACAGATGAATCATTCACAATAAGAGCAGAAATGTGTGTTGGGACAGTAAATTGGGTGAATTTTGCTTATATGTTAACGTTAACAACAAATAACAAAAAGCCTCATTAGGCGGTTGCGCTGAAGCTGCATGTGTTTACCAGCTGAAAAATGAGACATCAGCAGATCCTCTGCAGATCCTCCAGCTCTATTTTACTGTATGTACTTGTATGTTTTTCAGTGAAAACCAAAAACTGCATTTAAAAACCAAAAACTCCGCACTTAAAGCTTTTATCCAAAGCGCACGTAAGTCGCTTTGGATAAAAGCGTCTGCTAAATGAATAAATGTAAATGTTTTCAAAACAGGTCAAGGGTCTAATAAGCATGAAGTCATGTGGTCGGTCTCCTTTAAAACATCATTTGTAACAGAAACTATTTGTGAGATTTTCCACAAGGAGAAAACATTTCCTATTTGTTCTGAATCAAGATAACATTCAACCATGATTAAACCATGAAATTTGGTTTAATCATTTATAAATATTATCGCAAATATTTATTAATTAGGCATATTTATATGTCTAAAACGTCTATGTGATTTATATGTATAGTTTTAGACAGATGTTAAATGCTGCAACTGGTCAATCAGAATCAAGTATTTCGGAGCACTGTGTAATAATAGTATATAACATCTATGGTATATGGCTTAAAATCATGACAATAGCATAAAAAACTCATCGTTCCAACAAACATTCAAAACACTTTGCATGACCAAGAATCAGAAGCAGAATGAACAGCACTGAGGATCTGTGTGCTCATCTCTGCTGGACTGACTGACTGATGTCAAAGCATTCAACACCATTAATAAATCACACTCACCGAGCGGCTGGCCTGCAATAATCCTGGTGTTCTCACCCGCCACGGCTGCCCGTGCATTCCGTTCGCTCATGTACTGGACAAAAGCGTAACCCTTATGCACCGAACAGCCCGCGATCTTGCCATACTTGGCGAAGATGACCTCTATGTCGGCCTTTTTCACGATGGCAGTGTTGAGGTTGCCGATAAAGACCCGTGAGTTGAGTGAGCGCGGGTCGCTCTTGTTGGTGACGTTGCTCGTCTGACTCTTTCCAGTCATTCTTCTCCTGTGGAACATTGGCAAGGACGACATCAGCCACAGACAGCAAAACTAAGAAGTAATGATGTGACATGATGTTCACATTACAGTTTAAATAAACTGCTGAAAGTTCATTTCTAGCCACTGGAATCCTGTTGTGGGTTTGCTCAAGTTCTGTCCACCTGACCCTTTTATTTGCTCTTGAACTCAGAGTTCATCACCACAGTGTTTTCTTTGCTTTTCCCCAAACAAAACAAACATTAAAATATTCAGATCATCCCCAAAACAACAGGAAACTTAGAAAATTCTGAAAGCAGTTATAATGGTTGATTCAACCTTCATTTTACCATCATAAAGATTGTATTTCTAGGGTTTCTGTTGTTTTGGTAAAGATTATGTCGGTGATGATATTGTGAAGTTATTGAATATCTAGAGATGCCAGCACAGAATATCTGAGAAGATGAATTCTTTGAATGAGTAACAAGTACTGTGTACATGAGACAGGCTACAGTTTCAAACATGTTAGAAAATATCCTCATAAATATAGTCAAAACCTTGTTTTGTGGTTCAGTGCTTCTAGTGGTTCAAACTGGCAAAAATCATGTTTTGCATTGATGTAAACAGGAAAGATGTAAACAGGAAAATGTTGTGTGTCTGTGTCTTTAAATGTGAGCAGTCTGGTGTTAGTGTGTGAAGGGGAAACTGTGGCACACTATGGGCTTAATTTTTATGCAGCGTCACATCAGAACAGAGGTGAGATCTTCGAGCTTTACTGATGTCATCCAGCTCACACACACACACATACACAGTGAGTGGTATTGTCTGTGACAGGGATGTGTTATGTTCTGTCTCTCACAGTCAATGAGTTATTCACAAAATGACAAGAACATACACACGCTGAATCAAACACTGACCAAACGCAACATGCAGAGTTTCCCAAATACATCTGAAGTGACACATGTGCCTAGAAAGCTGCTTCAGATCATCCAGTGACACTGTGGTTTCTCCTTATTGTCTTCAAACACCTGTTGGAATCTGAAGGTCTCTACTATTACAGAGAAATGAAGATTCAATTTACTTATTAACTCATGCTCTTATGTGTTCAGTCACTCATGAAGACAGACACTCTTGTAATTTCTCAACCCACAGTACAGCCAAAAGTCGTGTCATCTTTGCTGTTCTATGCTTTTACATCAGACAGAACTCTACCTTCATGTCTCTGTCTTTTCCTTTCTCACTTTCTCTCCTGCCCACAGGACAGGAAATCACAAAGCAGGTGAAGAAATGTGGCGTAATATAGGGACAGATACAGGTACTGTGGCTGTACATCTGGTGTGGGTTAAGAGCATTTCTCTGACTGATGTCCACATACAGTTACAGTGCCGTGAGGCTAGCAGTTTTACCGCCTCTCTTACAGAAGGAGAAAGATCTTCTCTTCCTGCTTCTCTGGTCTGCAGCCTGTTACTTAGTCTGTGTGTGCTGATGATACTGGACAGGAAGGCCAGAACATTCACAAATCAGCACATATGTGTTCAATTGCACTTCTTATAAGATCAATTTGGTGTGCTGAGTGTTTGCAGGAGATGTCCTCCCAGCATTTGTCAGCGGGTGACTTCTGGCCCGCGTTCACCACACGTGTTGTGGGATTCTCAGTTGTGGACTACTCATTACTCGTCTGAAAATACGGGTTGAAATGCATTCACTGTGTTGCAGGCTACATGTTCTGTTTGTAAAACAATGTCCTGTTCTTTTATCTCAGCTGAGAGAAACTAAGTAAACCTTTCTTAGGCTTATTTCTTAGAAAATTATAAACCCTTTAGATGCTGTGAATTCATGTCTATTATTATGAATACAGAATTTTGTTAGAATGATTATTGTAAATAAGTGTGTGTCAGAAATCAGTTCATTCAGCGTAAGAATTTGATCATCTATCCACTTGAAACTACAGTTTGTCTTATATATTTCTTATTATAGATATTTGGTCCGGATTTGAACACAGGTTCCCACACTAAACTATTAGACACACACACATGCACACACAGCTGTGACAGCACAATCAAATTCTACACTAATTTATCTAATTCTCACTTTATATACTGTATATACTGTACTTTTTGCATTGTTGCAAAGCAGCTCTACAGAAAATACAAAAAAATAAATTCAGATCAAAATTAAAATTTCAGATCAAACAGAGAAACATGTAGAAAAACAGCTAGCTAAGTGCTTTACATGAACGCACAGTATAGATAGATGACAATCTATACTGAACCTGATTTATACAGAAAGGCAATGACAATCTATACTGAACCCGATTTATACAGAAAGACGACGACAATCTATACTGACCCTGATTTATACAGAAAGACGACGACAATCTACACTGACCCTGATTTATACAGAAAGACGACGACAATCTACACTGACCCTGATTTATACAGAAAGACGACGACAATCTACACTGACCCTGATTTATACAGAAAGACGACGACAATCTACACTGACCCTGATTTATACAGAAAGACGACGACAATCTACACTGACCCTGATTTATACAGAAAGACGACGACAATCTACACTGACCCTGATTTATACAGAAAGACGACGACAATCTACACTGACCCTGATTTATACAGAAAGACGACGACAATCTATACTGACCCTGATTTATACAGAAAGACGACGACAATCTATACTGACCCTGATTTATATACTGATTTACCCCAGTACAGTCTGGATGTAATATGGACTGAGGTGAAATGCACAATTGTTTATAAAATCTATTTCACTTTCTATATTTTGGAGGAAGTGAGACTCCCTTACAAACTGAACAGCCTGTTCTACAAGAAATGGTATGCCACTAAAAGATTGAAGATCCACATGGCATCTCTGTGATGATGTATTTTAGCAGTAGTAATCATCCATCTTAAGGGTCTGTGCACTGGCACACAGCATCCTCTGATGAATATTAAATCTAACTCCCCTGCTTGAAATAATACAAAAATTCCACCTAATTAAGATGTTAGTCCAGAGGACAATTCCATCAGCAGGAGATACATCAACAGTACAACCAGCATCTTGACAAGATGGTGAGACACAGAGGAGATGGAATGGACCAATCACTCCGGTAAACACATCCATATTCACATTCATACAGCATACACGTTTCTGTTCAGCTCTGCACACTCTGACTTATACTGATTGAAAACACTGCACAAACACTGGCTTCCATCAGAACAGCATTTCAGTTTTTGTTGCTGGATAATTGAGTGTAAATGAATTTCCATTTGGCGAATGCAGTTATTTTGCCCTGTATAATGAGATTGAAAAATGTGTGCGCAGGTGCCTGCATTTAGCAAGTGTGTTGAGAATCAACACTGATAAAGACATGAGCACACGAGCAAACAGTCATTAGTTATGGGAAATAATACAATTAATGTTTGTTATCTGACAGTAAGGCTTGGTGATAGTTAAAATACAATTCCTTTTGGAAAATCTCAATATCAAGACGGTTATTTGCCAGCAAAGCTACGTTGAAATGTTTAAAGTCAAAAAAGGAATTATATATAAAAATCGTGATCTATTCACAAACTCTGGAACATAAAACATTTACATAATGCAAAGGGAAAAGATTGTGACTGAAATATAATCACAGCTGGCTGAACTGACAATAAACTGGAAGTTTGAAACATGGGAGTCAAAGATCCCAAATCTTTATGTAGTGGGATTGTGGGTAATGATGTTTGTTTAAAAGTGTAAAATAAATAATGAAATGTTATTTCCGTCATATATTACTGAAATCTATTGGTATTAATGTTTGACTAAATTTTACTTGACAAAAAGAAAAACATGGCTTTTGTAAAATAGTCAGAAACATGACAGTTGTTTTCATTCATTATTTATTTCAGAGACAGAAGCATGCTTTCTGTACAGGTCAGAGGTGTGTAAGGTTTAATGAGAAGGTCTTGGGTCTGTATTGGTACTGTTTTGTCTTTAACTTGCTCAAGAGAAGCTCAGTAACCCCATTTTCAGACTTTGAACTCACTGTTGAGTTACAGGGTCAGAAATCTGCTGCATCACTCAGCATTCATTGAGTTCTGTCATGTGGAGGTCTACAGGCCTCAGTCCCTCCAGACTGCTCTCCTGCAGATCAGCTGTATCAGCCGTGTGCTGCTTTGAATTCTGGGAAATTCTGGTGTGTGGTGTATGGATGTCTACGCATTCAGAGTACAGGTAAAACAGATAAACACACTGAATCATACACACACACAGAAACAAAGACCAGTTTCAGTCCAAACAATGCTGCAACACTGGCAAAATGCAAAAAGAAACAAAACAGATGAAAACACAGAGATGCTCTCAGGCTGAGCTTTTTAGTGTCATTTGGAAATGACAGCTTGCGTCATTTTTGTCAATCTCCTTCACACAGAGACACAATGGGCTCAATCAAACACAGTCCTGCCTAACCACCAGGCACTCGCTCACAGCTGTCAGTCAGCACACAGAGCAGACAACCACGGCTCTTTCCCTTATAAAGTCACTTTCAACAGCAGCGCACCAACACGGATGAAATGTTTCTGCGCTAATCAAATCTCACAGATCATAATTAGCTTGAAAACAACAAAAATGACCAAGACTGTGAGGAGAACCTTTAACGTTACAGAAAAACACGGCACCCGAGACTAGTTAGTGGCCTTATGACAACAAGCACAAACAAAAATAGTTTATAGTTTAAGTTAATATTTGGTGCCACAGTCACACAAACTCCCACTTTAAATATATTTACATTTACAGCTTCTCTCAGATGATGAAAGCAAACGCTCAGTCTGATTTCCATTTAAAGACACAAATGCTCTTAAGTTGAATGTGCTGTGCTGCACTGCATTATTCAGCAGCTTTGAAATTGCAAGTCTGGCCAGTTGTTTCCTGGGTATATACAAACATTTTTAATAATCTCATAAATGCAAAGTATTCCACTACGTAAGCATGAGATAGATGTGTCTCAAAGCCATGAATCAATTACACATCTGAGTGACAGAGCGGTCAGAAATGCATCAAAACCTCACAGCTGCATTTCCATCATCAAACAACACATCTGACAACCTGCAATTAACAGAGAACGAAGCAAAGCGGGAGGTGGATGCCGTTCACACGGGTTAGAAGTCAAGCCGAGCTGTATGATTCTGTTTGAGGAGCAGCACTTTCACAGCATAACAAATTTCACATGAAACCAAGATTCACTTAGAATACATAGCCTCCATTTTTCAAATATGATAATAGCTGTGGCAGCTCTACAGAGTCCTAATAATGGTTTCTCCATCGTTTCCAATGCTGTTAACAGCTTTCAGATTTGTGTTTGAGAAGGTCTGTCAACAGTCACGTGACTGGAATGTTTTAAAGTGACTGTGACCAGTTTCACAGTCAACAGGAGCAATGTTATGCATCACCATTAAAGGGGATGTGTGTGTTAAACAGTTCTAAATGCAAATGTGTATATATTGCAGTATATACTGCATATATTGTAGGCTGATTCCTCTGAAAACTACTTCTGTTATTCCTTTGAGCTTGACACTGTGACACTGGCTCAGCCAATTGCGTCAGTTTTGGGCGGAGCCATCTGTTTGCCCAACCAATGGAAGACAAGTGTGTTTGGGACACAAGCCACATCCCACACAGGGAAAAGGCTGCACTGGCAAATGTGGCATGTCAAAAGAGCTTAAATCACAAGCACATTCATGTTAGTGAAACAAGACACATTCAGTGATACTGGTAAATCTAACAGGACGGGACGGGCCCATCATGTCACTGTATATTCAGGCCTGCGACACACACACACATACACCATGCTGATCTGTTTTGGTCCTGACCAGTACTGTACACAAAAATGGCAAGTGCTTTCTCAAAATGTCAAGCTCGTATTCTGGTTCACACAGTTTATTGAACGTTGTGTCAAAATAAACTCACTAGATTTGCAAAACTTTAATCTTAAACATATAATCTGCATTCATATCAGCTTTACTGGCCAGTGTTGTGACTAGATTTGCTTCCATCTCTGTTTAACATTCAGCAGTAGGTCTCAGTGCTCATAGTCAGAATGACATCTTCACTCTGTCTGTCCATCTTCTTCAGTCTAAACTGCTAGCAGCTGATGAGAAGGTGTGAGACTCATTAACTCTTGCAGGAAGAAGGAAATAATCACGCACACATTTTTCCAGGTCTCTCGGCTAAACTACAGCTCAGAAAATACTACATTCAGTGTAAGAGATGTTTACAAGATTAAAGGTGATGTTCGAATGAAAAATCTCTTCACTGGCAACAGCTGCATAAATGTGAATGATATTCATAAAACAGCAGAACTTGGATTTGGTCCAGCGCAGGTTTTAGCAGATGAGTAGAAACTGGCCAGATGGTATTAAAGAGAATAAAGCAGGAGAAGAGCAGTTTGTGTTCACATGGTTAAGAAGTAACCTGATTCACACAGATCAGCCTACAGGGCGTTTTTAACATGCATAGCAGTCTGTTGTGTATGTCTAATATACTGTCTGTTCTGTGTTTGCTGCAAATCAATTTTTTTATTGTAAGAAACAATATTTCTTACAATAAAAAATATCACCGATGACCACCAGAGTTTGAATGTAAACACTTTAATGACACTCAAATGCATACAGACCATCTTTACATAATGTATTATACATGTAAATTATAGTGGGACTACATTTTGCTGATAACTTTAGTACTGCTAACTGTATTCAATGCATTCGCAAAGCTGTGCTACAGTATGACTGTGAGTGATTATATGTAAAGACTTCTTCTCAAAAGAAGAGTTAATTTCTAATGACATGAGCATTTTACAGTCAGATTATGCACACATCACACATGAGCTGGAATCACTCTGGTACTGAAGGAGGTTGTTGGAGAGATTGTTCCAGTGTGGACTGACTTTCCTAATGAATCCTGATTCTATTCCTTTGTGTCGCTGCCTAATTGCAGCAATAAATTTCCATAATTATTATGGAATAATACACACAGAACTAGTACCTTCAGTGTTCAAGATCTGCTGAAATGCACCATAAACAAGAATACAGAAGAGAAGAATGTGTCCAGAAGAGAAAGAGAGGCGCATTCTCTCTTTCTAGTTATGATAACCTCCAGAATAATTTGAGTCGAAAAAGGGGGGGCTAAATTCATTAAGTTTGAGATGCTGTGAAACGATCATGAAGACAAACACTGGAGGACGGCTCACTGATGCAGTGTGCACTAACACCAGCACTGTGTTTAAATGATCAATTTTTCAGTGGTCAATTTTTATTTTCTGTTGACAAGCCAAAAGCAGCCCAGCAAGAACTCTGCTGAACTGTGGGGAAAATGGGGCCTGCTAGCTAATAGTGTATGAGTAAATAACCCAGTGACTTCCCAAACAATGACAGGGATCATTTAGTCATTCAACAAAACACTCAGCGTTACTGTTGGGACTTACTGCTGGGTTTAACATACAAATCTCAATGCACCTCAGACCCATTCCACCTCACACGTTTCCCTTCTGATATCCAGAAGAACTGTGTGTGTATGTGCAGGCAGAAGGTTAAACTGCAGGTTTGATCTGATCGATGCAGATGGCTGAATAAATGATCAAACACAACTGCCAGTCCTGTCATGTCTGAGTGTGTTCTCTTGTGTGAGACGTGCACATACACACAGAACAAGTATTAAATCTAACATTCAATACAATTTTATCCATCTCCCACAATTGTGTTTCTCCTGCTTGGAAATGAACATGCTGTCCTGCTTTCTCTCTTTCATACTCTGCACCAATAATTCTCTTCCCATTAAACATTGAGCAGACAAGTTCTAAGCCATAAAACAAACCAACAAGCTCTAAGATGAATCTTAAAATGATCTGAAGCTAAAAATAATGTGAATGTTAGAATAAACAAAAGGTGCAAGACTGTTCATCCAAAGAAAAATCGAATCAGAAACAATGCTACAATATCAAACTTCTTTATTTTTCAGTTGATCAAGTTTAAGCAGAGAAACAATATTTCTTGAAACTTTTACATTTAAACAGCATGTTTCTGTTCTCTGATTAGACATCTGGTCTTAATGTAGGCAAACCCAGTTACTACAATAAATGAATTCAAGCATAAGTGCTGTACTGCATTACTGTGCAGATGAGTTACCGTATATGAAGCATCAAGTACTTGTAGTAGAAGTGTTTCTATTCAATAAAGAAAAATTTACAGACAGTTTGAGTTTTTTCATTGTGGAAAGTATTGTAACATTCAGAAATCTCTGAAAATTTTTCACCAGGTTTGGGCGATACTGAATTCAGAAACAGCTCTCAAATGTTATTTCTCAGAGGCTGCTCTTTTAAGGCTCATGGGGTATAATGTCAGTTATATTTAATTGGAGTATCAACTATTTTGGATGTTTTCTCTAGAATGTCTTAGTTTTTTGTTTATTACTTCTAAGACAATAATGAACACATTAAGAACATAAAGCTGTAAAATAATGAGGGCAAATAATAAATAATGTAATAATGTTACATTATTTATAATGTAATAAATAATGTAAAATAATAGCAAGGCTCAGATAATTTGGTCTTGATAGAACTGGATGGGAACAGTGAGACACAGACTTGATGCCTTGGCACATGTGAGAACTGTCTGAGACTGAGAGATCACTACTGTAAATCTAAAACCAGGTAGATGTTATTCTCAAGATTAAACTCTCGTAGCATTAACTGTGCTAATGTTTGCTACGCCACAATGAGAAATGTAAACAAGTATAAATAAATTATTTAGATGGCTTTATAATCTAATAAATGTTTTAGACGGCTAACCATGACAGCTCTGGTTTTCACTCTCATAAAGTTTTAACTCACCTGTTTCATTGTGTTTGACAGGATAATGTGATAAGCAGTCCTGTCACATGATGTTAATACTGTACATTTATCACAGCTTATAGCAGTGAAGCCCAACAGCTCAGAGAAATGACAGACTCTTAACCCTGCTAACATGTCTTATAGAGGCAGAGGAGTGTTTGGAGGAGATATTGTAGGTATAATGAGGGGGTCACGTTGATTACACCCATTACAACACTGGAAAGTCAAACAGACTTCACACTGCACTTAATTCACTGTCCACACTGTAAGTGATACAGTATGATATTACTAAAGCAACCTTCAAGCCAACAGCTCTTGTATCACTGAACTGATAAAACATGGAGAGCCTCAGATCTGTACCCAATACAGTTCTGAAGCTCCTCTTAATACAAACCTCAAATCCTCTGAAATGACTTCAGTGTAATGCATTAATGAAGATTTGAGACAGGCTGATTTGAGCTCAACATCCCATGTGAGACACATAGTGAACATCACTCAGAGGCAGAACACAGTGCTGCTGGAATACTGTGAAACTGATTCCACGACGTGAATCAGGATTTAATCCACAGACAATGAGGTGTAATTATTTCACAGTAAGAAATAAACACTACAGCTTACAGCATCCATCATGTGAACACCTTCATCAAGACTCCACTTTAAAACTGACATTAGCTTGATTTCCTTATAGGCACCAAAATGCAAGTATTTTATGAGTTTTAAAGTTTTATAAATAAATGGTAACTATAATACATGGGATCCAGTGAAATCAGTTTTCTAGAAAAAGCGAATTATATGTATGAATTATGTATGAATTATACGTATGAATTATACATAAGGTGGGCCCACCATGTTGAGATCACATGACCAGCCATATATCCTGTTTAAACCCCATATTACTGCATACCTGTAACTGCAAAATAAATTAAATGAAATGGCTGTTTCTACATCATTATCAAGCAGCTAAAAACATGAAGATCTTTTGATCGTTTGCTGTCATCTGCAGCTTCTGCTTCTGCTGTGTGTGTTCTTACTACAGAAAACGAAGCTCAGATGAAACTATTTGTGAGAGTACAACTCAAAATGAGCTCTGTGAAGTGACCAATTCATGTAAATGAATTAGGATGAATTGTAAATTAATTAACGTTCATGTAAATGATTAGGAGTTAAGATGGTAGATAAGTTTTGTGATTTCTGTAAAACATTCTGTGATAAATTATTCCATTAGTAACATGTTAAAATTGGGTACAGCTGCCATAAAATAAGTTCAAAGATCAGATGATTTAGAATATAATTTAATGAAGAATTCACTCCTTTATCAAAGTGACGGAGAACCAGATTCCTCTGAGCTTATGAAAGCCCAGCGTTAACTGCCAAGGGTGAGACATTTCTCTTTAGGGCTACTTGAGAGGGTCACATCCTTCAGAGACAGATAAAGCTTGTCTGCTTGTCATTAAGATATGACCATGATTGGAAATAATCTGAACTCAAGCTTTAGTGCTTCTCCACTGTGATTTTTTGTTGATTAGATTTTGTTGATTAAAAAGCAACATTGACCGGCTGTCATTAAAATATAATTTAGAAATCTTGTTTAAATGTCTGTTGAATAAAGCAGCCTTTTTTTCACAGTGAGAAAGTCACACTCAGACTCACACTCAGTCTGTTTAATCTTAATCATGGGCTTGATTTTTTAAAGTTAACATGAAACCAAGTCAACATTTACTTGTTTAATATCTATTACTCTGCATTACTCAATTCATCAAGGCACATTACAGTGTATTGATTCAATAAGAATCAAGCTCTTTGAAATCTCCACATTCTCCTAAAACAGCTGAGAAATAATTACACACAGCAGAGAATGCCAAACAAACAAACCAAGCTTCTATTGTTGGTAACAGATACAACAACAGCAAATGATGCTGCTGATTAATTGATGATTAGTTTCATTCATAATTGTTATATTACGAGGGCAAAACAGTTTGCAATTGTTGTTCCATGACGGACTATATTCCACAGTATCCCATTTCACTAACTGGCCCTGTGACAGATCAGAGACAGCATTTTATTGCCCTTTTACACCCTGTTGCTTCTGCAGTATGAGAATCTGAGAGCAGCAAATTCTGTTCACTTAAGCTTCACTAACAAATGTCTGAAATGATATCAATAACATGCCATAATCTTTGAGCAGATCAAGATTAGAGGATGAAGATGGCAAGTCAGTCGACCCTTTATGCACCAAACAGACAAGGCCTGGCTCTACTCCAAAGGCAAGCACATCCAGTGCAAACGGTCCTTTTCTAATGATACAATGTTTTATTCATGAGTGCATCTCCACATGAGCCATCATATTTCTCAACCCTCATTTATAGCTCATATGTGTGACGCCTGGATAACACGAGAAAATTGCCCAGGGGCTGAGACAACAGCGCAGGAAGTAACACTGGCTCTCATAACACCCAGCTGGAGAGAAGACAGAGAAAGACACATTTATCAGCACAGCAGAGACATTTCACACACATCACACAAGCTTGTACATCTCTGTACAGCTTCCTATGGAAGTCCTGGCACCTTAACCATCTCTACAGTGAGCAACATTAAGACATTACAATACAGTTTTGTGCACCCACACGCCAGCACCTTGCTGTGTCACTGATTCAGAAACAGTGGCTTTAGGAAGCTGAAGTACAAGAGAAAGTTAAGCAGACAGCAGTGAATGCAAAAGCTCTGTGCATTACAATAGGTTCCCTGCTGAACAATTGCTGTAATGGAAAACTTGGCCATCCTTGTTTGTAGAGTTTGTGCCCATTCACTGCTTCTGAAAGAAGCCCAGCACTCAACTTCAGCACCGAGAGATCCTGTTGTACCTGCCAATCAAATGCTTTCTTCAATGGTGAGACATCTACTGGCATTCATAAAGATAAAGATAAATTGTGGTTGAAATACTGTTGTTTATCTGTGTGTGTCCATGTTGTTGCACACAGTTATCAAAGATTGTATAGTGTGTAGATCAAGAATCTTTCAAATTTCTAAATCAGAATAATTATTATCCAAATGTGTGTTTGCAGTCCAAAGCTGTTGAAGAATGTTTCTGTTAGTAAAATATGCTGCGATTTGTAACTGCACGAGAACCTATAAAACATCCACTGAAGGTCACTGATCTACTTGTTATGAATATATTGTTATGAACACAATAAAAGGTATGTTTGACAGGTTGCACTGTCACAATCGTTTAGTTAAATTGCAATGTTGCTATGCACAGATACAACTACAGATGTGTAATGATCCCATCATTCACAGATTCACAAAAAAACGCTTTCCTATTACTGCAAACATCAAAATGTGCTGTAAGACTCAGATTTTTGTTCTTATATACCTGCAAGGGAGAATCGTCTGTTCATCTTCGTTGAAAGTAAAGACGCATTGATATTTCCCCAGAGAATTATTCCCTTCACAGAAACATCTGCATCATCTATGTGAAAAACAACATCCCAAAATGTATTTCCTTAAAATCATCAGCAAAAGGCATTGAAAAAAGACAACCCCCCCACACAAAAAGTCATCAAAGCTGCACTTTATAGGTTTGCAAATGACTTTTTGAATGAAAGACGGACAAAAATAAAGGAAATGCTTCGCTCGGTGACATCAAAATGGCAAAACTTACGAACAGCATCGTGCAAAACAGAAAACAGAAAATTAGCAGCAGAACACGCAAACAGGTTCAGAGCCGCTATGACTGTAATATATACTATATATACTATATACATTATACACACTATATACACTACACATACTATATATACTATATACATTATACACACTATATACACTACACATACTATATATACTATATACATTATACACACTATATACACTACACATACTATATATACACTATATATACTATATACATTATACACACTATATACACTACACATACTATATATACTATATACATTATACACACTATATACACTACACATACTATATATACACTATATATACTATATACATTATACACACTATATACATTATACACACTATATACACTACACATACTATATATACACTATATATACTATATACATTATACACACTATATACATTATACACACTATATACACTATATATACTGTGTAAACGTGCGTGTGGCAGCAGCGTGTACAGAAATCGCTGCACACCTCAGATGAAGATGAAGATGAGGATGATGAAGGTTACAGAAACGTTTGTAAACGTACTCACCGACCGGCAGTGACACGGTGCGTTACTGCACACGGTACAGCGAGCGCAGCGTCTGTCCGCTGTCACGTGACCGCCGCCGCTGCCTGACTGACCTCAGTTCAGTGTCAGCCCTCATCTTCCTCCCGAGTGTTCACCGCTTGTCTTCTGCTGTCGTGTTTGTGTGTGAAGATGAAGTCACGGGTTGTTTCTGTATGTTCGTGGGATGTTTTGTGAATGTTTGTCGGATGTATACGCGCACCATCAAGCACTCGTGTGTCAAAAAAGTGTCAAAACTTCTGAAGTGTCACAAATAAAATAAAACAAAATAAAATAAAAAACAAAATAAAATGTCTCAGGAACAGTGAAAAGAATCTCTGCGTTTATAAACAAAGAGGGGAATTATGTTATTCCCGGTGATATTTACTGACTTACTTCAAAAAGTAATATATATTAAAAGTATATACTACTTCAATATTCGGGCTAAACAACACATATTCCCTGTTCAAACAGCATTTGAGACTTGCTTCATTTTGCTTAGTGTGTCACTTTATTATTTGCATAGTATTTCCCACATTTTATTTTAACACAAACTGAGGATTATTGATCCCATTTCATAAAAAAAAACATTGCATATGGAGAGAGAAAAATACTGTTTTATAATAATAGCAGAATCTGGCTGCCTGCAGAGTAACTAATACTTGCAAGCACATGGAGTCTGTTACCCTTCCACACAGACAGAGGGCTATTGGGTCTCATTAAGGGTAAATTATAGCAAAGTGGGGCATATTGAACCTCAACATCTACTGCTGGTTGTGCTGCATGTTGATGCTAAACAAGCCATAAATAATACAGACACTGTGATGGAGTTTGTAAGATTATCTTGCCTGCACAGGTACAACCTGGATGGCCCATTGCAGAGAATACACGCAGATGTAGTTAGACGCTCTTACTGTGCAGAACAGTGTGTGTGTTGCCCTAAAGAATTTCTCTGATGGTATTGCTCCAAAAGCCCTTGAATAGGACAGCAAGCCAAGATATCAGTAGATATACATGCCCAGCCTTGGACTGTGTAGATCTATCAGCTGAAGCGCCGGTGACTGAAGCGCCGGTGACTGTTCACAGCTCACCTTTACATTTCTAATAACCACATGTGTGATCAGAGGCAGTTAGACTCACAGATTGTTATTAGCTGTAATGCTGTAGAGTCTGTTTCATAGCTAACACACATCTCTCTGCATCCTTTAGTCTCTGGCAGGAAAACACTGGCCATCACGTGAGGCATTACTGCCCTCTTCAGTTGGTGAAATATTAATCAATAAATGTAAGTGCATTATTTATCAGCTGATTCAGGCATGTCTCAGTGGTGTCTGTGGGCTGCAGTGAAGGGCTGGCAGATAAATATCTGGGTAGATGAAGGCTCGTTCTTATTTGCTGTAAGATCAGAAGTTATTGTATTTGCACTGTTGGGTTTATTATAGCACTGAAGCCCAATCCCACAATTCATTGTTTTGTATCAAAGTGCGGCTGGATGAAACTGCAAATATTTGAAAGTCTTTGTTTTTTCAATGAAACTGACAGCCCCTCTGACAGTCAGAGCACACACATCACGGCAAACTGCATTTTAATCTCAGAGTTAATGTTCAGAGTCTTCAGCGTGTTTTAGAATAAGGTGACGTTTAGCACAGAAAGTAAGGGTGAAGTTTCCAGAACTGTCTGCTCTTCATCTTCATGTGTTGTAGATCACACATCCTCTTTTACAGCTGAAGAACAGACTCACCCACAGTGCCTCTTCCAATACAGAAATATTATAAACTCATATAACTGTCATTGCTCTCATTTCATTAGTCGATGTCTTGATAACAGTTTTTAACATGATCATTTCAGTTCTATAATTTCTCATTGTGTTGATTATGGAATATGTAAATATAAACTACACCCTTGCTGTCTTGAGTTTAATATTTGCACTGGATTACATAGGAAAATATTTACAGCTGATTGTTCTCCTGCTGGCACTGACATGTCATGTAATTGTCACACATCTGAATCTTTGGGAACAGGTTAGCATTAGGAAGAACAGCTACAAATTCATTTGAGGATAAAATAATCCTAACGTTCTGGAAGAAGATCCTGGTAGGTCTAATGTGATTTGAAGTTGAAGAATGTGAGAAAGCTTTAAGAGGATTTTAGAGGATTCCTAATCCAGCTTTTATCAGCAGTGCTTTAAAAAGTGTCATATCTGCCACAGGTGAAAACAAAATGTGGCTACACTGAATTAATGACTCAAATTCATTACCTAAATCACCCAAAACTGAATATTCTCTCATCATTTACAGGTTTGGAGTGGCACTATAGAAAGCAGGTGATGACAGAATGTGGACTCATAAGTGTTTACATGACAAAAACTAAATATATCGTAGCACTGTTCTGGACCTTTCACATTTTAAACTGGAACCCCATTCCCTTATTGAAATGGACTCACTAGACTCAGAACCCCAAGACCATTAGAACCCACAGATATGAAAAGAACCTGATGCAGCACAACAGATGTGTTCATGTTCCTAGTGGAAATAAATCAAGATTCTTAAACTTCCTCACAACATATGTTCAGCTGAAACCTCTTGTGTTTCCACATCTCTTATATATGCCTGTTCCTCTGTGAGAGATGTGTGGGTGTGGCCTGTGGTTAACGAACAAATCAGCTGGAAGCAGCTCTGTGCACATGCTGCCTCGTAAACCAATGAGGGTTTTTTTAATTATTACCACCAACTAGTGGCAGCTGGATGATGAGACGTTTAAAAGACACTCAGCTAGTGAGGGGATGCTGCAGCACTGCTGGTGGATTGAGTAGCTGGTGTGGCTGCGGGTCCCTGTTCTTTATATATTTCAGTCATCTGTGTAGTTCTGTGTTCTGGAGCCTCATGCAACTCTAGTGGGTGTTAAAATCATGATGAGTTTAAGTCTTAAGTTGTGTGAAAAAAAAAAGAGAAAAGCATATATTTCTTCTAGACAGTAATGGGATTGTCAATAAGTGTCATTTTTGAAGCATTTTAGGAGAAAAATCTGAAACAAAGTTAATGTTTAAGCCATAACTCCACTGAGTCTCATGAGCTGTTAAAGAGAAACTTCTGAGCAACACACAGACCATTATCTTGATCCAATCAGTTCATGAGGGATCAGGTTCTGCCCCAAGTTATTTTGTAAATTAATATCCGGTTTCGTTCAATGTCACATTTTCAATGAGTTATTTTATGCCTTTATGTTGTGACTGGAAGTAACAGTTTTCTAAAGTGATCTTATTGAAAATTAAACGGAAGCGTTTCTGTGTTTCACATGATTTTATCAAGCTCTCAGTCGAGGTTTTGGGATGGTGTTAAACTGCTCTCCCTGACATGCTGGATGCAGGACACTGCTGCTTTTATTGGATTTCTGGTTTCTTTAATGACCCTGTCTTTTGGTTACAGCTGTCATTAACTCAAATGAAAGCAAAGGCTTTGTAAACAGTATTTAATACTGGGCACGTCAGGGTTTGTGGAGAGGTCTGTCATAAGTGTTTGAATCACAGGAGGCTGAGATCTCAGACTGAGATTAGCAGCAAAATGATATTTCAGATTTTTCTGAAGTCGCATTTAAGATGGTTTATGTCGCTGTATATTGGTGCTGATAGCTGTTACACTGGCCCATGTAGAAGCCTAAACAATATATCAGAGATACAATTATTAAATCATAAATGATTTATAATTAAAACATGCTCATAATTAAAAACATGCACATTTCCCATGATTCACTTGGCTGTAGGGATGTGGACTTTCTCTGCAGATACAGTTAATGAAAAAATGCTGTAAATGATCAGAGTGATTCTGGTTAAGGGTTAGTGATTATTAAAGTAGGAGCTCAGAGTTGAGAACAGACTTCAACGTTTTTCCCTGAAATGAACAACGTATTCAGGCTCGGCTGATTTGGGGTCTGCACACTACAGATTAGGAAGCATGTGTTCATTTCCCTAAATAAGTCATTTAGGCAGGTGGAGTGAGTGTTTGACCCCAGCATTGTGAGAACGTGGTTGGTGTTCTCCAGCGCAAAGGAGAATCACAGAGAGAGATGCAATAGTGATGCGTGTTTTTTCAGTTTAGATAAAAATGAACCAGAAGCCTTTTATGAGCATGTAGGATGTCTGTGCTGAAGGTTTTAAGCAGCTGGACATCTGAACGTGATGAACAAACAGCAGGAAGTGAGACTCTGGTCAAGTGAATAGAAAGCATCACTGAAAGCTTCTAGTCTCTCTTTACAGTTCATTGTCTGCATAAACCTTCTGCTGATTATTTTATTTGATTAAGAGTGTCAGTTTGTTTTCTGTTGGGAATCTCTAGTGTGGGTGTCTGTTGGGGGATGATGTTTGTTTTATCATGTATGTCTGAAAATTTCTCTGTAAATGCCAGCACACATCTCATGAATGTTTCTCACATGAAATAAAATAAGAAAAGGAGTGAGTTGAGGACCGTGTGGAAAAGGCCTGCAGAGCAAACATTGTTAGTTTGTCGTGCTTGGGTGTGTTGGCTCTCTGATTACTGAGTTCAGTGGAGGCAGATGGCTGAAGACATCAGGGGCCAGAGGATTCTCACATTATCTAAACATTACCCAAAACAAACTGGACTGAGCATTATAATGTCTGTTAGGAAACCAAACAATAATTGTCCTTCTAAAGATCCTTGTGGTTAATATTGTTTCATATCTCACTGGTTTTATGTAAAATAACATTTACAGCACCAGTTAGATAAACAACTAGATAAACCGGATACAAGTTGTAAATAGATATAAATGTGAACTCTTAAGTGGCATGTCTGTCCTATCTACATGTCCATTCTCTGTAACAAAAGTTTTTAAAAGTAAACCCCTCCACTTCTCATCAGGCATTGCTCTGACCTTCTCTTCAGGTGCTCTCCAGAACACTTGTTTATTCTCCCTGTCATAGTGCCACACGTTTTTACAAAGTTGTTCTGCCTCCAAATTATTAGCAAGCAAAAATACCAGCATGAAGAACTATTTCTGAGCGTGAGATTAATTGAAGTCACCTGCCAACAGGCAGCATTTCTCCAAATAACTTGGAATGTCACATTCCGATGAGTAGGATGTAAGGATGTAATTGGAGGTAAACAAACTAGACAATGAATATCATAACATTTCCATGGAAACTACATGACAGAAGTGAGACGTGTTGCCAGAACAGAGCTTCATAAAGCTGATTTCTGCTCTGCAGCTTTTGTCCACTATCATCAACCTAATCGCTGTATCTGTGAGCTAATGTTCCCAAAGACATTACTGAAGATGACTCTTATTGTCATGATGAAGACCCGTTTCACACTCAAGAGTTTTTGTCTACTAGCAGTGAATATACACACATTATAGGAGAATTGCCCTTTTTTCCTACAGCTTTTCTAAAGCATAAAGCATAAAAACCATGTTTTCAACACAGTGTTGCTAAATACATAATCAGAAATAAATGAGGATACAAACTTTCTAAGAAGCGTTAAAACGTGACGTAACAAGAACTGGTCTAGACCCCTCTAGAATCTCCTCTGGCCTCGTAACCTGTAGGCCACGCCCCACCTTCTGTCAGAGCTGTTGGCTCCAGTTCTTCACAAACATATGAACATGTTCAGCAGCGGCTAAAAGGGTCTGAGTTTTTTGTCTGATCAGAGGAGCATGAAATTGGTCCAACTAAAAGTAGAGATTAATTGGGCGTGGTTACTCAATCGTTCCGCCAAGTTTCAATATCCTCTTCAATATCCATTTAAGGGGCTTTTAACCTTTTAAGAGCTTCACACTGTGCTCAGTGTATGCATATATAAAGATTTAGTTAAATGCACTGTAATATATTGAGCGCTGACTGGGCCTTTCTCCTCTCAGTACAGCCTTCATTACAGTGAACACTTCATTGTGTCTGTGACATCAGTAGTGCCCTTCTGCTCTTTCCAGTGCTCGTCTCTCTGTGCACTCTGCCATTGAGGGCTTTTGGTTGCCACAGTAACATGATGTTTTTGTCAATGTTTTGTTCAGCTTTTTGTGTTAGGCTGTGCTGAAACATGTTAGTCTGTGCTGAAAAGTCCCTTTCCTGAGAGATGTGAGTACAGATGAAGGTGTAGGGTTCACAGTGAACTGTACAAGTGTCAAGAAGTCAGTATATCACAAAAGTCTCTCTGGAAGACGATTATATTCCATTAAATATTAAAAGTCACTATGCAACATCTGTGTGACAGCTGACACTTTCTATTTAAGATGATCACACCACACATGCTGAGGTTTTTGATTATTTTAATGTAAGTTCAGGGCATTCAGAATTTCCCATCATGCATCTTGTCACTGAGCACAGGGTTCAACTGAAAAGCAGGTGACTGTTCATTCAGTGACCTGCAGCACTGCAGTCGTGACCTGCTTACTGATAACAGGCAGTTTTCCAGCTCTCACATTAGCATGTCAGATGGGATTATGCTCCTCTAGGGCTAATCTAGTGCTAATTAAGTTCAGTAATGACTGGGGTATTTTAGAAGAAAGCAGAATGGACATGTTTGTTTAGAATAATCAAACTCCATATGAGTGGAAATCCAGCAGCTGTTGTTACTGTAAAGCAGCCATGTACAGTATGCATACTGTAAGCAAGCGTGCTCATTTTGCATGTAAAGTGGCTGATCAGACAGTTATAGGTAAGTTAGAATATAAGTTATATTCATTACAGAAGTTTTTAGCATATGATCATTACTGCAAAAACTGAAGCAGATTTGATCTGAATTGCAGTTTTACTTCATTTGTTGTATGTGAGGAAGATTGTAATCAAGCTATAGTGAAAAAGTGGGCAGCCACCTCAGGGGATCTTGGTCCATTTGACACTAGATTACTAGTGTAGACACTATAATAGACAATTTTTTTTAATCTTGGATTTTATTGCAGTCTAGCGGGTGACCTGAGAAACACTTTACAAGCCCTCAAAGATGTGGTGTATTGAATGCATACATAATAAATGACTGAATTAGTCTGCTAGCACATACAGAGGGATTAAGACCGTTTTATCCCTGCAGTTTCAATTAAATGTTTTTATCCTGCAGAGAAATTGGGAATACATTTTCTCTTCTTTCTTTCCTTAAACATTATATCTCTTTGCTCACTGCTTTCTGAAGTTTAGTTTCTCATTACAGACCCCTTTAAATGTTTAGTTTCTTTCCTGTTTTGTGAACTGAAGACCCTTGTTCACTTAAAATGACAGACACTACACAAACAAACTGCTGTTGTGAAAATATTCAAATTATTTTTTATTTATTTTATACACCAGTGGGTCTTTTCCCATATTGCACTGAGGCTTTAAAGACGCATTAATTAAAGAAAAGATTAACTTATTTATTCCTAGCAGCTCAGCTGCATCTGTGTGCGTGAATGTCATTATCACACACCATGAGAGGAGCTTTATATAGACTAATAAATTATCTTATTGCAGGCTTCTGTAAACAAAGTGTTTTCACTTTCACTTTGAAGTATTTCACAAACAACATTGGAAATGCATTTACAGCCCTACAGTTCCTTTCATAGAACTTTCTGATGAATTCATCTCCTCATACACTTACTGTACAACACATCCAGTAACACTGATTACATCTCAGTTTTTAAGGCAATACAAAAATCTATAAATAAAATAAATCACACAATCTTTGTAGGCAGACAAGACATGCAAGATACAATACACACAATAGAGCCGTTCACACATACACATGAATGTACACTCAGGATATCATTGTACAGAAAATAATGTTCTGATGCAGATTTTTTGGATAATCCAGTGACAATGAAAGAGAGATTATTTGGCGATGCAAACCATAAATAATGTAAAACAGTGAAACTAACATCAATACAACAGATATTCTGACTTCAAGCTCCTTGCGAGCCAGCCCTGATGAAACTTATACAAATATAATGTGAAAAGTGAAAAACAGTGAAGAGAAGTTTTGAGTGTGAGTTTGATGAGATCTTGGCTCTTTCGTCTGAGGTTTCAGTTCTCTGTCCATCCTGATTAACCATGATGACAGATTCACTCTGGGCTGTGTACAGCTCCCACACCTCTGCTGGCTCCTCTCTCAACTATATCAATGATAGAAAACACAACAGGACGAAAATAAAATGTCCACACTTGTCTAGTCATTTCCCTGTTAAAGGCAGCTAATAAAATCTGAATTCATCATCACAGCTAGTTGTGTCTTCAATGCTTTCATTAAATTAAGTTGTCTCATGTCTTTTCTCTTTCATGAGTTTAGTCATGCAATGAGTGGCCATTGAAGATTGGTAGATCAGGGCAACCTTCCCCAGCAGAAGCACAGGGTTCTTACCCCACCTATCTTTAGGATGTCACATATGCTTCACTCTCTCTCAAACAGTTATATTGTTATAGTATAACAAATGTTAATGTTCATTTTAGTTCTTTTTTTAATTGGTAATTAGCTTGTCAAACACGTCAGTGTGTAGATCACAGATGCTCACTGATCTGTTATGTATTTGCTCAATAACTGATTTTTGTTCATTAAGCAAAACAGTTACAGATTGCAGCGTGTGAAGCGTTTTGACAATCAGCATAAAGTGTGATCCACATTGCAGCTTGTTTGGGCATGTTTAGAACAGCCCATTGAGACAGGGAGTCTGAGTGATGTGTAAACAGGGTGCTTCCAGTTTAGTTTATTATAGTTATAGTTTATTTTTGTTTAATTTATGAGCAGGTTATTCTGAAAACAGTGCTGCAAAAGCATTGAATGAAATGCCACCTGAGTACTTTACAAAGTACTATACTGAAGCATATTAAAAGTGAAATATGATATAAAACATGTTATTGGTATATTGTTATTGACGTAAATGACTAAAAGCAACTCAAATTACAATAGTTAAACTGCAAAGTATTTATTTTTACTGGCTAAAACAATTAGGGGAATGAGGTGGGCTGCTTTCATTTAAAAAACCTGCACAGTAGATTTGATGTTGTGATCTGCCTGTACGCCTCAGAAAAGATGCATTTGTTTTCTGTATCAAAGCTTGTGAGGGTGATTTTTTTTTTTCCTTCTGAAGCATCAGACCAGCTTTGATCCACATTCAGATGACAGTGTCTGTGTGCAGAACAGATGAATTTGTTGGTAGCTTGATAAGATGGATCAACACCTTTAATAAGGCTGAGCTCATCCAGAAATCAGACAAGTAAAGTACTGATCTGATGTTTTACTCTACAAGAAAGTGTTGATGCAATGATTAAAAAAAAAAAATCAAAACGTGATAGTCTTCAAAAGAGCAAAGTCTAAAAAACTCCACAGATGCCATGAAGAAATGAACTGTTTATCCATTCATCTCAATCTTCACACACAGACACAGAACAATTTTTGTTTGGTGCTTATGGGCTGTGGTTATGTTTGGAAAAACCTGGCTACAGTATGCCAGTTTTCTGTCTGAACAGAATACCTGGATGACCCGCTACATTTATTAACGTGTAGCCAAGAGCACACTGCATAGAATACTGCATCCTACAATGCAACGCAATGAATTGTGTAGACAATTATGTCAAACACCAGGGTTATTAAATTTAAATTCATCTTTAATAAAAAAAAGGAGGAGAAAGACACTACCAGTCAAAAGTTTGGAAACACTTGACTAAAACAAAGATTAAAAATCTTTTAATCTGAAGACATTTGATTAAACATTAAAATGTAAAAATAAAAAATTGTACCAACATATTAATTTAAATTTCATTTTTGTTATTAGAAAACTACAATTTAAAAAAAAAGTTTAAAATAGATGATTTGGACCAAATAATGAAGAAAAAAGCAGCCAATAAGAGCGCAGGATAGAGGGGAACTCCTTCAAAACTCTTTAAAATCTTCTCAGGATGATTCCTCAAAAAACTGGGTGATGGAAAATGTCAAGAACATTTCTGTAAATGGTGAAATAACAACAAAGGCTGCAAAACTAAAAACTAAAAGCATTTGATAATAAAGCAAAACAAATGAATAAAAGCACAAAATATCTAAACAACAACAAAACTGAAGCTGGTCAGGTGATGGCAGACCTTTCTCCTCCAGGCTTGGACTCTTTGGACAGCGGGGACACCTCCTGCTCCTCTCTTGCGGAGCATCTCTCTTTTAAAGTGAGTGATGGAGCACAGCAGCTCTTCATCACCCAGCTCTAATGGAGAACAATGCTGCAGTCCAGGAAGCTGTTGATGGCGTTGAGAAGGTCTTGAGGGTCATCTGTCAGATATGCAGCTTTATGAAATTGCTGAATTATGAAATTGCTTGAAGAATTACAATTCTGATATCAGCATGAATACAGCTAGTTACTATGGCTGGATACATTAACTGAATGTTTAAACTTAAAGTTCAAGCTTTCTCACCTTGTCGGACATGAGTGTGGAAATGGAGCGTCTGATCTGAGGTAGTCCAGTAGCTTCAGCATTTTCTGGAATTCTCTCCAGACGCTTCAGTTCATGTTTGGATTTGTGCATGCCTGTAGATGGAGCAGACTCCTTCTGTAAAACAACACAAAACAAAATGATTTCATAATCTGAATAAAAGTGAGTGCTGTTGATGGCTACAGGTTTATGGGGTATTTCAGTTGCTGGGTGGACCTTTGATTACTGCCTCAAATCAAGAGGCCATCCTCAGGTCTCTCTGATATTCTGCATTCTTCAATGGACGTCCATGGGTTTGAATTCACATAAGAACACAGCTCAACCACCTGAAGTATAATTCTCAGGGTTACAGGTTGTTTGAATCCATAACCATCACTATGAGCAGTGGTGGAAAATCCAGGATTCACTGGGGGGACATGCGTGATGTTTGGAAGCTGCTGGATATGGATAAAAGATGGATATCTTCTACATTTAGAACTCAATCCCACATTGAAATTCACTGACTGGATTCAGACCTCAGAGTCTCCCCAACATCCAGCCGTGAATATGAGCAATAACAGCATTGATGCTTACCTTAACCAGTGCCATCATGACACAAATACAAAACAATTCAACAGAAATATAATCATCAGAAAAGTGCCAAACATAAAGATCCTCAATGACTATTAAATAGTTTGAAATCCAGCCCATCACCTCGTTCTGCACGTCACTGTGAAGCACGTTGTCCTGCCTGCAGCCCACAAGTGAAATAAACGTGTTCCTTCACATCGCATGGGTGACTGAGGGAGGGTGAGCAAGAGAAGCAGCGGGTAAGAGGCACTAACACAGTGCAAAGGGTCACATGAGGATCTACAGGGTGGTTAGGTTAGAATGTATTGAAGCATTTTAAAGATCATATCAATGAGAACAAAAGAAAAAACATCTGAACAACAAATTGTTTTGACTGTGAAGCTGACTGCCTATTCAGACAACCTAATAACCATCACAGCCTCACTACAGACATAGTGACACATTTTGCTGTCCAGCTTTTGGTTGTTAGGGTTAGGCCTCACTAAGACATCTCATTTTGGCCAAACTATAAGGAAGCATTGCATTAGAAGGAAATCCCAGCATGCACTGCAATCGGCTTTGTAACCCTGGTGAGTAAAGAAAAATTCAGATCATACACTTCATCTGACATTAATATTTATCCATAGAAATAGCTCCGTCTACTAGACATTTTAAGGAAATACCTGTTTAGTAGAAAACAGTTTTCTGTTTTCTACTAGAATAAGCACATACAGTAACAGTGTAAACACCCAAGTGCTACCTGTGTTTCAGTAGAAGAATGGAGAACATTGCCTCTGCCCTCAGCTTTGATTTGGTCTGAGATGATCATCTGTTCCACCATCTGATGGGCAGTGCCAGGCAACGTCTTCTGGTCCAGATCCAAAAGAACAGCACCTATTAGAAGACACTAGAACACATGATATTGATATAAAACTGAAGACAGACACAAGTGAACTGCAGCACTACATGTAATCTTCTTCTCTACATGTCCTCGGTTTGTTCATGTATGATTCAGTACATTAAACACATTTCTGCTCCAGAAGACACAGACACAAGTGAACTGCAGCACTACATGTAATCTTCTTCTCTACATGTCCTCAGTTTGTTCATGTATGATTCAGTACATTAAACACATTTCTGCTCCAGAAGACACAGACACAAGTGAACTGCAGCACTACATGTAATCTTCTTCTCTACATGTCCTCAGTTTGTTCATGTATGATTCAGTACATTAAACACATTTCTGCTCCAGAAGACACAGACACAAGTGAACTGCAGCACTACATGTAATCTTCTTCTCTACATGTCCTCGGTTTGTTCATGTATGATTCAGTACATTAAACACATTTCTGCTCCAGAAGACACACACACAAGTGAACTGCAGCACTACATGTAATCTTCTTCTCTACATGTCCTCAGTTTGTTCATGTATGATTCAGTACATTAAACACATTTCTGCTCCAGAAGACACAGACACAAGTGAACTGCAGCACTACATGTAATCTTCTTCTCTACATGTCCTCAGTTTGTTCATGTATGATTCAGTACATTAAACACATTTCTGCTCCAGAAGACACAGACACAAGTGAACTGCAGCACTACATGTAATCTTCTTCTCTACATGTCCTCAGTTTGTTCATGTATGATTCAGTACATTAAACACATTTCTGCTCCAGAAGACACACACACAAGTGAACTGCAGCACTACATGTAATCTTCTTCTCTACATGTCCTCAGTTTGTTCATGTATGATTCAGTACATTAAACACATTTCTGCTCCAGAAGACACAGACACAAGTGAACTGCAGCACTACATGTAATCTTCTTCTCTACATGTCCTCGGTTTGTTCATGTATGATTCAGTACATTAAACACATTTCTGCTCCAGAAGACACAGACACAAGTGAACTGCAGCACTACATGTAATCTTCTTCTCTACATGTCCTCAGTTTGTTCATGTATGATTCAGTACATTAAACACATTTCTGCTCCAGAAGACACAGACACAAGTGAACTGCAGCACTACATGTAATCTTCTTCTCTACATGTCCACAGTTTGTTCATGTATGATTCAGTACATTAAACACATTTCTGCTCCAGAAGACACAGACACAAGTGAACTGCAGCACTACATGTAATCTTCTTCTCTACATGTCCTCAGTTTGTTCATGTATGATTCAGTACATTAAACACCTTTCTGCTCCAGAAGACACACACACAAGTGAACTGCAGCACTACATGTAATCTTCTTCTCTACATGTCCTCAGTTTGTTCATGTATGATTCAGTACATTAAACACATTTCTGCTCCAGAAGACACAGACACAAGTGAACTGCAGCACTACATGTAATCTTCTTCTCTACATGTCCTCAGTTTGTTCATGTATGATTCAGTACATTAAACACATTTCTGCTCCAGAAGACACAGACACAAGTGAACTGCAGCACTACATGTAATCATCTTCTCTACATGTCCTCAGTTTGTTCATGTATGATTCAGTACATTAAACACCTTTCTGCTCCAGAAGACACAGACACAAGTGAACTGCAGCACTACATGTAATCTTCTTCTCTACATGTCCTCAGTTTGTTCATGTATGATTCAGTACATTAAACACATTTCTGCTCCAGAAGACACAGACACAAGTGAACTGCAGCACTACATGTAATCTTCTTCTCTACATGTCCTCGGTTTGTTCATGTATGATTCAGTACATTAAACACATTTCTGCTCCAGAAGACACAGACACAAGTGAACTGCAGCACTACATGTAATCTTCTTCTCTACATGTCCTCAGTTTGTTCATGTATGATTCAGTACATTAAACACATTTCTGCTCCAGAAGACACAGACACAAGTGAACTGCAGCACTACATGTAATCTTCTTCTCTACATGTCCTTGGTTTGTTCATGTATGATTCAGTACATTAAACACATTTCTGCTCCAGAAGACACAGACACAAGTGAACTGCAGCACTACATGTAATCTTCTTCTCTACATGTCCTCAGTTTGTTCATGTATGATTCAGTACATTAAACACATTTCTGCTCCAGAAGACACAGACACAAGTGAACTGCAGCACTACATGTAATCTTCTTCTCTACATGTCCTCAGTTTGTTCATGTATGATTCAGTACATTAAACACATTTCTGCTCCAGAAGACACAGACACAAGTGAACTGCAGCACTACATGTAATCATCTTCTCTACATGTCCTCGGTTTGTTCATGTATGATTCAGTACATTAAACACATTTCTGCTCCAGAAGACACAGACACAAGTGAACTGCAGCACTACATGTAATCTTCTTCTCTACATGTCCTCAGTTTGTTCATGTATGATTCAGTACATTAAACACCTTTCTGCTCCAGAAGACACAGACACAAGTGAACTGCAGCACTACATGTAATCATCTTCTCTACATGTCCTCGGTTTGTTCATGTATGATTCAGTACATTAAACACATTTCTGCTCCAGAAGACACAGACACAAGTGAACTGCAGCACTACATGTAATCTTCTTCTCTACATGTCCTCGGTTTGTTCATGTATGATTCAGTACATTAAACACATTTCTGCTCCAGAAGACACACACACAAGTGAACTGCAGCACTACATGTAATCATCTTCTCTACATGTCCTCAGTTTGTTCATGTATGATTCAGTACATTAAACACATTTCTGCTCCAGAAGACACACACACAAGTGAACTGCAGCACTACATGTAATCTTCTTCTCTACATGTCCTCAGTTTGTTCATGTATGATTCAGTACATTAAACACATTTCTGCTCCAGAAGACACAGACACAAGTGAACTGCAGCACTACATGTAATCTTCTTCTCTACATGTCCTCGGTTTGTTCATGTATGATTCAGTACATTAAACACATTTCTGCTCCAGAAGACACACACACAAGTGAACTGCAGCACTACATGTAATCTTCTTCTCTACATGTCCTCAGTTTGTTCATGTATGATTCAGTACATTAAACACATTTCTGCTCCAGAAGACACACACACAAGTGAACTGCAGCACTACATGTAATCATCTTCTCTACATGTCCTCGGTTTGTTAATGTATGATTCAGTACATTAAACACATTTCTGCTCCAGAAGACACACACACAAGTGAACTGCAGCACTACATGTAATCTTCTTCTCTACATGTCCTCGGTTTGTTCATGTATGATTCAGTACATTAAACACATTTCTGCTCCAGAAGACACAGACACAAGTGAACTGCAGCACTACATGTAATCTTCTTCTCTACATGTCCTCGGTTTGTTCATGTATGATTCAGTACATTAAACACATTTCTGCTCCAGAAGACACAGACACAAGTGAACTGCAGCACTACATGTAATCTTCTTCTCTACATGTCCTCGGTTTGTTCATGTATGATTCAGTACATTAAACACATTTCTGCTCCAGAAGACACAGACACAAGTGAACTGCAGCACTACATGTAATCATCTTCTCTACATGTCCTCAGTTTGTTCATGTATGATTCAGTACATTAAACACATTTCTGCTCCAGAAGACACAGACACAAGTGAACTGCAGCACTACATGTAATCTTCTTCTCTACATGTCCTTGGTTTGTTCATGTATGATTCAGTACATTAAACACATTTCTGCTCCAGAAGACACACACACAAGTGAACTGCAGCACTACATGTAATCTTCTTCTCTACATGTCCTCAGTTTGTTCATGTATGATTCAGTACATTAAACACATTTCTGCTCCAGAAGACACACACACAAGTGAACTGCAGCACTACATGTAATCTTCTTCTCTACATGTCCTCAGTTTGTTCATGTATGATTCAGTACATTAAACACATTTCTGCTCCAGAAGACACAGACACAAGTGAACTGCAGCACTACATGTAATCATCTTCTCTACATGTCCTCAGTTTGTTCATGTATGATTCAGTACATTAAACACATTTCTGCTCCAGAAGACACAGACACAAGTGAACTGCAGCACTACATGTAATCATCTTCTCTACATGTCCTCAGTTTGTTCATGTATGATTCAGTACATTAAACACATTTCTGCTCCAGAAGACACAGACACAAGTGAACTGCAGCACTACATGTAATCTTCTTCTCTACATGTCCTCAGTTTGTTCATGTATGATTCAGTACATTAAACACATTTCTGCTCCAGAAGACACAGACACAAGTGAACTGCAGCACTACATGTAATCTTCTTCTCTACATGTCCTCAGTTTGTTCATGTATGATTCAGTACATTAAACACCTTTCTGCTCCAGAAGACACACACACAAGTGAACTGCAGCACTACATGTAATCATCTTCTCTACATGTCCTCAGTTTGTTCATGTATGATTCAGTACATTAAACACATTTCTGCTCCAGAAGACACAGACACAAGTGAACTGCAGCACTACATGTAATCTTCTTCTCTACATGTCCTCGGTTTGTTCATGTATGATTCAGTACATTAAACACATTTCTGCTCCAGAAGACACAGACACAAGTGAACTGCAGCACTACATGTAATCTTCTTCTCTACATGTCCTCGGTTTGTTCATGTATGATTCAGTACATTAAACACATTTCTGCTCCAGAAGACACAGACACAAGTGAACTGCAGCACTACATGTAATCTTCTTCTCTACATGTCCTCAGTTTGTTCATGTATGATTCAGTACATTAAACACATTTCTGCTCCAGAAGACACACACACAAGTGAACTGCAGCACTACATGTAATCTTCTTCTCTACATGTCCTCAGTTTGTTCATGTATGATTCAGTACATTAAACACATTTCTGCTCCAGAAGACACAGACACAAGTGAACTGCAGCACTACATGTAATCATCTTCTCTACATGTCCTCAGTTTGTTCATGTATGATTCAGTACATTAAACACATTTCTGCTCCAGAAGACACACACACAAGTGAACTGCAGCACTACATGTAATCTTCTTCTCTACATGTCCTCAGTTTGTTCATGTATGATTCAGTACATTAAACACATTTCTGCTCCAGAAGACACACACACAAGTGAACTGCAGCACTACATGTAATCTTCTTCTCTACATGTCCTCGGTTTGTTCATGTATGATTCAGTACATTAAACACATTTCTGCTCCAGAAGACACAGACACAAGTGAACTGCAGCACTACATGTAATCTTCTTCTCTACATGTCCTCGGTTTGTTCATGTATGATTCAGTACATTAAACACATTTCTGCTCCAGAAGACACAGACACAAGTGAACTGCAGCACTACATGTAATCTTCTTCTCTACATGTCCTCGGTTTGTTCATGTATGATTCAGTACATTAAACACATTTCTGCTCCAGAAGACACAGACACAAGTGAACTGCAGCACTACATGTAATCTTCTTCTCTACATGTCCTTGGTTTGTTCATGTATGATTCAGTACATTAAACACATTTCTGCTCCAGAAGACACACACACAAGTGAACTGCAGCACTACATGTAATCTTCTTCTCTACATGTCCTCAGTTTGTTCATGTATGATTCAGTACATTAAACACCTTTCTGCTCCAGAAGACACACACACAAGTGAACTGCAGCACTACATGTAATCTTCTTCTCTACATGTCCTCAGTTTGTTCATGTATGATTCAGTACATTAAACACCTTTCTGCTCCAGAAGACACAGACACAAGTGAACTGCAGCACTACATGTAATCATCTTCTCTACATGTCCTCAGTTTGTTCATGTATGATTCAGTACATTAAACACATTTCTGCTCCAGAAGACACAGACACAAGTGAACTGCAGCACTACATGTAATCATCTTCTCTACATGTCCTCAGTTTGTTCATGTATGATTCAGTACATTAAACACATTTCTGCTCCAGAAGACACAGACACAAGTGAACTGCAGCACTACATGTAATCATCTTCTCTACATGTCCTCGGTTTGTTCATGTATGATTCAGTACATTAAACACATTTCTGCTCCAGAAGACACAGACACAAGTGAACTGCAGCACTACATGTAATCTTCTTCTCTACATGTCCTCAGTTTGTTCATGTATGATTCAGTACATTAAACACATTTCTGCTCCAGAAGACACACACACAAGTGAACTGCAGCACTACATGTAATCTTCTTCTCTACATGTCCTCGGTTTGTTCATGTATGATTCAGTACATTAAACACCTTTCTGCTCCAGAAGACACACACACAAGTGAACTGCAGCACTACATGTAATCATCTTCTCTACATGTCCTCGGTTTGTTCATGTATGATTCAGTACATTAAACACCTTTCTGCTCCAGAAGACACACACACAAGTGAACTGCAGCACTACATGTAATCTTCTTCTCTACATGTCCTCAGTTTGTTCATGTATGATTCAGTACATTAAACACATTTCTGCTCCAGAAGACACAGACACAAGTGAACTGCAGCACTACATGTAATCTTCTTCTCTACATGTCCTCGGTTTGTTCATGTATGATTCAGTACATTAAACACATTTCTGCTCCAGAAGACACAGACACAAGTGAACTGCAGCACTACATGTAATCTTCTTCTCTACATGTCCTCGGTTTGTTCATGTATGATTCAGTACATTAAACACATTTCTGCTCCAGAAGACACAGACACAAGTGAACTGCAGCACTACATGTAATCTTCTTCTCTACATGTCCTCGGTTTGTTCATGTATGATTCAGTACATTAAACACCTTTCTGCTCCAGAAGACACAGACACAAGTGAACTGCAGCACTACATGTAATCATCTTCTCTACATGTCCTCAGTTTGTTCATGTATGATTCAGTACATTAAACACCTTTCTGCTCCAGAAGACACACACACAAGTGAACTGCAGCACTACATGTAATCTTCTTCTCTACATGTCCTCAGTTTGTTCATGTATGATTCAGTACATTAAACACATTTCTGCTCCAGAAGACACAGACACAAGTGAACTGCAGCACTACATGTAATCTTCTTCTCTACATGTCCTCAGTTTGTTCATGTATGATTCAGTACATTAAACACATTTCTGCTCCAGAAGACACAGACACAAGTGAACTGCAGCACTACATGTAATCTTCTTCTCTACATGTCCTCAGTTTGTTCATGTATGATTCAGTACATTAAACACATTTCTGCTCCAGAAGACACAGACACAAGTGAACTGCAGCACTACATGTAATCTTCTTCTCTACATGTCCTCGGTTTGTTCATGTATGATTCAGTACATTAAACACATTTCTGCTCCAGAAGACACAGACACAAGTGAACTGCAGCACTACATGTAATCTTCTTCTCTACATGTCCTCAGTTTGTTCATGTATGATTCAGTACATTAAACACATTTCTGCTCCAGAAGACACAGACACAAGTGAACTGCAGCACTACATGTAATCTTCTTCTCTACATGTCCTCAGTTTGTTCATGTATGATTCAGTACATTAAACACATTTCTGCTCCAGAAGACACAGACACAAGTGAACTGCAGCACTACATGTAATCTTCTTCTCTACATGTCCTCGGTTTGTTCATGTATGATTCAGTACATTAAACTTACTTGACTTGTAAGCTAGCGAAAGCTAACCGATCCACGCCGAATCGGACGTACAGGATGTCTGATGCTGTTTACAGTCTGTAAGTGTATAAATCACACAGTGTGCGAAAGTGTGAAGAATAAATGTTGGTGAACTTTCGGAGCGCATACGTCACTACATGCTGTGATTGACAGCTCACTGCTGCAGCGGGGCGGGTCTTACACTAAACCATCCAATCAGCGTCACACTCCGCACTCCGGGCGGAAGTTGTGACGTAAGACGCCAGGCACGTTCACCGTTCTGTGCGAACAATTAATGCAAAGTAAAAACAAAGCCGCATATTGACCAGTTGGAGGACGTTCATTATAATTATGGACTCCGCAGCGGTGAGCGAACAGTGCGCTGGATCACGATCCGCGTCGTGCTTTTGTAACGATGACTGTTTGGCTATCTTGTGCGACTTGGTTAAAGCAGAATAAACGGACACGTGCGTCGAGTTTCTGTGACGCATCAGCGCGCGAGTGCGCTTGTTCTTCTGAAGACTCGTCCTGATGAGCCGTGTGTGTGTAACAGTGTGTGTAACAGTGTGTGTAGCAGTGTGTGTGTAACAGTGTGTGTAACAGTGTGTGTAGCCGTGTGTGTAACAGTGTGTGTAACAGTGTGTGTGTAACAGTGTGTGTAGCCGTGTGTGTGTAACAGTGTGTGTAACAGTGTGTGTAACAGTGTGTGTAGCCGTGTGTGTGTAGCCGTGTGTGTGTAGCCGTGTGTGTGTAGCCGTGTGTGTGTAGCCGTGTGTGTGTAACAGTGTGTGTAGCCGTGTGTGTAACAGTTAGTGTAGCCGTTTGTGTGTAATAGTTTGTGTAGCCGTTTGTGTGTAACAGTGTGTGTAGCCGTGTGTGTGTAACAGTGTGTGTAGCCGTGTGTGTGTAATAGTGTGTGTAGCCGTGTGTGTAACAGTGTAACAGTGTGTGTGTAACAGTTTGTGTAGCCGTGTGTGTGTAATAGTTTGTGTAGCCGTGTGTGTGTAATAGTTAGTGTAGCCGTTTGTGTAGCCGTGTGTGTGTAACAGTGTTGTGTAGCCGTTTGTGTAGCCGTGTGTGTGTAATAGTTAGCGTAGGCCTCGGCCGGAGGAAAGCCTCGTCATGTCAAACACTCACTGATGAAATGCATTACGACAGTCCAGGCTGCTGACGGACGCTAGCACGCATGATCACGGTTCTGTTCCGGTTTCGGCTCTTCTGGGTAGTTTCTGAAGAGTTAATGAGTTATAAGTGATTTACGGCCTACCCATCCTGGGCATCTTTTCCGCATGATTATTAGCTTGGCAGATGTTTTCAACAGGAATGATTGATACGTGCATGTTGGGATTGTTGTGTTGTTAGTTAGTGAATTAGACTGCTTGTTTACTAGCTGTCAAACATGGCTGCACTGGCTATCTCATCAATACATTAACTTTCCTCTTTTACTTTCCTGTCTGGGAACACTGTATATTCATACACTATTAGCCATCTCAGACCTGCAGAACTCTTCAAATCGTTTATAATTATAAACTTGTTTCACAAGGCAAGCTGTGAAGGCAAGCTTTTAGATATCATTGGCTACAAGCGTATGTAAATGGTAATTGATTATTTTTATTTGTCACATACAGTTATAAGCAGGATACATCCAGCAGTGAAGTGTAACAGCTTTCCCAGCGTGTCTGACACTGACAGTGCTGTTGTGTGCACAGACAGCCGTTCTGTTTGTCATCATCCGGACGGCTCATTTTTGTATGTTAGCCCATCTGCAGTATTTGAATCTTCACGTGCAGTCATTCATGTGTTCATGTTTTATTACTGCGGGTTGGAAATTCCAAGTTTCCCCAAAATCTTGTTAGTACAGTGTGATGCTCTTGATATCTTGTTTGTTAATGTGAGGTTCTTGTTTAGACCATTGGGGCGTTCATCCGGACCCTCACTGAGATGGGCTTCAGTGAGGAGCAGATACAAGCAGCAATGCAGGCAGGTTTCTTCTCTGTGCTGGAAGCTGCTGAATGGTAAATATTGTTCAGGATGTCATCTGCATCTTTCTTTGTGACATCATGCTACTGTTTTCATTTTTTTATATTGTTATGTGCCATATGTTTTAGGAAAATGTTGTTTTAAGCATATTCTGGTGTCTAAACCATGTTGCAGTCTTCCAGTGACAGTTTATCTCTGTAGCCTTTTCTCAGGAAAATCTCAGGTGTTGAAGGATCAGTTATGTCATGTCTTCCTTTTAATGTGTAGACTAATTCCTTGCCTGTTTTAAATTCACTGGGTTTAGGGAATAAAGGCAGCGTTATTAGATGTGAGGTTTATATAAACAGGCAGAACATCATAACACTTCCGTTTTATCCATGTCTGCCCTGAAGGATTCTGCAGGGTGGGAGTCCACGTCATAAACTGCTCAAGCAGCCCTCAGGACCTCAGGAGACGCCCTTTTCTGCATTTAACCCCCCCAAAGACAACAGCTCACAGTCTGATGCAACAGGTACACAAACAAATACCACAATTCTGGGCATACACTTCTTCCACAAGAGCGGTGACTTCTGCTGGGATTCCAACAAGCTCACATGAGCTCATGTGACTTTATGCAGTAGTAGGAGTGGAGTTTTAGATGTATACTTAATTCTAAAAGTTATGCAATGCAGAGGAATGCAAGAGAGATTTTTGTGGGTTTTTAGGTCCTTCTTTGGTTCTGTCACCCCCTTCCATGAGCACTCCAGGAGCAGCAGAACATCCACCCCTGGAGTCACGCATCAAACAGGATAAAAGTGATTTTCAGGAGCAACAGAGACAGCGAGTGGCCCAAGAGGCTCGAGCAGAGAGGAGGCAAAAGAAACAGGTGCATCTGTCATGTTTTGCATTCTTACTGAGGAGAAATTGATGCCACTGAAAATGAAATCCATACAGTCTTTCTGTTTCAGCTGCTATAGTCTCATCAGAGTTTTGATTTTTGGTTAGCAGGTCAGTAACCATTAGTTATTTGAACAGGAGCGTGAGTTGGTCTTAAAGAGGATAGCAGAAGACCGGCGAAGTCAGCAGATGAAGGCTCAAACTGATGCCGTGGCCGAGACATCTTCATCCAGCGGGCAGGGTGAGAGGCCTGGTGGGCGTGTGGAGACGAGCGTAGACAACCAATGCATCCTCATGGTAAGAAATCTGTTTCTCTGTCCTGCAGTTTTTCCTTAAAAATACAACAGTTATTTGGTATAAAGTTTAATCGTTTGATTCCTTTGTGTTGTAGATTCGGCTTCCCTCTGGAGAATCAATGCGTGAACGTTTCTCTGCAGACACACCCCTGAGTCATGTCGTCGAGTACATAGCTGGCCGCCACCCTTCATTACCCACCTTCTGTCTCCTGCAAGGATTTCCTCGAAAGCGCTTCGGCGAGGCTGAGCTGGCCTGTTCTCTCAGGTCTCTGGGATTGACCCCCAACGCTGCACTTTGCATACAGACCACGCCCCCTGAGACACCTCAGGACCCGCCCAGTCCAGCTCCCCGGTTGGCTGCCGTAGGGCAGGCTGAAATGGAGCCACAGGAGGAGCTGGTGAGACCCAGTGCCCTGCCTCAAGAGGAGGTCAGAGCTCCAGATGAGCTGCTGGTGCCCCCACCGTTGCCCCATCAGCTGTGGCAGGAAGCAGTGGGGTATGCTGGGATTCCTGGAGTTGGACCTCCACTTGCAGGACCTGTTCACTACTGGGGTAAAGTTACTTCCAGCAGAATATGTAACAAGTTCAAATCCCCTTAAAATTCTACTGTCAGTTTGTAAATGGGCAATATACTGTAGTTCCCAAAACAATCTTGAGTTCAAGAGAGAACATTCAAGAGATCCCCTGTAAATAATCAGTTGTATTTTTCTTAAAGGGCGAGGACAGAAACTGGTACCAGGTAATGCTGAAGATGAAGAACATTCAGAAAACGAGGAGCAGCCAGAAGATGAAGTTCCTCCATATGATCTGAATGGTGTGACATGTAAATTTTATACTGAGTGCTGTTTTTCTGGGTCAAAATGCCAGGATGTTCTAGGCAGTTTCCAAGACATTGTGTGGTTCCTACAGTGTTCCTGGGTGGTTGCTAAAGCTTTGCCAAGATGGAATAGTCCACCCTATAGTCTCTGTAATACTTTTGTCTCTAGATTTTACTTGAATTTAAATGACGTCTTATTAATCACAGCTTGGCTTGAGTACAGTCAACACTGCTAGTGTTAAAACGTTAAAAAACACAAACAACAAGCACTTAATGCCGTGATCGAAGGAAATTCCTGAGAAGATTGTAAGCAAGGGCTGTTAATATTTGGAGCTATACACACAGCTATACATATATTGATCTTAGACAATATCTGTTGCTGTCTCGGCAGATTCAGAGTTGCACCGTCTGACTGTTTACACTGGGTTCTGTCTGACTCTGTGATGTGTTGTTACTGCAGACCAAAGTGTTAAAAAGCCAGTCATGTTCAGTAAGAGGTGAATGACCTGAACTGTTCCAGTTTAGTACAAATAGTTCACCTGATTGTGAACTTGTTCTCTCACACATCAGAAGTCTTCTACTGAACTACTCTTTCAGTCAGAGGATTTTGCTGAAAGAGAAAACAGCTGGCTGAGAAAGCTTTGGACTACACCTGAAGAAGCTTTGAAGGCATCAGGGGTGTTTAATCTGTACAATCTGCACACAAAAGACACAGAAGAATTAACTACAGCTGGATCAATTTAGCCGTCTGTACTCTGAACATGTTAATATATGGTAATTAATTTAATGAGTGTTTATCTCAAGTGCAGCTGGTTTAATTTTAGGCTGTGTACAGTAATTGGATACTTGGTTAATTTGGTAGAAGAAAGATGTAATTTAGGTTTAATTTGTCCTCTTGATGTGCATATGAATTGTCTTAATTTGTTCTGAAATACAGAAGCTTGTTGTCTATATCTTGTTCCCATAGTGATAGAAAACCTGGAACTGTCAGGGAAGTTGTGATGTTCAGGCCTGATTTTAGACATTTTTATATATCATAACAGATGTGGATGTTATATATCGTTTGTCATTTTCATGGTCAATATTTCATCTGCTAAAAACTGTAAATGAAATTAAGCGTATGCTAAGAAAGTATAAGGTGTAAAATACAACGTTATACAGATTGTATATTATAATAAAGAGAGCTTTTCTTTGTCTGGCAGGAATGCCGCGGTTGCCCTTTTTTGTGGAGAACAGGGCCCACGGGCGTCTGGAGCCCAGACATCACTGGCCTGAACAGGGTAACAGACTCAGGTGAGGCATAAACTGGGCTGACAGTGAGTGTAAAATTAATGAGTTATTCATTCTATGTTAAAGTAATATCATTTTCACATAAACGTAAATTCACATAAAGAGACCAATCACATTTAAGTATGGCAAAATTGTGTGTATGATCAACAAATACTGGAATGTCTACATAAATTAACCCGTATCAATACATTTAGTCTACCTGTCCACATGTGTTTGTGATTGGCTGTGTGTTGTAGGGAGGCAGAGCCTGAGGTCCCAGCAGACGCTGAGGTGGAACATGTGTTACGTGGGGCGGCAGGTCAGGCTGCAGTGGAGCGTTTACAGAGAGCCGCCCATCAGGACGAACAGCAGTCAGTGCACGGGCAGCCCTCGCCCCCCAAAAAATCCTTTAAGACCCCCCGTGTTTCCTCTCTCTGCTCCATGGCGACCCGAGCCACCGTTTCACTCATGACAGGTCAGAAAGACACCACCACTCACATGATGAAAATAATGAGTTTCATTTACACCCTCACCTTCATGTTGTTCAGAATACTTAAAGAAATTTAAAGAGAGAAACTTTAAGGAAGGATTTTACAAAAACTTTTAATTTCATCCACAATGGATGTAAAGTAGTTTGTACTTTTATCAAGTCATGTTAGTGTAGGGTTACAAATTTAAGGAATTGTCGTGACATCCAGCCTGGCCCTTGTTATTGTGTTTGTAAGAGAACTGACAATGTGCAGTCTGAATTCTAGGTAATAAATTCAATAGTTCAGGCTGTTTCTCACGTCACTTCATGAGTAGGTTTAAAGAATTATAAAACTCAGAATACATTTATTTATAGTGCTTTGCATCCTGTTGGAAGCTAAAGTGAGTAAATGATAGAATTGCCATATTGGAAATGCTCTGGAAGTCATTACTCATCAGGATCTTGTCTCTCAGCTCCCAGCATGCAGTACAGCAGCAGTCTGGCATGTCTGACTCCTGAACTGGCAGAACTGTTGTTAAATCACATGGCCCGCGAGCGTCTCCTCCGGCCGCGGACACTGGAGCTGTTCTTCGGCTGCCCGCTGCAGAAGTTTGTCCTAAACTGCTATCCGTACACCACTAATGAGTTGCTACGGCAACTGAGGGCATTTTCCTGCCTCAAACACTTGAGCTTAGTCAACTCTCCACTCATCACAGGTGTGTCTGATTGTTTTGTGTGGTTCAGCTTGAGGAGAAATCTCCAGAGCTGTCAAGAAACATCTTGGTCATATTTCAGAAATTTGAGTGAGAATTTAAGGGTGTGGGGGAGGTATGATTATCTCTTCTTACTCTTACAGTACCACAGAGGGGTCTTCTGTAGCGCTACTGGTTCAGATCTGCTAAATGACACACTTTATTGATCAGTGAAAAATGATTTAACCGTGGAGGCTGTGTGAAACTAATCTAATTTTCTCTTTGACTTTGCAGACACTGGTCTTTCCGTACTGTCCAACCTCTCAAAACTGCAACATCTCAACCTGTCGTCCTGCAGCAAGCTAACAGACAGCTGTCTGCAGCATATTGCAGGTGTGACTCAAACCAAATGGAAACCACAATTTTATGCCATAAATGACTGTCTTTTTGTCTGATCTTAGGACTCCACAGTCTGGCGTCCTTGTCTCTGGATCAAACTAAAGTAAGCGATGCAGGAATGTTGCTGTATCTACGATCAGGTTCCTCTGTGCTCTACCAGTTGAGTCTGAATCAGACAGCCATCACTGAGAGCACGTTAGCAGTTCTGCCGTCATGTGTTCCGCAGCTGCGTCTGCTGAGCATTAAACACACCAGGGTAATAAAATGCTAATACAGTACTAATAAGTACAATTTAACTGTAAATGCATAATTAAATGCATAATTGTCAACATGAACCAAAGTATTTCAATTCATATTAAAGAAAATTGATTTTAGCTGTATAAAACATTTGTAGCATAGTATATAACATTTTAAAAGGCTTAGAGAGTGTGAGAGCTACAGATTCTCATTACTGCACATTACTGGCTCTTGAAATAACCTGATTATCCTGTGTGCGTTCTGTCCTAAGGTCAGCAATGTGTCTGCGCTGGCAGACCTCAGACATTTGCAGACACTTCATCTTGACAGCACAGGTGTGCAGGAGAACTCTCTCCAGAGCCTAGCAACCCATCCAAGCCTATCAGCACTCAGCCTGGCCGGAATACCAGTCGCTGATGGAAACCACACGCTGGAGATCATATCAAGTAAAAACCAGAAAAGAATGTTTCCTGTGTCCTATTTTTTTATCAATTCACATTCAGGAGCTGAACTGAATTTTAAAGACACTTTCAGTTAATTTCTAAGTAGTATATTTTAAGTATATATTGAACTGTATATTTGTATTACAAAAGCTGTGTGGTCTTTTAGCTAGAAGCGAGAGAACTTTCAGTGGTGTTTGCTGCTCTGTTGCAGGTCTGAGTCTCACTCAGTTGACTCTGCCTGGAAGACACACAGTGACAGACAGTGGACTGATGTTTCTCTCCAGACAGTTGCTGCTGTTAGAGCTCGACCTGACAGACTACACTCAGCTCACAGATGAGGGCATTACGAAGCTCAACAGCATGACCAGGTAAAGCTTTAATCAAAGTCAAATCCAAATAATTTAAAGTCAAATCCAAAGGTCCAAGAAAAGCCAGTTTTGAAGGTCTAGATGTTCCTACTTATTTAAAGCTGCAATTTGTAACTTTCTTGGTTAAAAATTAACACCGTTGTTAAGCAAGTAAATAACAACAGGTTAGTGTTCAGCATGATCTCCTTAACTTAAAAGTTGATCAAAATTATATATTATTTGAGCTGCCAGGTCTGATTTTGCAGGGAATGTCAGATTGGCTTGTGGTTACATCACATCTGTAAAAAGACAGAAGATCAGCTATTATATCACATGTCCAGAGTACTGTAGATGGTGTAGCGTTTGTAGTTTGTTTTTACTTGTTCTTACAGTAGTTGAGTTGTTTAAAACAGAAACATGACTTTAAGAAAATAACTCCAGTAACTTGTGATTTTATGTTTCAAGCAGAGATGGCAGGAGAGAGGCAAACGTTTTAAATGCAGTTATAAAGTTTTTCTTGGTCCTGCTGTTTTTTTTTTTTCTCTAAAGTCAGTGAAATCTGTATTTAATCTTCACTTGCTCTTTTATTTCACTCTTGATATGAGAACCTTTTTCATTGACAGTTCATTTTGCTATGAACAGACCTGTTGTAAACACATTCAGAATCCTCTTGCCATTTATCCAAAAACAGTAATACAAACCCCACCCTTTATACTTGATAGGTTGAAGAAGCTATCACTTAGCAACACTCAGTTGAGTGACGCTGGGCTGCAGGGATTGGCCAGTCTGAAAGAACTCCAGGAACTCTGTCTGGACCGAACCGCTGTCACCAGCAGGGGTGTGGCTTACCTAGTCACACACTTACCGCACCTGCAGGTACAGCATACTGTTTAAGAGTAATTTACTAAATATATATAGTTAAAATATATGATGATAAATAGGAATTCAAATCATTGAATGCCATGACTCGTGTGTATTGCAGGTGATGGGTTTGGCTAGCACACAGGTTGGTGATACAGTGATCAGGCGAGGTTTAGTACACTGTCTTCAGCTGCTGAAACTCAACCTCAGCAGAACCAGGATCACAGATCAGGGTACTGTTGTGAAGTCCCTCCATTAACCTTTCTTTTCCAGGAGGCTTCTATAAAAGAAGCTTTTTTGTAACGTGATGTATTTGTATGCCTCAGGTCTGAAGTTCCTCTGCCGTATGCAGTTAAGTCAGGTGAATTTGGATGGTACGGGTGTGACTCTCGCTGGTATTGCCAACCTGATCTCTGCCTGCCCTCATCTAACAAGCGTACGAGCCAGTCACACCCGCGCCATACCGCCAGACCAGCAGTCTGATGATGACGATATCGACCATGACAACAGTGCCACCAACCCTGTACCATCCTAGGTTTTCTGCAGATGAGTGTCATTCCCGTCATATGACAACTTTTCAAACTTCCTTTGCTTTTGGAAAAAAAGTGGTTTAAAAGTGTTTGGTTTTTTTTAAGTAGCACCAGTCTCACTTAAGTTCGACAATCAAGTTGAAATACTTTATTGAACGTTGTTACAAAAACACGTTGATACTGAATCCAATGTTTAAATGCGCTGTTCAAATGTATATTTTCTCTGAACACTTTTTCTCTGCAATTTTTTTGTAAAACAAAGTTAATAGTTTATTGAAATAGCATTTAAAAATGTTGACCACTGGTTAGTACAGTAAGCAAAGTTTATATTAGGAAACAGCAGTTCAGTAGTAATGATGTTTTTACAGTAAGACTCAGACTGCGTCTCTCCTAAACACTGATAATTAACTTCTTGCATGACAGATATTGAATAATAATCTATCTTTTACATAAATACTTAAGCATTTTTGCATGACCAAGTAAATTTTACAAAGACATAATTTTAAAAGATTAACAAAGTAGAAAAACAACAGTGTTAAATTTTATGTAAATATATTTTGCATACATGCATCTGTATGATTGATTGAACTGGAAAGTCATTTTGGATTTGGTTGCAATGAAAGTTGACTTGTTAAAAATTAACTTAGTTAATTTAGTTCAGGGATTACATACCAAAGTTTGTGTTGGGTAGTTGTGTTTCTGAGGTTTGAGTTTAAATGTGTGCTGCATTTTAAATGTATGTCTATCTCTTACACACCTGTTCATGATGTTTGTATGTTTATTGATGTATCTTTAACTGTTTGAACGCATTTAAAATAGTTTTAGTCTTCTGTCATTAACTCTGTTTATATCAGATTACAAACATCTGTCTATAACTAAACAATATTTTGTGTCTAAATCAGACTTTGAAGTGTTTGTAATTATCCACAGATACAGTAATGAGCAAAGGAGGGTAAAATGGTGCTTGGAAACCAAATGAAGCATCACAAGCATATCAAATCATTGGCAATCGACTGTTTTTGCAGTAATTCAAGCATCAAAGTCTTGTGTTTATGCATTAGTGTGGTACTATAAACGTGAATGCAATAATATCTGAAAAGATACTCAACCATTTGTGGAAGAAAGATCTATATATTAAAATGTTTCATTGAGTTCTGAACATAAACATACCTCAAATGAAAGGTGCTGTTCTGTCTTGATATGAGGGATTCTGATTGAATTAAACCCATCTGACACAGTCTCATTTAAAACAGAACTCAGCATCCAGTTGAGGCAGCCCGAATCTTTATTTAAAATGCCATGATAACCCTGAAACTTTCATCCTATGTGTGCATGTTCCTACAACCCCTATATAGATTGAGTGACTGATATTAACTCATAGAATGTTATTTAGTATTCAGAAAACAGTACACCTGCAAAGTTGTCACAAAATGTTACATGCAAGTGTACAAATCAACAAAATCAAAATTTATTACAGAGCCTTTACTAGAGAAAAACACAGAATGGCCATCGCGTGTGTGTGGCACAGGTCGTCATTTGATGCATGTGTACAATACATTCAATCTATTTAACATGGTTTGAAAAGGTTCCTGTATTACAAGAATGTGTACAGTTTATTTTCAAGTTGACTAGAATGTGTTAAAACAGTTTTATACTTCAGGTTTACAGTATTAATAAAACAACATTTTACAATGTTTCTTTTGCCGTTTCATTGCTTCCTGAGATGTTTTTGTGCTATGATTGACAGATTGGTTTTCTACAGATTCTGTATTGCTTGTGTTTGGAATCTACTGTACATGAGTACTGTACACCTTTATTATATAATCCTCACTGATCACTGGCGCTTTAGAACCTGTTTATATTTGCTACAATGTAACATGCTAAATGCATCTTTAATCGCATCAGTGGTCAGCCAGTAATATTGAGCTGCATGTAGAGCTACTAAAACAGTCAACATAGACACTGTATACTACAATATAAAGTGTTATCAGACCATCAGATGTTAAAACTACTCAGTATACATTTCTTACATTCTCTAAAGCAAACATCAAAAACTACAAGAATAGCACATATAACAACTACTGTTGTGTTTTTAGCAGGCTGTCGAAGGACAAGGGTGTGAACTTGTAGCCGGATCCCTGGTAAAACTTGTTTTGAAATTCAACCCTTAAAACAAATAAATATTAAAGGTAGTCATGTCACATTGTTGCAGGTTTTGAGGTTTAGCAACATTTGAAAGTGTGTGAGAACCCTGTAAGAATTTAACAGAAGTCTGTTACTTTTCTTACCAGTGGAGTCGTAAGGCATGCAGAAAAGCAGAGAGACCCTCCATAACCAGAAGAACAGTCACAGTGAGAACAGCAAAAGCAGCAAAGAGCAGAACCAGCATCAGAGAACCCACACCAGAAGTGAACCTCAGTCCCACCTGTAGAACCATCCGCCAAAGCACCTCTGACAGTTCTGTGGATGAGAGGGACTTTACAGACAGAGCTAAAAGATAGGTCAATGCTCTGCAGTTCCTGTGCTGTAGGTATATTCAGAAACAGTTCAATAACTGACCCTTCTGTTTGTTTAGCATTTGTGGGTGTGTGCAGGTATTGCAGCAGGACAAACCTGCATGAGCCAGACTAAGGGCCCAGAGCCGCAGGTATGAGGCTGTGTTGGAAATGCAGCCCAGGCAGAACTCAATTGTGTGGATGGCCTGATATACAAAGATGTCACTCATGCTCACCTGCAAGAGATGATGAAACCACACAACCCCAATGACTGCACAACACAGTTCATGTCAAAACATTTGAGAGCTTTCAAATATGCTTTGAAGATAACCTGAAGAAAGACACATCTTACCGGCTCGTCTCTCTGATGTTGTGAGAAGGAAGAACGTGTTTCTGCTGAATGTTGATCATTCAGAGAGTTTCCAAACACCTGCAGAACAGAGTTTGTTTATCATAAAATACAATAACACTGAATATATAAAGTCAGTCCCGTTCATATTGGGTGCCAAATGAAAAATAATATTAATATTATAATGTTGTTTTAATAATAATGATAACAATTAAGCTACTTAAATTGTACTTTAATTGTAGAAGTACTTTATGTTTACCCTTTTATTTAACTTACAAAATGTGCTACTTCATTTTTGATATTTCTTAATGTATATATATGTGTTTATTCATAAATGTTCTTAATCTATTTGTAAGATAGCTCAATGTTTCCATGTTTAAACAGTGTCATGCTGAGACACAGCTCAGTTACCTGCTGTCTGGTTTTCACTCGGGTCCTGTAGATCAGAAAAGGCTTTACCAGAAGCAGCACTGGGACCATGAGAAGAGCCGTCACAACCAAGAAGATCTGCACGGCTTTCTGGAGAGGGTTACAGTCTTATTTATAACATGTCATTCTGCTGAGTGGTGTAACTGTAGTTGATCAAGTGAAGCATGAATCCAAACCTGTCCTTCATAAAGGAACTGATGCTCAGACTGGTAATCAAACAGCATCATGTTAATGAAAAGCAGCAGGATGCTGGGAGCAACATCAGATCTTTAGACTGATGCACCATTTGTAGAGGATGAGGAACACCAGGTATCCAAAGAGAGAGAGCATGAAGATCAGCTGGGGAACAAACTGAATCAAGATGTCCTGGAAGTTTCGGAAATATCTATTTAAAGGAAATGCAAAAATTCATCCAACTGTCTCAGTACTCAGTAGAGTGAACTTTTTTTCTCATGTCAGCTTATGTAATATAATCACTTCATATAGACCCTATAGGGCTGAAAGACAGATGCTACTGTACATCATCAGAACATTTCAGTATAACATTACATATACTGTATACAGGTTTCACAATGGACTATTACTTTGTATACGTTTCAATCTGATTTAATATTAATCTAAAGCTGCAATCAGTGTTTGAAATATGAGATTGGAGGGTACTTATGGAGTTATTGTCTTAAGGTGGAAGACAAGTTTAAAGGATATGTCCACCCCCAAAATGAAAGCTTCCTGATAATTGACTCACCCTCATGTCATCTAAGATGTCCATGTTTTTCTTTTTTTCAGTCAAAGAGAAATTAAAGTGCTTGAGGAAAACATTCCACAATGTTTCTTATTTTTCTTTCAGAATTGTTTTAACTGACTTTTGTTCATTTACAGATTGCAGCTTTAATATTAATTAGGCCATACTATTTTTGCGGAATTAAAATACCCACACATAGTTAATCAAACTCAGCATCACGCCAAAGAACATGTGACTGACTCCCAATATCACGGACATCTTCATTTTGAAGGAGTTTAAAAAGGACAGCTTATTTGATGCAATGTTCCAAACCTAAAAATCAAAACGAAAAAGAAATAAAATAAAGAGCAGGTCAAAAATACCATTTTTAGAAGAAACTGACACAGGTCTGGTGTTTAGTAATACGTAGCCCTGCAAATGCAGGCTTTTAAAATACCAAAATCTGTGAGTGCTTCATTGTTAAATGATGGTGTTGATATGGCTGGTATGCTGTGCATGAAACAGACATTTAAACAGGCAAGAGACGTCTACAGGTAACATGTATAAACCTGGAAGCTACAAACATGAATTACACAGTAAAAATCCTGCAAAACTAAACGCTCACATTTCTGGGAAGCACGACTCTGCTGAAGCATGCACCTTCATCACCCATGATGCACAGCACCACCTCTATACATTGACCAAACATATGTGCTATTCTTTCACCTGAGGTACTGCAGGTAACTGCTTGTTTGTTTAGAAATGTGTGAGTGATAACAGGTTGTGTGTCAGGCTGTTTTACACGCTGTTTGTCATTTTCTGTGGGCCGTGATTCATCATTGTGAACTTGTTGCGACGTCGCGGTCATGGATATCATTTATGATGTAATTACTATATTTATTTTATTCTCGTTTTTATTTATTTATCTTTTTGGTGATGTACAGACATTAAATTCTAGTATAAAGATAAAGTAGAATAACTTCTCCAGGCCTGAAGCAATATTCAATATCTAAAACCCTCCAAAACACATCTATATAGCTTAATGGAATAAGGCTTTCATTCAAAGTGTGCCAGTATTGCAAAGATACACTGCAAAACCTGAAGACTGAGAGTTATAAATATATCTAATCAGCAGGAATATCTACACACAGTTACAATAACAAATGTGAAATAGGACAAACAGTGAAATATTCTGCACACAGTTTTGCAGGCACTAACCGGGTCAATTCCAAACACATACGGGACACCAGAATAAACCCCGGGCACTACTGGGTCCAGCTGAAGATGATCACAATCATGTAGTGTCTCGTTTCTATAGTAACAACAAATAAAACCAGGTTGTACAAGAAGCATTTGATATAACTTGACTGAACTATAAATACAAAAACATTCAGGTTAATTATGATTCACTGTACTCAAAATATTTAGCTTTTTACATCTATGAAAGAATAAAAGAATAAACTCCTGTAAGAATACAGTCCTCTGCTACTACTGTGAAACCCCCAAGCTCTCAGTGTACATACTGCCACGGCCCATGAGGATGAAACATGGGTCGAACATGCCAGGAAGAGCCAAATATGTTGAAGGACTTTGAGAAGCAGTCATTGTAAATCAGGCCAGTGTAAACAGAGAACATTCCCATAAGCAAAATGATGTACCGTCCTCCAACTACAATATCAGCAAGCTGGGAGAAAACAACAAAGATCATGACTCTCAAAAGCCCTAAAAATTACACCGTCAACACAAACCAGACTCAAATTAAAATGAAAATGTGTTTGATAAAGAGGTTTGTCATGAACGGAATGTCGTACCTCGTTTTTCCACTTCTGTAGACGTTCAGCCTGTGTTATGATCCAGATGGCAAACAGTGTCATCACTAGACCGTGAGCACAATCTCCAAACATCACAGCGAACAGGAAGGGGAAGGTTACAGTACAATATGGAGCTGAGAAGAAAAACTGACATAGTAAGACAAAATCACTCAGTTTTGGTTTAAGACCTGATTATTTTAAAAGAGCCACTGACCTGGATTGATCTCCTGATAACTTCCGACCCCATAAGCATCAATAATTGCTTGGAAACCCTCAGTGAAGCTGTTAGTTCTGTTGAAGGTTGGTGGAGTTTGGTGAGTTTGAATGCGGTTCAGGACTGGAGTCACACTAGAACCGCTCTGCTCCTAAAACACATTTGAAGACTTAGACTGAACTGAATTACTCACTAATCCTAATGTAACTCTGGAAACTCACAGTAGAAGCATAAGATTTGAAGTTTATCCTTAAGTTTGGCTTGCATGATATATCTTTAGGCCACGTGTACAATGTTCTCATACAAAATACTTACTGATCCTTTAATCAGAGCGTTCTGAACTAAAGCGAGATCTGACACAGGACACCAGATCTCTGCTACGATCAGCTTCTGCGTGATGTCTATGTTGCAGAGGTTAAGAGTGTAGTAGATGGCTTTCATCTTCTTCACCTTACTGCTCCACTCATAAACACGATTTGCTGCTTTAATCAAGACACCAGCACGATACTCCTCGGTTCTTCTCAGTATCTTCAGAACCAAAAGGGTGTAAAAACAGTGTTTTACACATTACGGTCATATACAACTCCCTGTATTAACTTTATCAAAGGAAATGTGAGATCTATCAGAGCTCTAGCAGACACTGGATGAGAAGTTATTTACAGATATGTGCTTGTAAAGTCATTCATCATAACTGAAGAAACAAGCTTGATAAAGGTGTCACAAACAAACATCAGTGTTACAGGATGAGAGTCAAACAAACACATTGTCAGTCAGTACAACAGCCAGCTGATGTAATGAAACTAAATGGTTGTTGGGAAGATTTGTTTTTTACTTTCATCAAGTATCATCAGAACGTGACTCACTATTCTGAGATCTTCCATTCTTGCCATGATGTTGTTGCTCATCTCCTTGCGTTCGTGTAACGTTTTTGGGCAAGAATACAAACTGGCATGAAAGCTTAAAGGATTATAGAAATGATGTTTTCAGAATGAGATGATTTCTGAGAATTTAAGACTCAACATACAGTGAATGCTAGTAGAATAAATATTCTCTTTATAGAAGAGTCATCGATTACAGCCATCCACACTTACAGTATATATATTTCACCGCTTTATCTATTGCATTACATATGCTTGGAAGCATCACTCACCTGTCGCACACTTTTCGAATCTTTTCTCGCACATGATCTCCCTGAACAAATATAATGAATACATCTTTCTTCACAAGTCCCCTCTGCTTCAAAAGAAACACATATCTGTTGATCATGTTTCAGAACAGAACAGTGTCTCTGCGTTGTTCACTATTGTTCACTATACCCCATGAACAGAAACTGAGTGCATGTTCATTTCAGACCTGAGGAATACAGCCATATGTGGTTTGTATTAATTATCTGATAATGTGTTAGTGCTTATTGATTTCTCTAAATATTCATGAGTAAATATTATTAGATTTTGATAATGGATTCTGGAGTATGGTGTCATGATTAAAATGTGTGCTGGAGTATATAGTGTGGGAATATTGCTATGCATACGCTGCAGAAGTGTTTTGAAATTAAGTACTGAACTATTAAAAAAAAAAAAAAAAGTATAATATCAAACATGATCTGCATGAATTCTCTCACCTCTTGCAGTTCTTCAGTGGTCTGCATCTCCGCATGCCGAAGCACAAAATTTCCATGGAAAAGACGCCAAAGGACCTTTTCAAAAGCAGGAAACCTTTCCTGTTTGATCACGCCAGCTATAAATCTTACATTGTACAAACACATCATTAATGAAACTTAAGGTTATAGTTCTCTCTGAGTGTCAGTAAATTGACTTTGGAAACTTTTCAGGTAAAATCAACCTTATTTCTGTAGCTCTGTAATGAAGTTAATGTCTTTTAATAGGTTTGTGCAGTACTTTAATAAACTAGAGTTTATTAAAAAAAATCTCTCTCTTATAGTAAAACCATTTTACACTTGAGTTAACTATATGGCTCTATTTAGATTTAAATGTTTCTGTATCCAGTTATATGTCAGATCAAATCAGAGTTTATGGGTTTCTTAAAGCACCCGTACACAGATTATTCTACAGAACTAAAGAATGAAATGTTCTTTGTGTAACTTTAAAGGTTCTCCTGGCATCAGGCTATTCTAACCTGTATTAGAAATATATAAACTGTACCCGAGATGCAGAGGTCCAGTGGCGCTGGAGCAGCTGTTTCTGCGACTGGCGATGCGTGATGAGACGGTCATAGTCATGGAGTCTTCTGACGGAGGTTCTGAACATGACAGCAGAGATTCAGCCTGGAACACAGTGAAACTCACTCAATTTACTCTGACACTGCAGACCAACCACATAATAAAAACAAGATTTGGGAGATTCTGTTCTCAGAACAAGTGTGTTTTGGATTAAGATTGTTTTGAGGTCAGGGAGATGATTCAAGATCTTCACCTCTTCAAAGAAGTCCTCAGTCATTCTTAGCAGAGAATCAATGTCCATGAGTTGAATGAGATTCTGTCGGAGTGCCTCATGGTTACGGTTGATTTCTCTCAGTTCCTGCTCCAGCTTCTCAAACGTGGACTAAACAACAGTCAGTTTAGCAGTTATTATATACAACAGATACAGTCGTTAATGTGTCATACACTGGGGCCATGGTTTATCATAGGGGTTTATCACCATATATATATTTCACCAAGTTTTCCTCATAGGAATGAATGGATCATTTTGAACTGGATCTATGCTGTAACTGCCAACCAATCAGAATCAAGTTTTGCACAAGGCACTGTAAGAAAATAAAACAGGAAATGCTTTAAAGTGTGTGAATGATTTTCACCTCCAGCTCTAGTACATCTCTGGGACAGGGGACAATCTCTTTCTCTTTAGTTGCCGCAATAACAATGTTAGATTTCACCATTTCCTTCTCAAGATACCCTGAATGATAGAACAGAGCGTGACTGATGTGTCCTCAGACAGCACTGCCTTAAATGAATCCAGAGAACAGTGTGTGATCTGTTTCCTTCTGTAACGTCAGTTCTTTAAGCTTGTTAAAAGTTTTGTGCTTTCACAATAAGGAGTATTTATTTAAAGGAAAGACAGTGTAAACATGCTTTTCAAGTAAACTACGTCATATAAAGATTTTTGAACGATTTGAAAAATAATGGACTATTAAATATTGAGAGGAACTATATGTACAGTTTATGATTGTCAAAGATTGATGGATCTGCTTACCCTGGACACCTGTGTGAACATAAATACATTTTCACCATAACAAACATAACCAAACATAAATTCACCAGAAATGACATTAACACCAACAGTTAGCTACAGAAATTGTAAAGGATGTCCCAAGGAAAGTTCTTACTCAAAATTCTCTCCATCTTTTCACATTTCTTCACTTCTTTCACAAATCGCCTCTGAAATGTTGTTATACCCGGATTCAGCTAGAAAATAGTGCAAAAGTTTATACACAATTTAAGACAGAATATACACAACTGATTGATTTTTGATGATTTGAGTTTCAATATATAACTATTAGCCCATGAAATAACTGAAAAATGTGCTTAATATTTTCTCTTTCTTTACATTCTTTATGCATTGTTGTGCATTAATTAATTCAGTCAATGGTAAGAAATCAGAATCTGTGACAAAGAAAATCTACTATGATCTGAATAAAAATCCAGAGAATGTGCTACTAAAATCACACTACATTTAGAAATCAATGTAACACAATTAATGGTTATTTGAGTGCCAAAAGACGGGGCTATCCGACAAAATAAATCTCAAATCATGACACAAAAACTACAATATCAAAGCAGAATGGAAAGGCATTTATCCATGTAGCAATGGCTAATGGTCCTAGTGTTACTCAATTCCATTTCCATCCATAATGTCATTTTGTACCATACAATTTAATATCACAGTCAAATGAATTTAATTTGTGTTTTAATTCTAATTTCACTGGAGCCACATACACACACACACACACACACACACACACAGATAAAACTGTAATCAAACCAGCAGAGTTACTTACATCTTTAAACTGAACCAGTCCAAGATGCCCCAGTTCACTGATACAATTGTGGGCAGATTCGGTCTGAAAAAACAGCTGCACAAGACACATCTCCTCACTGCGGAATAAAGAACTCATTCTGAAAATGTTGCTTAAAGCTGTTAAAAATAAATGAGTTAACAACAGACAGGAAATGTCATATATGCTGGTGGTTGGGCTGCAGTGACTGTCTGGTTTTTGTAACTCAGTCTATTAAATGTCTGTGTGATGGATCAATACTGCACTTGTGTGGCCCTGGACTCAATAATGACAACACTGCTGCAGCTGAGGTCACACAGGTTAGAATGAATCTGCTGCAAGCCTACAGTTTCAGATCTAGTGTGATGTACTATTAATAAATAAGACACTGACGCAGGTAAAGCCAATGTACGTTTATATATATGTTACAGATCACTTTGACAGCAGCAGCCATTCTGTGTCCTGAGCTTTTCCTGCACTGCATTCTGATCCTGCAATGAGCCTGAAAGTGAAATCCACATGAAACCGCCATGATGCAGGACAGACTTACTTCAGACGCGCTCACACTTATTTCAGACGCGCTCACACTTACTTCAGACGCGCTCACACTTACTTCAGACGCGCTCACACTTACTTCAGACGCGCTCACACTTACTTCAGACGCGCTCACACTTACTTCAGACGCGCTCACACTTACTTCAGACGCGCTCACACTTACTTCAGACGCGCTCACACTTACTTCAGACGCGCTCACACTTACTTCAGACGCGCTCACACTTACTTCAGACGCGCTCACACTTATTTCAGACGCGCTCACACTTACTTCAGACGCGCTCACACTTACTTCAGACGCGCTCACACTTACTTCAGACGCGCTCACACTTACTTCAGACGCGCTCACACTTATTTCAGACGCGCTCACACTTACTTCAGACGCGCTCACACTTATTTCAGATGCGCTCACACTTACTTCAGACGCGCTCACACTTACTTCAGACGCGCTCACACTTACTTCAGATGCGCTCACACTTATTTCAGATGCGCTCACACTTATTTCAGATGCGCTCACACTTACTTCAGACGCGCTCACACTTACTTCAGACGCGCTCACACTTACTTCAGATGCGCTCACACTTATTTCAGATGCGCTCACACTTACTTCAGACGCGCTCACACTTACTTCAGACGCGCTCACACTTACTTCAGATGCGCTCACACTTATTTCAGATGCGCTCACACTTATTTCAGATGCACTCTGTGATTGTGAGAGTGATTTTAAAGCATTTATCAACACGTGTGTATTGGGAGTCTCTGCTGGGTTGCAGGTTTGAGGAGGTGGTTCAGCGGTCACGTGACAGCAGCTACGAAGAATCGCGATATTTTACTGCGATATCACGAAACGACGAGACTCGTTAACCGCGCGGAGAAAGAGCGACTTCCGGCCACTGGAGACAGCGGAGGTTCGCACGCAGTGCGCGGCCGTGTGACGCGCCTGTGACGGACACGTCGGGCTGCTTCAGCCGCGGAGCTCTTTGTTTTGTTCGGCATCTGTATGTAACCGGTTATGGAGGAGATAAAGACCGCTGGTGCTTCACTGCTGGACATCAGGCTGCTGGACATCAGGCTGCTGGACATCAGGCTGCTGGACAGTGCTCTCGTCCGGTGACCCGAGCCGAACCGTCTGTACGCTGCGTGCTGACCATCACCGTCCTGGGATCAGTTCAGTCCTCGTACCCGCAGAACAGTGACTGTGTGTCCGCTGAAGGAAAAGGTTGTTTAGGTGTGTATTCTGTGAGCTGCAGGTCTGTACGAAGACTTGTGTGCTGCAGGTCTGTACGAAGACGCGTGAGCTGCAGGTCTGTACGAAGACTTGTGAGCTGCAGGTCTGTACGAAGACTTGTGTGCTGCAGGTCTGTACGAAGACGTGTGAGCTGCAGGTCTGTACGAAGACTTGTGTGCTGCAGGTCTGTACGAAGACTTGTGAGCTGCAGGTCTGTACGAAGACTTGTGAGCTGCAGGTCTGTACGAGACTTGTGTGCTGCAGGTCTGTGAAGACGTGTGAGCTGCAGGTCTGTACGGAGACTTGTGTGCTGCAGGTCTGTAGGAAGAGCGTGAGGCTGCAGGTCTGTAGAGACGTGAGCTGCAGGTCTGTACGAAGATGCGTGAGCTGCAGGTCTGTACGAAGACGCGTGAGCTGCAGGTCTGTACGAAGACGCGTGAGCTGCAGGTCTGTACGAAGACGCGTGAGCTGCAGGTCTGTACGAAACAGGATGCGCTCATCCTGTTTGTGAGCTGCAGGTCTGTACGAAGACTTGTGTGCTGCAGGTCTGTACGAAGACGTGTGAGCTGCAGGTCTGTACGAAGACGCGTGAGCTGCAGGTCTGTACGAAACAGGATGCGCTCATCCTGTTTGTGAGCTGCAGGTCTGTACGAAGACGCGTAAGCTGCAGGTCTGTACGAAGACGCGTGAGCTGCAGGTCTGTACGAAGACGCGTGAGCTGCAGGTCTGTACGAAACAGGATCGCTCATCCTGTTTGTGAGCTGCAGGTCTGTACGAAGACGCGTAAGCTGCAGGTCTGTCACGAAACAGAGATGCGCTCATCTTTTGTGAGCTGCAGGTCTGTACGAAGACGCGTAAGCTGCAGGTCTGTACGAAACAGGATGCGCTCATCCTGTTTGTGAGCTGCAGGTCTGTACGAAGACGCGTGAGCTGCAGGTCTGTACGAAGACGCGTGAGCTGCAGGTCTGTACGAAGACGCGTGAGCTGCAGGTCTGTACGAAGACGCGTGAGCTGCAGGTCTGTACGAAGACGCGTGAGCTGCAGGTCTGTACGAAGACGCGTGAGCTGCAGGTCTGTACGAAGACGCGTGAGCTGCAGGTCTGTACGAAGACGCGTGAGCTGCAGGTCTGTACGAAGACGCGTGAGCTGCAGGTCTGTACGAAGACGCGTGAGCTGCAGGTCTGTACGAAGACGTGTGAGCTGCAGGTCTGTACGAAGACGTGTGAGCTGCAGGTCTGTACGAAGACGCGTGAGCTGCAGGTCTGTACGAAGACGCGTGAGCTGCAGGTCTGTACGAAGACGTGTGAGCTGCAGGTCTGTACGAAGACGCGTGTGCTGCAGGTCTGTACGAAGACGTGTGAGCTGCAGGTCTGTACGAAGACGTGAGCTCAGGCTGTAGAAGACTGTGAGCTGCAGGTCTGTACGAAGACTTGTGTGCTGCAGGTCTGTACGAAGACGTGTGAGCTGCAGGTCTGTACGAAGACGTGTGAGCTGCAGGTCTGTACGAAGACGTGTGAGCTGCAGGTCTGTACGAAGACGCGTGTGCTGCAGGTCTGTACGAAGACGTGTGAGCTGCAGGTCTGTACGAAGACGCTGTGCTGCAGGTCTGTACGAAGACGTGTGAGCTGCAGGTCTGTACGAAGACGTGTGAGCTGCAGGTCTGTACGAAGACGCGTGAGCTGCAGGTCTGTACGAAGACGTGTGAGCTGCAGGTCTGTACGAAGACGTGTGAGCTGCAGGTCTGTACGAAGACGCGTGTGCTGCAGGTCTGTACGAAGACGTGTGAGCTGCAGGTCTGTACGAAGACGCGTGTGCTGCAGGTCTGTACGAAGACGTGTGAGCTGCAGGTCTGTACGAAGACGTGTGAGCTGCAGGTCTGTACGAAGACGCGTGAGCTGCAGGTCTGTACGAAGACGCGTGAGCTGCAGGTCTGTACGAAGACGCGTGAGCTGCAGGTCTGTACGAAGACGCGTGAGCTGCAGGTCTGTACGAAGACGCGTGAGCTGCAGGTCTGTACGAAGACGCGTGAGCTGCAGGTCTGTACGAAACAGGATGTGCTCATCCTGTTTGTGAGCTGCAGGTCTGTACGAAGACGTGTGAGCTGCAGGTCTGTACGAAGACGCGTGAGCTGCAGGTCTGTACGAAACAGGATGTGCTCATCATGTTTGTGAGCTGCAGGTCTGTACGAAGACGTGTGAGCTGCAGGTCTGTACGAAACAGGATGTGCTCATCCTGTTTGTGAGCTGCAGGTCTGTACGAAGACGTGTGAGCTGCAGGTCTGTACGAAGACTTGTGTGCTGCAGGTTTGGGCGGTCTTAAATGGACTTTTCACAGCCCTGCATGATGCGCTCATCCTGTTTCTTCTGCTTCATGTCCTGCTGGCTAGCAGAAAGCTGTTTGTTGTCTAGTAGATGAAGTCATGAATGTTTACGAGTGATTGTCATAAAGATTATTGTCACAGTTAAAGCTGTCATGTCATTACAGGTTTTAATGGTCTTGTGAAAGGTTAGGCTGTGTATACAAGTTCCCTGTTGACAGATAAACAGACAAAATGAGGATTAAACTAGATACCCAATGACTTTAACAAATCTACTACAGAAATTAAAATAACAAGCCTTTAATAAGCAAACTTTTAACAAAACGTCACCTGTGATCTTTTGGGTCATTAAATAGAAGGTGAGTTTTTACTGGATTCAGCTGCAGGCAGTGGGGTAATAGTCACCACAAGCAAATAAACACAAACCCTTTACTGATGCCCCTCAGCTAACTAGACATTTCCCTGCATTAATAAAGTCCGGCAGAGGTGTGTGACAAACCAGTGCTGCAGTTTGGATCTTAACAACAGCTGTGATATCTTTCTGCAATTTGAATTACGTATGTACATTAGTATAATCTTGCGTACATATGCATATCGCTTATGTATCTATCAAAAAAAGAAACAACCTCGATTCGTTCACATTTCAGTGTGTCACACTATTTACTGTGAGGTGCGTGTATGTGCTGTATGCAGAACCTCAGAAACTGTCCAGATGTATTTTTAACAGCTGTGAAACCTGTAGAATCAGCTGACGTGCATCTGTGTTTCATACTGAGGGACACTGCCGCGCTAAACCAACACTGTGTTTGAAAGCTCTTCTACTCATCAGTCAATGTAATGGCTTTCCATTGAGCAGTCACATGGTCTCTAAATCACTAGTGTTTGAGAGATGTTTCCCTGTAGCCCACTGGTTTGGAATCAGACCTGTCCACTGTAGGGCAAGAGGTTGCCTGGAGAGGGACAGTATTGCAAACAAAGCTTTGCATTGTGCGGTGCACAGTGTGTTGATGCAGCAGACACATGGATGTTCATCATGCATGCTGTCATACTATTTAAGGTCGTCCTTAATGGAAGCTGAAAGTGTTTGGATTAATGACACGGGTGTGACCTGGCATGTGTTAACTGACTGCAGCTTCTCATGTCAAGATGTTGCTTTGAGATGTTCTCCAGTTTCTCTGTGTTTTCTTGATAAAGTCCCACCTGTAAAGTGTCACACTTGTCTGTATGAGCACATTGTGTCATAGCAGTGATGTGTTTTAAAGTGAACTGATGTCAGGCTCATGGATTGTATCAGCTCCACTCCAGTATTGGATTATTTATTTTAAGGAAACCCTTTTGTGCATTCAAAGAGGCCCAGCCCACAGTACGCTGACAGTATGTAGGGTATATATAGTCCTGGTATATATTGGCAGGCAATGTCACAGCTTCCCACATATTAATATTACATTGGACTGATGTGCTGTAACAGGGGTGTAAAGAGACAGACAAACAGATGTTTCTGAGATATTTCTTACAAATCAAAAAACTTGACTAAATTTTGTGTGGACGTCATTACCAACCAACAAACAAAAAGCTCCAGTGCTCAGTGTTTCCCTTACAGAACATTTACTACAACCCTCAACCTCAGTTCACCCTGCCAGCATATACAATTCACTAAACCAAGCTGTTATTTGTTATTATATATATTTATATATATAATAATCTGTGTTTTGTCTTCTCTTCTGTACATCCTCCCTCATGTAGCATAAGAGTCTGAACAGTCTGGAACACACAAACCCATTTAGTCAGAGTTACAGTACCTCTCTCCTGACAACACAAATGACACAGATATTCTCCTCAATGCAGGATTAGCTCAAAGACAATTGAGTGACTAGTTAAACTGTATGTTGATGAAAATCAAAGCTGTTTTGTGTCATGTCTGGTCTACTATGGTACATTGATATTGTTTAAGAATTTTTGGTGGGAAAAATTAGAGAATTTGAATTTTAAGAAGATAGTAAATAGTATGACCAAAACATAGTAATTTTATTACAGTAAGGGTATATATCACAATATAGAATAGAATTGTAATGAAGTTTAAATGTCTATTTTTAGATAACTAGTTAATTCACTACATTAAGAAGCCCGGTGACGATTAGCTAGTCTATCAGAACAGCAGGAGTGTCATAGCTACCCTAGACAGAGTTTCCTTCCCAAAACCTCTCTATTCCCTTGAAATATTAAAAGCTGTGAACAAAGAGAAACACAACTAGCATTAGATGCACAAAACGTTCTTAAGCAGAAAGTGCATGTATATAGCCGTAACTTCCTCTTTGTGTTAATGAGAGCTGTTGCAGGATCTATTGAGCTGTTGAGCAGATGAGAGTATTGAACACATGAGCAGATGAGCTGTGTGGCTGCACTGATGTGCTGATCTTTCATTGATTTCTCTCGCTGCCCCACACACACTCGGCTTTGTGTGTTTAGAGATGAACACTCAGATCTGGGTCACTTCAGATGAGGGACCTGTAGGAACATCCCATGAGAGTTGAACGAGTCTTGTTGTGGAGGTTACAGCTTATCTTCATAATGCTTTTGTCATCAGTGCATCTCAGAAAGTTCAGGTAACTGCAGGAAGGTGTGAGAACATCAGAATGAGGAAATAAGTCAGAAAATGTAACTAAAAGCAGCAACAATTTTGGTGGCCTCCCGCTCTTAAGTTTATTTTGAGCCTGCAGTGGCATTTATGAGAAACAGCACATACAATACTACTTTTGTAACCCTCATTTTATCTGTTTCATGGTAACGTGCCATTTGTTTCATGGAGTACAATACAATACAACTGTATTTGATAATAGTAGTTGTTGGTAGGTGATGAAAGTCATTATCATGCAGCCTGTTCCCACAGTTCTAACACATCATTTATTAAAGCACATTAACACGCTCATAGATTAACCTCTCATCCTCATCAAAGAACCCCGCTAGCGGTTCCTCTGAACTTCACTTTAAATCTGGAACGCATCACACCCAAACCCCGCAGTCCAGTTTCACTGGATTTAAGTGTGTGTTCCTCATGAATGTGCTGTCTTTTCTCTCATCTGCTTACATTTCTTCTGTGCTCTTCATTTGAATGAGCCATGACCTGCTTTGTTGCTGATTTATAGGAAATCTTCATTTATATACTGGGAATAATAGTAGTTTTTTTTTATTTATTATTGCGTAATTTTGCTTTTGAAATTAACATGTCAAAACTCACCCTCATTTTAATACCCATACAAATTATTACAAATGTAAAAATGATTTAGAATTTAAACATCACTATGTTAAGAAAATAACTCCACAAGCAACTTGACGATGGCGATAGAGAGGCAAACAGATTGCAGTTAATAAGACTGATTCGTTCGAGCGTGTCAATGGTTGAAGGCTGATCACGTTTTGTTCATGTTACACAGATCAGTCAGAGAAGAAATGTGTGTGATGGTGGGACCTGCCAAGACAACGATGCAGACCTCAAATGCGTCTGTCAGTTTCAGGTATAACTTCACATATTTCACTTAAGCTTTTTAATGATAAATAACTGATTTATTTAACAGGTAGTGCTCAAAGAATACTGAAGTGCTGAACTGTATTAGCCAGGTTGCTACATTATTTGCTAACTGTACACAGCCTGCTGCCAAGTTAACGAACTGTAAGATTTGACAGAAGAATTGTTTATTCCTCAATATCATGATATTAACAAATGTAATTATTTATTGGAAATTCATTGGACATGTATTAAAATCATAGTAGAATGTCTGTAAGGTTTCATTTGTTTAGTTTCTCACTCAGATAAAGACAAAGATAAAAAAACTGCTGGACTTCCTTACAAGCCTGAATTTACTGGTAAGCACACAGTTATAAAGTCAGTGTGTAACAGCATTACTGCCCATTTTTATTTTATATCATCTGTAAATATTGTCCATGCTGTTTTGTGCAATTATGTAAGTCACATAAACAATATAACTCCATAAAATCAACTCATAAATTTAGCAATGAAGCTTATTACAAATGCTTTATTACAAATGGTGATTTTTTTGCTATGCTGGTTAAAAGTCTCTTCACATCTTGATAGCAATCATTAAGTAAAGTGATGTAAATATATTTTTACATATATGTATCTCGTGTGGAAGGCTCACGACCATAAAATGTTCATCCAATCATTTGTCAAGCATCCCTGCAGTCAGACACCGCTCATTGAAGTCATTGATTTCTATGAGTGTAATGATTTCTCTTACAGGAAATGTCCTAAGAATAATCGAGGAAGATGGCAAAAGCAGAACTTGGGACATTTTTCAGCAGACACTTCTTCAAGAATGATGTAGCTAGTTTTTTTTTAAATAATTTTTGTATTGAGGGGATTACAGTTTTATTGTGCTTTGTCATTTGTGCTTTCTTGACTCTGGACAATAAGGTTATTTTTTGATTCAGTTTTATTGTATTATTTTATAGGATGGTGCCTCTGGGATATTTGAGGTCCTAGATGCCAGTGGTAAACACTGTTTTTTGGTTGTGGTACCACTTTTTCCATGTAAATTAAATGTAACGCTTAGCACTCAAACTGCTACAGAAACAGACGTTTTCTGTTTCATGGAAAAGTGCTTCTTACGGACAACCTGCTTTTTTCTTAAATCAAACACAGCTAAACACCAAATTGAATTGGTCATGAACAAGTCTGTCGATAAAGTGCTGACATTTACGGTTTCTGCTGAATTCCAGAGAATGAAAGACCGTTTGTTTGACTAGCTGATCTTATCAATGTTGAAATGTTTGTAGTTTTTATGTTCTAATGTTGTTGCTGTTGTTAAAGGTAAAACATTAATTTAATATTGCATGACCTGTGAAACTGTGTCCAGGAATGAACTAAATCTGAACCCGCAGATTTAATAAAATGTAATTCTCAGTCTTACAAGCACTGGTTGCCTGTACACAAATATCAGATTTGCAATATATATATATATATATATATATATATATATATATATAAATACATATATTTATATATATATTTATATGTACTATATATATATATATATATATATATATGTATGTGTACTACTGAATCACTTTAAGCATCTTTATAAAACATCTTTCTAGAAACCGTTCTGTTAAGGAATAGTCACCACACATAGACTTTATATTTTATATAATGATGAGATGAGAACACATCGTGTGACTTATGAAGTGTGTAAGAAGGTGGTGTTGGATGTTATCTGAATGGAGTTCTTGAGAACTGAAGCCTCAGCCAGCTATGACATGACTGATGAGCAATTATAGACAGACCTGAGGTTTAAGTATAGACTGCAGCTGGTGGCATCACTTCACCGGTTTGGACCGGCCACTAAAGATCCTTAAGGTGGATCATCTTCCCCAGGTCAATGATTGATTACAAATGTTTGGTTTGCTGTCAGATACTGCGTTAAAGCAAATTGTACCCTGAACTTGTATCCAGAAGTCAGAAAGCAATGTTAAGCTGAGCCCTTTTTGGCCAAAGGAAATGAGGTGAACATAAGTGGTAAAACGTTTTTAAGGTGACATGAATAAACATCATCAGAAGATTAGTTCTTCGTTCTTTGAAAAATAAATAGTAAGGTTGAGAATGAAGGGGGTTTCCATTATCTCAGCTGCATACATGTGCATCTTCTAAAAATGACAAGGTGTCACCTTACTCTGGATATTTATAACGCTGAATTCATGGCCAGCTGGTTCAGGGCCCCCCATCCAATTCCAGTCCTCTTTTTCAGTCGCTCCCAGTGTGTCTTCCCTTTGAACCTTGTGTTCCTTATATACAGGAAGGGTGGAGCTTCTGTGTTCTTCATCTCATAATGTTGGTGAAGCTCCAGTCAGAGGGTGAATCTGTCTTATCCAAGTCTTCCACGACCCATCATATCTCCATTACCCAGCGTCCCTCCCTGTCCCATCCCATAACCCAACACCCCCGTATACACTAACAGAGATTCAACCCCTTTGCCAGGATCTGAGACTTTAGCAGGTTTAGTTGAAGGTCCTCACCAGATACAAGGAGAAACATGGCCGATAAACCGGGACTAGCAGATGCGGCAGATGAGCCCAGCACCTTGAACATCTTCACTCTGCTGGAGAGGGTGTCTGGAATCATCGACAACGTACAGGCATGTCAGCAGCGTATGGAGGAGAGACAGCTGGAGCTGGAGAACACTGTGAAGACCATCCAGGCAGATGTCTTAAAGCTGACCAAAGAGCACACGGTCACAAGTAGCACTGTAGAGAAACTTCTGGAGAAAACATGCAAGGTCAGCTGCCACATCAAGGATGTCCGTGTCCGTGTGGAGAAGCAGAACACACGGGTCAAGAAAGTGGAGGAAACGCAAGTTGAGCTGCTGAACAAAAACAAGTTCCGTGTGGTGATCTACCAGGTAGGGTTAGATTATCGTGTGCAGTTAGATGATCGTATGTTTCGCTTGGTTTTGGGGTTTTGAAAGTGCTGAATGTTTTTGAAGGTATGTTTGGATTTGAATAATCTCTTAAAATCCGCCCATGATGTGGTAAAGTTGACAAAATATTTGTATCTATACAGTAGGTCTAATATTGTAAATGTATAAGTAACCTCATCAGAATGTGTCTGTAGTTTAGCTCTCCATAACACTGGACTAGTTTCCAATGCTTAAAGTCAAAGTTAATGTGCATAGATTATTTTTAGGCAACTACATTTGAAGTGGAGTGAGAAAGATCATTAGAGACTTAAGATCATCACCGATTTCTTCAAGAGAAATCATGCTCTGCTAGAAGTATGTGGCCTGCCCCTATGAGAATGAGGACCTAAAGAAGAATTAGGCTGCCATTTTATCTGATCTGTGGCAGGAATGACGAGCAGAAACGGGTTGACATTTATAATATTCTGGAGTGTTTTAAAGACTTAAAGCCTGAATAAAATTAAGAACCTTATATGTAATCTTTTGAGTAGTTGTGTCTAAAAATAAGATTGGCTAAACATGAGTACAGTAGATGCTGTACAGTAATGATGACATCATCAGTAATGTGTGTGTTAACTAGAAACATTGTTTTGACCTGCTGCTGTTTTAAAGGTCAGATTTCCAACTTGACGTACCAGTGCAGGTTACTGTAAAACAAACATAGAGCGTTTAATACTAAGTGAACCAAACTGACTCTAATACAGATCCATTTAATTACTGAGTTTAGAGAGAATTGTTTTGGAAACAAATGGATTACACAGATAAGCTCTTTTCTCAGACAATAATGTTAATATATTTTAGTGGCTGATGACCTCATGTCTGACCGCTGTGAGCTGTAGCAGCTGACAGATTTGTTCTGGGTTATTCTGAGAGCTAATGCAGTGAAGATTCATGTCCTAATATAGTCTTATAACATGTGACAGAGTGACAGCTTAAACAGCCACCAGCAGAGTCTTGAAATCACGACCTTTTCAAACCTGCTTTATTATCTATAATGTTTATCCTCCATAAAATATTGTCTTGGTAGTGTACAGCACGGCTACTATTTATATGTTATGAAATCTTAACTGACTTCAGTTTGTGGCTCCCAGTAAATTATGCAACTTAATTCACGTTGCCTATATGTTTTAGGAATCACCCTTTGAGTAAGCATGGTGCATACTGTTAAGTGTGGGTTATACAACATGTACAAGAAATGTCATTAAAACTCTTTTGAAACACTTTATAATCCAGCATGACAGTGGTGTCCAATTACTCTGATCTTACAACTTAGAAGTGGTTTACAGTTTAGTTGTGCTGCTTCTTATGTACTTGAATTATTTAGTATTTGTCTCTTGAATGCTCATGTTAAGTTTCTCTCAGCCAGTATTTCTCACCTGGTATTTCAGGACATTTGCATTAATTGGTGACCCAATGCAGTACCAAACATAACATGTACTTACTGCAGTCTGGGTCCCATATATATGGTTGTATATATATATATACCCAATTCAAAACCTGTTAAGTGGCAGATGATTATGTGCCAAGATTCAGAAGAGCTTGATTGGATGCGTGATTATGATTTGTGGCATTTTATTATTGCATTGCATTAACGTATGAGAAACATTGCAGGTAATAATCAGGTGAAGTATATTGTTTTGTAGAGAGGCATAATGATTTTTACACACATTGTTACACAAAATTACAAACACCTTGACTGACTCCACATAAAAGTCAACTGTATTTTGCATGTATTTAAGTAACTTGAACCCGTTTAATTGAAGATGTTCTATACAAGCTAAATGTATTCTTTCACAGGGAGATAATGAGGTCCCAGCTGTAGCCGCCCCTAAATCCTCTCCAAAGGGAGCAACAGGTGGAGACGCCCATGCAGTCCCAGATACCCCTGAAGTCCTGCCCCCTGACTCAGACGAGGAGTACATGGTTGTGGAGGAGGCCGACTCCTCCACTGCTGCCAGACTGAAGAAGACTGGCCTGAAACGTATCGAAAGCCTGAAGCAAACCTTCTCTCGAGAGAGCATGACCAAGACCAAGGAGAACCTGGGTACCAAGGTCAACAAGCTGGGTGAACGCATAGTGACGGCCGAACAACGTGAGAAGATCCGGCAGTCTGGTGAACGTTTCAAGGAGACCATCACCAAGACTGTGCCAGCAAAGCTCAACCTGAAAAATGAGAGGACAGTGGCTGAAGGTGAGGAGGGAGCAGAGGGGACCACAGAGGGTACAGCACCTGTCCCACCACCAAAGGGCCGCAAGACCAGCCCTGACGTGACCTACACAGAGAAAAAAGGTGCAGATGAGGGTAAAGGCGAGGAATCAGAAGTGCCCGTGTACGATATGAAGCAGCTTTCTTAAGCTGAAAGTCTGACTGACAAACATCACATTTGAGAAAGACTAACGGATAGATATGAGTTTGTGGAGAACTTGAGAAGGTGAAACTGGGCCAGTCGAAGATCTTGTGTTGAGGTTGTGGAGAAACGGATGTACTTATGGCACATGACACAACCATTAAGGGAAGTTTTACACAACACATTATTTCTTTGTGATTTATTTGTTTACAACATTTATGGACTCGTGATATGAATGTTAAAGTATTAATATAAGTAGAGTGAGGTTTTTCATTTCACATTCAGCTAAAAGGGGAACTCAATAGTTTGGTATATTTTGCTGGTCAGTATGATGCAGTATTATATATAGCAGCCCCCACAATTTGAGTCCAAACAGCTTTTTCTTATAAAGAAACTTGACGAGAAATAAGACTGACTGCATCTTTTAGGAAGATCACTTGTTGAAGAAATGACCTAAACCAGCTGAGCGTGCTGTCAGTACCTGTCACCGATGTGACGGGCAACAGAAGTGCAGTCTGGACTTTCTCTGGAGAACTTCTTGACATGTTTTTGTGAATGATTTAGTTTTACATGTTCTTTGGATTATGATGCATCAACTGGGTAAACATTTATAAACATTAATGTTTTGTGCTTTTTTGTTTTATAAAACTTAAAAAAACAACTTCTCACCCTTGGTGATTAAACATCATCTAGTGTTTAAGGATTTTTAAATTAATATAATAATGTAATCAGCTGGTTTGTGCAGAGTTTGTAAAAGAATCGGAGGAGTTTGAAGCTGTGAGGACCGGCAGGATCAGAGCTCCTAACAACACTGGACATTCTTTTTGTTGATGTTACTTTGCATGGGTTTACGTGTAGTCCAAGATTACAGCAACTCCCCTCGTTCTCTTGATGTCCACCTTATCCAGGTGCTTCTCTACAAACTAAAACACTGGAGCTGAAATCATTCTGCTTGAACTCACAGGGAACGTTCCAGCCAACAAGACAAACAGTAAGAACAATCCTGCAGCATCAAGTTAGTCTGAGATAGAGCAGGCGTAACACCCTGCTGGACATGCAGTTCAGAAGAGCAGAGTTAGCTCAGCTAGAGCAAGGGCTAGTTACACAAGGGTCATGGGTTTCCAGTGAATGTTTTACAGTTTCCATCATCTCTTATTGGGTGGAGAAATGTCACATTCTACTGTTTGTGTTCTACAGAAACAGAACACTATTTAAAGTCACCAGGACTAGTGAAACAGAGAAATATGATGCCACAGAACTTCATTAATCACAGAATTCCTACATGACCTCAGTCCAGAAACAAAGCCCTGTTGATTCCCACAGATCCACTCACCCAATTCTAGATTAAAATCTTCCATCTGTAGACATGGAGAAGCTCAGCCATCTCCTTTGTGATTGTGTCCTTCAGAGAATAAAATGTAATGATCTAAGATCTTAGCAAAGAATCTAAATCAAGAAATCACAAGGTCAGATACAGTCACATTAAATCTTGGCTTTATTTCTGTCATAGTGTTGATTCCAGTATGACTGCTCAACTCTGATATCTGCAGGTATCTGTTACGCTCGTTCTTTACACACGACAGCTGCTGTAACAGTCTGTTCCAGCAACCACAGACCCTGCATGTCCACTGCATGTCAAACACACTGATGGTATGTATTAACGATATGAGAGAAATATTAATCGGGGTTTCCACTCACTGCTTTACAAGAGTGATGACAATGTCACCCTGTAGAGATGGACTCATTTGTGACCAGTGTTAAGTAACAGAGCTGTGTGAGAAGGAATTATGCTAAAATACTGAATGGTCAGTCTTTCAGACTTATCTTACATGCTACATCGAAACAATTAGTATTATAGAACTATACAGAAACAGCAAAAAAAAATGATGGTTTAAAATAATTTTTGCTCAATTTTAAAATATTTAACCTTTTTTTCTTTAGACATTCAAATTCAATGTTGTCAGGATTATGAGAACATGTATCAGCTCAGCCTCTACAGGTCCCTGGTCAGTGCCGACAGATGGTGTGGTGGACCCAGAGAATAAAAAATACCAAAGGAGGAATTCTTGTCACAAAACATGTTGAAAGCATTATTACATCTATTGGTCTGTGTGGATATGGAGTTTGGGGTTCTCTGACAAAGATGGCAAAAACATTGTTGAAACATTCAAGGAATTTAGAAGTTTTTCTAAACTATTTCTTCAGTTATACCTTAGCTTTTAACAATTAAACCAGGGGGAATCCATTCAGCAAAAGTTGTCACACTGGAACACTCCAACACACTCACTACTGTAAACTGATCAACACACATGAAAACTCAAGTTGGCAATCCACACCTTTAGAAATGAAGTGTCAGTCTTTGGTCAACAAATCACAGAAACCTCATCATAACACACCTTACAGGAACTGTACTGTACCTTTGTTATTGGTGAAGGTTGTGTCACTCTACTCCCAGAACATTGATTAAACTAGTTCAGAGAAAACATTTTAATAAACTGGTGCACAGTACAGTTCAAACTAGTTCTACACATTGTTTGTAGATGATTATTAAAAAAATGCCACAAAAAGGGATGAATCAGTGCTAGTTTGACGTCAGGTTACAAACAGAGTTTTGCTACATTATTACAGTAACATATAGGGCTGTTTTTACAACCATTTTGAGTTTAACATTCACTTCAGACCTGACGATAATTAAAATGTCCTATCTGCACTGAGTTTACCTTGATCTTTATTATGTATCAACTTATATGTTTGTCTTTGTAACAAATCAAACTTTATTCATCATAAAAACATTGCATTATTTCAACAGAAAACTGACTGATTTTTTTTAGGTCCCTTAGCACCCAGCTTCTACATAAAAAATTGGTTGAACTTGTCTACCAAGTTATCTGATTTTTTAAATATGAATAAATAAAACCATTTTTAAACAGTGAAAAATGCAACCACATACCTACTTCAAATACAATTTAAACAGTTTTCAGATGAATACTGCACTTTTCCAACTCAATAACAAATACTATCACAACTAGAGCTTGAAAGATGTGATATGAATTTTGTTCTCCAAGAATGTATATGTACTAAAGCTGATCAGGAGAAAAGTTATCAAGAGGAAAACAAGAATATCTGCTTTTAAGGCCTGACTGTGAGAGACACATATACAGTAGAGCATGATGTTATGACAGCACTGACATGAACCTATAGAATCTCTATTAAAAACCGAAGGAGTCAAATATGAGCCTTTAAGAGAACTGTGAGTTTTGGACATCACTTTTAAAGATGCAGTTTTTGTGCTCCACTATGCAAAAGTTTGTTTAGCATCCTACAAAGAAGAGAACAGCCTCTATTCGCATGGAAGTGTCTTTCAAATGGCAGAATGACAGCTGTGTCATTAGGAGAGTAAAGAATACTATATTGCTTATTCCTACAGAATGTGTAATACAGTGAAAAAATGTAAAGGGGAAAGTAACTATGTGAAATACTAAATATAATGGAACAGAAGTGAAAACAAGCATGTGCACTGTACCTTCTTAAACTACAAGCACTGTCTTCAGTCTTCATGACAAAGTCTGTAAACCATCATGTAAAGCAACTAAATGAATTTTATGGTGCCAGCATACACTTCAATGGATAATCAGACCAAACAAACAACACTAAAATGATAGATTGTTGTTTCCTGTCATAGCAGGTGTAACTAACTGAAAGCTGGAGGAATTCGGTGTGAGGTAAGACTGCCCTGTTCATACTTCTGAAGGTGCTGTGTGGATCTCAGATTTAGGGTGGGCAGAAGTCGGCAAAGTAAGAGTGCTGCAGAGCCTCCTCTGCTGAAATTCTCTGTACTGGATTACATTTCAAAAGATTCTGCAGGGAAAACAGAAGAGCAGAGTCATGACATCATCCTGAAAGAACAGAGCAATAATAGCTTACACTTCTGCCATTCCTCACTGACGCTGATCAATCACTTTATCAGGATGAGAATTCTGTACCTGTAGAAGATCTCTGCCGGTACTGCTGAGTTTTGGCACAACATTCACCAGTGACGTTGTGGCTGGGTACATTGGATACGGCTACAAAAACATTTACAATAAAAACAATGTATTTTCTTTACTATTTTCTCATGTCATGACATTATCTGGATTGTATTATCTTTCCTAAAGTTCACACACAAGTTCTCTTCATTCCTTTAAAAAGGCTTCTTTCTTAAGCCTGTTTTAGACAAATAAATAACGTACCTTATAATCTGGAAGTTTATTCATAGTCTGCCACTGTTCTTCTGTCGGCGTCCCCAGTAATGTGGCAAAACGTTAAAGAAAACCATCGTCTCATATACATTCAACTACAGACAGACCATCACAAACATTCATGAGTCAAATGCCAACATCATCCAACCTCCCAAGTGACCAGTGAACTCATGATCACAGTTACATACTGTGATAAAACAGAAGAACTCAATGTGCAGGATATCTGAAGATCCTCTTTAACTGGTCATCCACATCATTACCAGGAAATAAAGGACGTCCTGCGTTTGCTAGTTCTGAAAGCAAAATAAACAGAAGTGATCAACAAAGTCATACAGTACTAGCAGTGTTTAAACCATCACTTGTTCATACCTGCAAATATACAGCCTGCAGACCACATGTCAATAGAGGTGGAGTAGAGTTTAGCACCAAACAGCACGTCTGGAGGTCTGTACCACAATGTCACCACCTGTAACACATCCTCATGAGCTGAGAGAAACATCATGCTGAACTGCTTTTCCTGCTGTGACTCACCTCAGCTGAATAACATCTGACAGGAATGCCAAACGCTCTGGCCAGGCCAAAGTCAGCCAGCTTCAGCTCACCGTTCTAACAAAACCACAATCATTCACTTCATTAATACACAATAATGACTTCATATTCAATGAACAAACTCATATTTATAAACTGAAAAAACATCACACAAAGAAAACACGGGTGAAAACGAATGATCAGCTATACCAATTCATTGTAACGTTTCACCCAGACACCCTATTCATCAGTGTACAACCCGGGCTTGTAAAATGTGTTTCTATGACTTGTGATGTTGTCAGTGAAGCACATCCAGTGGGTTTCTTACTCTGTTGATCAGCAGATTTTGTGGTTTAAGGTCTCGGTGGAGAACATTTCGACTGTGGCAGAACGCAAGTCCTTTTAATAACTGGTACATGAAGGACTGAAAGAGACACAGATTAGAAACATCTCAAACATTAAATGACATCAGAAGGTCTGAGAAGGTTTGAATGTAACTAAAACAGCTCTAACCTTGACAATCTCTGGATCCAAGTCACCATTACAGCTGTCAAAGTATTTCTTCAAATCCTGTTCGAAAGATAATCACACTGCATGTTCAACATGGTTTTATTATGGTTTAATGAGACTAACGCAGAGGACTGTTGGTTTCAGGGTAAATAATGATATCCACATGACTGTGACATCTGCTCTTACCTGATCACAGTACTCAAACACTAGTGTTAGCTTCTTATCACTGTGAAGAACATCATGCAACCTACAGAAACAAGAAGTCATAATAAAAGTCCCCTATATAATAATGTCTAAAAAAATTTAACTACAACCAACTATATGTATTCAGTGTAAAACAAAAGGAAAAACGTGTAATTTAAAAACATAAATAAAAAATAAACTCACATATTAATAAATAAACATCTATTTAAAAAAAACATAAAAATAAGCCTACCTTACAATGTTTTTATGTTTTAGCTCTTTAAGGAGGCAAATTTCTCGTAAAGCTGAACTAGGAACCCCCTGTAACAGGATAAAAAATGATTTTAAATTGCATTTTTAATGTGACATGCTTGTGCTGCGGTCTCTTCTTACCTCATCATCATCATCCAGTCTCACTCTTTTGAGGGCCACAATTTCATGTGTCTCCCTGTTTTTAGCTTTAAAAACAGTCCCATAGGTACCTGATAACAAATACATCCCAGTTAAAATGAATAAATGATGAAGCGTTGAGAAAAGGCAGTTTGACTTTTAAGCACAAGATAGATTTTCATAAGAGGAATAGCAGGAAACCTAAAATGTATATTATATATTAACCAAAAAACATAAAACCATATTAACCATTCACTGTCATTTGGTCTGTGTTTGTCAGATATGGGGACCCACACCAGAAGCGTGTCCTCTGCACTTTTCACAGTGAACACACTGCAGGTTGTGAACACACGCGCACACGCACATGCGCGCATCAGTTGCTGCCTGCCCGCACTGGAATCGAACCAACAACCTTCTGATCGCAAGCCCGACTCATTCACTCACCAGTGGGCCACAACTGCCCGTTTAGTGGCATTATTATTTAGTAATTATTATTCATACGAATTCATGTACCTTCTTAATTACATACGCAGCGTCTTTCAGGATGGATCAGTTACAGCAGCTGAAGTACTGGATCATTTCCTCCACATGGTGTTTTCTAACTCAACATTGACATGTTGGGGTTTTGATGTACTTCACTACACAAACGCCACAGATCTCAAATGCCACAGAGCTGGTCAGTGATGCTTTCTGAGCTCGCAGTCACCCTCTGTAGGGAGCACACTTGTGTCTCTAGAAAACACTCCTGTGTCATGGGCAGATCTTCACACACTCAGTGCAGTCACTGGAGATCTTTCTTACGATGCTTCAGTGAATAATCGAGTGATCAGAGAACCACTGCGACAGCAGCGCATTAACAGTTACAGTTAACAGCTGATTTAAGACTGATTTATTTACCAGCAGCTGCATCATCTCTTCACCCCGAATCAGCTTTGAGATCAACACATGAACACACGAACACGAATACATGAACACATGAACACATGAACACATGAACACACGAACACACGAACACATGAACACATGAACAGACGAACAGATGAACACATAAACAGATGAATACATGAACACACGAACAGATGAACACACGAACAGATGAACACACGAACAGATGAACACATAAACAGATAAACACATGAACAGATAAACAGATGAACACATGAACACATGAACAGATGAACACATGAACAGATGAACACATGAACAGATGAACACATGAACACACGAACAGATGAACAGATGAACACACGAACAGACGAACAGACGAACAGACAAACACATGAACACATGAACAGATGAACACATGAACAGATGAACACATGAACACACGAACAGACGAACACACGAACAGACAAACAGAGAACAAGACAGAACAACAACAATGAACAGATGAACACACGAACAGACGAACACACGAACAGACAAACAGATGAACACACGAACAGATGAACACATGAACAGACAAACAGACGAACAGACGAACAGACGAACAGATGAACAGATGAACACACGAACAGACAAACACACGAACAGACAAACAGATGAACACACGAACAGACAAACAGATGAACACACGAACAGACAAACAGATGAACACACAAACAGACGAACAGACAAACAGACAAACAGATGAACACACAAACAGACGAACAGATGAACACACAAACAGACGAACAGATGAACACACAAACAGACGAACAGACAAACAGACAAACAGATGAACACACGAACAGACAAACAGATGAACACGCGAACAGACAAACAGATGAACACACGAACAGATGAACACACAAACAGACGAACAGATGAACAGACGAACACACGAACAGATGAACACACGAACAGATGAACACACAAACAGACGAACAGACGAACAGATGAACACACGAACACGAATACATGAACACATGAACACACGAACACACGAACAGATGAACACATGAACACATGAACACATGAACAGATGAACACATGAACAGATGAACACATGAACACACGAACACATGAACACACGAACAGATGAACACACGAACAGATGAACACACGAACAGATGAACACACAAACAGATGAACACACAAACAGATGAACACACAAACAGACGAACAGATGAACACACGAACAGATGAACACACGAACAGATGAACACACAAACAGACGAACAGACGAACAGATGAACACACGAACACGAATACATGAACACATGAACACATGAACACACGAACACACGAACACGAATACATGAACACATGAACAGACGAACAGATGAACACATAAACAGATGAATACATGAACACATGAACACATGAACAGACGAACACACGAACAGATGAACAGACGAAGAGACGAACAGATGAACACATAAACAGATGAATACACAAACAGATGAACACATAAACAGATGAACACATAAACAGATGAACACATAAACAGATGAACACATAAACAGATGAACACACAAACAGATGAACACACAAACAGATGAACACACAAACAGATGAACACCTGAACAGACGAACACCTGAACAGACGAACACCTGAACAGACGAACACCTGAACACACAAACACACGAACACACGAACAGATGAACACACGAACAGATGAACACACGAACAGATGAACACACGAACAGATGAACACACGAACACACGAACAGATGAACACACGAACAGATGAACACACGAACAGATGAACACATGAACAGATGAACACACGAACACATGAACAGATGAACACACGAACACATGAACAGATGAACACACGAACAGATGAACACACGAACAGATGAACACACGAACAGATGAACACACAAACACACGAACACACAAACACACGAACAGATGAACAGATGAACACACGAACACATGAACACACGAACACACGAACAGATGAACACATAAACAGATGAACACATAAACAGATGAACACATAAACAGATGAACACATAAACAGATGAACACATGAACACATGAACAGACGAACACATGAACAGACGAACACATAAACAGATGAACACATAAACAGATGAACAGACGAACACATAAACAGATGAACACATAAACAGATGAACAGATGAACACATGAACAGATGAACACACGAACACATGAACACACGAACACATGAACACACAAACACATAAACAGACGAACAGATGAACACATAAACAGATGAACACATAAACAGATGAACACACAAACACATAAACAGACGAACAGATGAACAGATGAACACATAAACAGATGAACACATAAACAGATGAACACATAAACAGATGAACACATAAACAGATGAACAGATGAACACACGAACACACGAACACATGAACAGATGAACACATAAACAGATGAACACATAAACAGATGAACAGATGAACACATAAACAGATGAACACATAAACAGATAAACAGATGAACACATAAACAGATGAACAGATGAACACATGAACAGATGAACAGATGGACAGATGGACACATGAACACATAAACAGATGAACACATAAACACATGAACAGATGAACACATGAACAGATGAACACATGAACAGATGAACACATGAACAGATGAACACATGAACAGATGAACAGATGGACACATAAACAGATGAACACATAAACAGATGAACACATAAACAGATGAACAGATGGACACATAAACAGATGAACAGATGAACACATGAACACATAAACAGATGAACACATAAACAGATGAACAGATGAACACATGAACAGATGAACACATGAACAGATGAACACATGAACAGATGAACACATGAACAGATGAACACATAAACAGATGAACAGATGAACACATGAACACATAAACAGATGAACACATGAACACATAAACAGATGAACACATAAACAGATGAACACATGAACAGATGAACACATAAACACATGAACACATGAACACATGAACACATGAACAGATGAACACATGAACAGATGAACACAAACAGATGAACACATAAACAGATGAACACATAAACAGATGAACACATAAACAGATGAACAGATGAACACATGAACAGATGAACACATAAACAGATGAACACATAAACAGATGAACACATAAACAGATGAACACATAAACAGATGAACACATAAACAGATGAACACATGAACAGATGAACACATGAACACATAAACAGATGAACACATAAACAGATGAACACATGAACAGATGAACACATGAACAGATGAACACATAAACAGATGAACAGATGAACACATGAACAGATGAACACATAAACAGATGAACACATAAACAGATGAACACATAAACAGATGAACAGATGGACACATGAACACATGAACACATAAACAGATGAACACATGAACACATAAACAGATGAACAGATGAACACATGAACAGATGAACAGATGAACACATGAACAGATGAACAGATGAACACATAAACAGATGAACACATAAACAGATGAACACATGAACAGATGAACACATGAACAGATGAACACATGAACAGATGAACACATGAACAGATGAACACATGAACACATGAACACATGAACAGATGAACAGATGAACACATAAACAGATGAACACATAAACAGATGAACACATAAACAGATGAACACATGAAGAGATGAACACATGAACACATGAACAGATGAACACATGAACAGATGAACACATGAACAGATGAACACATAAACAGATGAACACATAAACAGATGAACACATAAACAGATGAACAGATGAACACATGAACAGATGAACACATAAACAGATGAACACATGAACAGATGAACACATGAACAGATGAACACATGAACAGATGAACACATGAACAGATGAACACATAAACAGATGAACACATAAACAGATGAACACATGAACAGATGAACACATGAACAGATGAACACATGAACACATGAACACATAAACAGATGAACACATGAACAGATGAACACATGAACACATAAACAGATGAACACATGAACAGATGAACACATGAACACATAAACAGATGAACACATGAACAGATGAACACATAAACAGATGAACAGATGAACACATGAACAGATGAACAGATGAACACATGAACAGATGAACACATGAACAGATGAACACATGAACAGATAAACAGATGAACACATAAACAGATGAACACATGAACAGATGAAGACATGAACAGATGAACACATGAACACATAAACAGATGAACACATGAACAGATGAACACATGAACAGATGAACACATGAACAGATGAACACATGAACAGATAAACAGATGAACACATAAACAGATGAACACATGAACAGATGAACACATGAACACGAGCAGCCTGTCGGGCGTTTCAGATCTTTTAAACCTTTATTATTACTCCATAAAGCTTCAGTGCACATTCAGGCCAGACAATCTTTGACTTACCCTCTCCTATCTTCTCCAACTTCTCATACTTTTGCATGACTCCAGCCCGTTACAACAGCTTTAAATGAAGCGTCCACACCACGTAAGATCCCTTTAATCAAAACTACAATTTTACAGCGGATCACTGTCGTTTTTATCAACAAGGGGCGTAGGACGCAACATGAAGACAGCAATAAGAGCTTCAAGATGGCGACTCACTGATACATATTTCAAAATAAAAGTCACTGCTTTGTTGCACGTAAAAGGATATTGAGTGGCTAATACTTTGAATCTGCTGCTACAGTTTAAACAAACGTAGCCTTAATCAGATGAATAACATTATTTATGTAATCTGTGATTTATATTTATTAATTTAATTTGATATAAAATTAAACTTGTGTTAATAACTTTAACAGACAGACTCTACTGAAGTGTTTAATTAAAAAGAATGGAAAAATGTCAACTTTTAGTCAAGAGTTTTGGGGAGTAAAACAGCGTTTTATATAAACATTTTAAATTCATTTTTCTGTTTGATCATCACTTACACATCACTTATAGTACAAATGAAACTCACTGAATATTCATACACCTCATTTGCTATGACAGCACCAAATGAAAAAGTCTTTGTAATCAAGTTATGTCCAGTGTTATTTTTCATAATGTTTTAAACATCACTGTACATCATATTTTAATCTCAGCATCTGCTCATCTGTGCTCAGCTGTCATACAGCCCTTCTTTACTCAATAACTCCAGCTGTCTCCCAGCCTTTCAAGACAGAAATGGTAAAAACAACATTAACAGGCATCACAGGTCTGAGACTGTAATTCCTGACCTCAACAAAACTAAATGACACAGATCACAGATCAGCCTCTTGAAATGTTGATCCAGAAAACTCATCTCATCCGCTCTGTATTTTTCAGAGGTGAAAACAGCACAGCAGAAGTTTTGTTTATTGAGTGAGACGTTTAGAAACATTTTATTGAACAGGAGAAATCAAATATCCTTCATATGGCATTTTCAGTATATTAAAACCTACCAGAGAAGAGATGACATTAACGTTTAGTTTAATGCCGCTGCAGAGATGCGTCTGTCATGAAGGCATTTTCACATGCCTGTATGAATCGGACATGTTTGTGTTAGTTTTACTCCTGATGAAGAGCAGGTCTGTTCCGGATCAGACCAGCAGATGAGCAGCTGAGTTAACAGTGAAATACAGCACCTGATCCTTCATCATACCTGATCATAGAGAATCTGAGTGTACAGTCATGACAGTTGCCTCTTATAAAATATTATTTACCATATTAAAGGTTTTTCTTGAACAATATATCAGATTAAAAAATGCACATTTTTGCCTAATTAAAAATATTATTTAATAAAACAATTAATTTGCCTATATTTTGAAAGATTTCAATGAAGAGCACTAACCTTTAAAGAATAAATGTTTAAACAAAAAACTTTTAAACATAAAACTTGATAAATGTTACAGATAAGCTATTGCAAGGAAACACACAGTGTTCTTAAAACAGAAAATTAATAGAAACATAAAGTTACATTATTGTGGTGTGTCTGAAAGCAGGTCTGTCATAAACACATTTAAGCACACAGCAGCATATATGTACCTTAGTTTTACTTTAGCTTGAAACTACTATAACATTGTATCATTGTGAAACTGTTCTTTAATGCTCATATTACTACACTAATGGAATAAGTCAACAATACTGTTAAAGCTATAAAGAACGATTGTTTAATTTTTGAACAGCACACAGGCTTGAGATAATATGGAAAACTAGTTTTCAATCTAAAACCCTGACAATGAGCTGCACTAAATTCAGCAGTTGAATATAGCCGTTTCAGAGATTCAGAGTCATTTGTCAGCTATAACAAATATCATGTTAGAGTTCATAAATTTCCTCTCTTCTAGTCTGGATATCATCAAGGGTTTTTAATATTCTCTATGTGTTATGTAGGGCACTGGTCCCTTTATTGTGTACTAGTTAACAGGGGTAACAGCATCAGTATCAAACCCAGAACAAAATACCTCCTCATTTACCCTAAGACTGTACAGTATATGTACAGTATTTGTGTGGATGTGATGTGTTATTCAGATGAACGGAAAGTGAACAAATAAGATCTGCATGTGTCATGACAATCTATTGCAGATTTACATATAAAAGGTTTTGATATTGTTTTAATATTGAAATGCTTTCAATTTCCATAGTATTTTTAGGCTAGACTGTGCTAGGTGCTAAATATATTTTTTTAATATATGTTGAGATATTTTTCTGTTTGTGATTTGTTTGTTTTTGTCTGATTGAAATGCCACTGAAAATAAATCATTAGAAACTTGCTGTTTTGGTCTTTCATATGTCACACAAACAACAGGACAACATCATCCTTCAGCTCCGACACAACAGCAGCTCTGATTGTGAACAGCATACACAGACAACACGGTAACAGATGGTTAAATATATTGTTTATTATACTGGATAATTTACATGTAGCTCCTGCTTTAAAACCTTGATACCTGTACTAGAAATCCCATTGTAATTTATATAAAACAATACATTAATGCAGTGTACCTGAATGCAGAGAAAATATGCTAATGGAAGATGAATGTTTTGTTGTACTAGCTTTGAACCAAAATGGAATGGGCTAAAGCAGAGCTACAGTGACCCTAACACGTTTGGACACTTAAGTCACGGTTAACAACGTCTGAATATTACTGTCAACAAAATATCAGACCAAGTGATTTTTGCAAATAAATGATGTTAGAGCTTTACTCACAGATGTCTCTTCTCTTAGACATACTCCTCGCTGTTTTTGAGTGTATGAGGTCACACGGTTGGAGTTTCTCACATTAACTGTGGACATTTGACAACCAAAAGGTGTTAAAATTCTACAGTTATAGTTTCTGATATAACATGACAAACTAAAACATTTGCTTGATATGTGTGCTTGTGCTATGTGTCTTTAAATGGCACTTGGTTTGAAATTTTGCTATCTAATGCAACATTCATTTATTCATTGTGATGTCTACATGTTGTGGGGTCGCTGTGTGTTGTGCGTTCTGCAGGATCATGCAAGACCAAAGGAAGACACCTTTTCACCCTAATGTACAGATGCACACATGAATATATATAAACAAATAGATCTGGTATGAACAAGTCCTCGCATTGAAGTTTGCCGCCTAAAGTCATGGCACATTTCCGTCAGGACTGGAAAGTGTCATGTAGGAAAAGGGACGTACCGAAGATGAGTGTCATTTATCTAGACCTCCTAAAATGAGTTGATTTGTCACATCAGTATGTTGTTTACAGTCTTTGCCACTTAAAATAATGAATCAGCTCTCATGAACAGTTAACAGATTCACTCTTTGTGAATTTTGCTTTGGATCTGAATTAAAATAGACTAGCTAAAAATAGCTTTCACAATACAGTTATAAAACACAATTCATAATTCTAAACATTATTCAGCAACATCTGGTCACTGCTGAAGGGACGCTGGAACAGTAAGACAAGCAAGATTTTGCTGGTAACTCAGGTATTCTGCCTTCCTTTCAGCAAAAGGACAGCAAATAATGAAGACGTGACGGGTTTCCTGACAGCAAATAATGAAGACGTGACGGTAATGTACTGTATTCATTACCACAGTTATGCATCTTATTGCACTTACATACACAAAAGTTGAACACAGACAATCTGAAGGTTTATAGCTTTTCGATCACTGTCACTGGGCGAAATTCAGTCAAACCGCAGCGAGTTCTCAGTTTAAGCTTCAACAGTTCTTGTACAAAAAAGTGCCAAAGTAGATGTATATCTCGGCAGAAGCAATGCGTCTAACAATTTATGTGCAACATTAAAATGCTTTCTTTTTGAGATTTAAGGCGGCTTGATCCAATTAAGCCCACAGTGTTTATACAGTACTTTAAAAAAAGCACAAAATATCCTCTTGGATGAAGTACCGTAAACAGCATTTGTACGGTTTACATTGTAAAACCAGCATAAACGTCACCAGGATTTTCATGACTGCAATGTTGAGCTATGATGATAAAACCTGAGTTTTGTTTTTTGTACTTTATGGTGATATATGTTTCTATTAAGGTTTTGGTAGATGTTTTTCATTAATTATTTAACATTTTTGTAGAAAGATACTTCACAGTTTTCTGTCAAAGACTGTCCCTCGGATGCCAGCATCATCAGCAAGCGAATTCCTCAAAGTTTCCTACAGCGGGGTGACTAGGTAACACATTTGGGGCGAATCCGAGACTGTCCGAGTGACTTGGGAGTGTGTCACATGTGCTCTAGAAAAGAGGAAATGAAAAATTTGGAGGGGTGGGAGGGAAACCAGCAGGTCAGTTGGCAGGTTGGAGATGAATTCATGACAATAATCACATTAACAACAGAAAAAACTGCAAATAAACCAACAGGAACAAAATGAAAAGGGAATTTGAAAGGGAAAAAAGTCTGCAGAGAAGGACAATTATGAGCAGAAGCGGCAAACAGAACATAAACAGATGATGGCACAATGAAGAACCTCAGATTGTGTAGAAAGATGATTTCTGGACAGAAATAATGAAGGGGTGGAGAAGACAGACGCTTTCTTAGTCTTGATTTTGGATGTTTAGAGCTCTGTAAATGGACTGTACAGTATCAGCTAAGCAGTGTATATGGAAATATTTTAGTTAGGGTTACGCAGAGTATATAGAAATAATTTAGTGCAGAAGCAGCATTGTATGTAGACCTGCCATGACATCACAAAGAGATGCAGCTAGTGATGCTATTGGCCACAGGTTTCATGACACTGAAACAATGGAAGCCATTTTAACCTTTCAGGCTTAAATTTAACAATGTATTTAACAATTTCCCCAATGAAACAATAATATAAAATACAAGGTTCTTTGCACTTAAAGTAATCTTCTGTCTCTAATTCATGACATTGCTTGAATTGCTGTATATAAAGAAATGTTCTGGAGTCAAAACAAGTCAAGACAACTCCCTCCTCTCAGAGGTCTCTAAAGCCACGTCTCCGCCAACACACATGAACACATTCATGGTTTGACAGGCAAGTAGGACGTCCTATAACTGCATTCAGACCAAAGAGTGAAGAGACTTTCAACCAGCATAACAAAAAATGTTTCTGGAACAAATTGCTTACTGTGCCTTTAATGAACTTACAACAAACTTACAACCTTTCTTTACTTACTTTTAGTCATGGCACTGCTGTTCTGAGTCTGTGAATCTCTAAGTCTGTGCAGCTCTGATGCTGGATTTGTCTCTATGTAAACAGCCACTCTCTAGTGTCAAAGCATATATGATGTGAAAGTTACTGCTTTTTACAGGGAAATGACAACAGATTCATGATTCAAATGTATGTGTGTGTAAGTGCATTACTGTAAAATGTGATTTTTGTTGTTTATTTTGTTGTAATCCACAGTGAGAGACAGATTCTGTTCATAAAACTTGCTGAACCCAGAATGTTTGTTTAGACAAAACAATAAAACTGTATTATAGAACCTAAATTTACACCCTAAAAAATAGGAGAAAAATATATAAAATCACAATAAAAAATATCACAGTAGCATTAACTCGTTGTAATTCTCTTGTAAGACATCCAGAGGGTTTAGTTTTAAGTCATAAGTCTGTCTGCAAGCTTACTATATTTTTATGAAAATAATTGCACTTTCTGGAATAAAGCTGACAGTTTTAGTGTCTGTTCTTCTCTTAACATCTGCTTTATCTTTGATTTTATTACAGTCTAATACTTCATGACAGCAGGAAGTCATAAAACATTCATCTGATACTTTCCTTTTGAAGACATTCTTTCCATCATATTTTCATGAATCTTTTCAGACATCACTACAGGCTCAATTCACCTCATCATATCAGCGACCCTTTCACGTAGACACTCTCAGTGTAATATACACAATATACTCTCCTGATATTATTCCACTTTATCCTCCTACACATATCTACAAAATATAGATCTGTAACCACAAACGTAGTTTGTCAACAGTTTGTCTCTTTACTTGCTCCATCCAGTGACCTTTGTTCTGGAGGTTTCTTTTCCAATTACTTTCTCCATAGAAATTATGACCATTTCAAAAGAGTCCTAAACCATTAACCAGCAAACCTTCTCCACAATGAATGCAGCTATTCATCCCACTGACCTGTGTCTTCTGAGAGTACATCACATCCTCACAGATCTCTGTGGACTTTCTTGAAAGTTTTTGTTAAAATGTTTTTGTTTCTCTAAAGAGAAAATAAATGCGACTTCTACTGGAACCCTAATGTTACAAACTAAGAGCGTACACTTGTTATTTTATCCAGTTATAAGAGCTGCTGTCTCTTTCTGAAGTTGATGCCCAGGTGCATGCTGGGAAGGTCTCAGAGGGACCAGTAACAGGAGGTAGAAATTTTGAAGGGGGCCAGTGCTGCTCCAGAGCTGGATTAGCAAGAGACTGGACTGCTACAGCAAGGGACAACAATCATAACCTGCCTCAGTGCATGTATCATCAAATAGTCATAAGTTCTGCACAGTTGCAGAAACCTTCACGCTGTGTTCAGTTACAGTGTCTGAGGAAAATGGTTTAAAAATGATGAACAGTGGCAGGAAACACATTACTGTACCTAATGAAAAGCTGTATGTTTCAGAGGATGTAAAACAACCGATTTTGACAAAAACAAAGAATTTTCACAGATGGACGAGCTGGTATTAAAACAGATCACACGCTTATATTCTTAGATTTGTTTCATTCTCCATTTGTCATAAATGCGTGGCCTTATTCAAATGCAGGCCTAATGTCTATTGAGGAAAGGCTATTTTATTCACTTATTACCCACAATTCACCCCTCACAGAATATGAGTCAAAGACAGACTGGATGTATGCAGCCGTCAGAAGAATAATCCAGCCAAATAAACCCTTTAAAATATATAAACAAAATCAATCCTCAAGTGGGAAAACAAAAGCAGAATATATTTTGTGATCACACTGACAACGTACATTAAATGAGGAGCACAATTACCAGGTTATCGCTCACGCTCCGATGTGGCTGTCTTCTCCGTAGAAAATGACCTAGAACTTTGTCCTTAAAAACCTGTAAAAATAGTCCAACATTCTTATAAATATTGTCTGAAAATTCTGTGTAAAAGAAGTATGAAATTAGAACAAAATGTACCTCATACAAGTAATCAAATATCTCTAATATTGTCAAGACACTGGCTCCTATAAACAGCCCCATCTGTCCTCCAATATCACCTGAGAGAGAATCCAGCATACAGAAAGAAACTGACAACAGTTCAGAAGATGGAACAGAAGGCTTCTGGTTTCACTGCTGATGTGACTCTTGCAGTGTTTCTCATTTTTGGCACTTTAGATTTATCATCTTACCAAGTAATCCAGCAACTTCATATGCTTTCTTTTGCTCAATTTTCTCATAGTTCAGAGCCTCAAAGAAGATGTCCAGCACTAATATGTTATCCCTGTAGTATTCACAAATGAAAGAACGAACCGTTCAGGTGATCGCTCCATGTGTATTATGTGATAGTTTTGATGTCTTCAGCATTATTCTGCAATCTTACACACACTCACATTTGGTGTGATTTAAATGTAACCACTCTGTATCATTTACACATTTAAACTCACGAGATATACTGCTCTGTTTTGTTGAACTTCTTGGCCAAATATTTTGCCGAGGCTTTGCTGGGGATCTTCACCATGGAGAGTTCTTTACCATAACGCGTCATGTTACACGGTGTGTCACAAACACAGTAATCATTATCCTTCTCCACCAGAAAATCTGCAGATGATCAGAGATCACACAGAGTCCATCATTTGATGATACTGATATTTAAAAGTTTCTCTTGAGCTCTGAGAGCAGCAGAAACAGACACACATTCTCTTACCTAAAGCAGGATCTGCACAGTCTTTGTACTGCTCTGGTGTACAGACGCTAGACGTGCCTGTGCAAGAACATTAGACCAACACTAGTAAAACCAGGACACTCTCATTTAAATGGAATTAATGAAACACTAAAGAAAACTGCACATCCATGAGAAACTGAATCTAGAACTATAAAAACCTGATGAAAATTATATCAATACTGCACATAAAAGTTACAGAGCAACAAGTATATTTAAAATTATATTTTTTAACAATCTCTTGTGGAAGTAACTTTCAGTCACTGAGCAGCAGGGGTCGTCCCGGGACGTTGTTGTTCTTAATGCGCTTGTGCACACCTGGCATATGCACCATTCTGCAGTTGCAGTTCTCCAGCAGGTATCGGGTCTCACAGTCAATGCGACAGGCCGTGATGCTGTAAGTGGAGAAATACTCAGAGTCCATTGGGTCGGATCTGCAGTCGCCCCACGGAGGTGGAAGATACTGCAGCTGCAACATAAAGTTTTATATGATACTGGCAGCACAAAGCTCAATAATAATAGCAAGCCAAAGACATCCCAGAAAACAATTTTAAGGACGTTTCTCTAACGTTTCAGAAAATGAGAGAATTTGATATCATATGTAAGGCAGCCAGTGGAGATGATAAACGTGCTGCAGGGGTTCTGATGGTTAAGATGGGTTTGCTGTTTAAAGCAGAATGAGAGACAGTGAAGAGGATGATATTGTCTGTAGCACTTGCTTATTTCAGCTAAATGCTCTATTACAGCGAGTGATGAATGAAGATTCAGAGAAGCAGCTACAGTTCTTAAATAAGACCTTTGTGACCTCCTGTCTGTTAGTTTCCCTCACAGGGAAACTGTGCTGCTGACAGACTGACACACCAGCCAGACTGAAATCTGGACATCCTGAGATTTTCTAAACCATCACTGTTTAAAAGTGTGAGTTCCAAAATAGCTGTGTCAATGTATAATACATGCTACACATTTCTGAGTCAGTATTGCATAGGAAAGGTTTTACATTTATGCTTTTGGCTGGCGCTTTTATCCAAAGCAAATTACAGTACATTCAGTGTTTACATTTTATCATTCTGTGTTTCCCCGGAATCAAACCCACAACCTTTGTGCTGCTAACACAATGCAATTAAGTTACAGGAAGATATAAGATCACATTATTTTCATTTCACCCTTCATGCCTCATTTATCATAGCACAAATTTCTCATCGCCATTTAAACCACCTGCCATTAGTTTTTTGTGCATGTTTCATAAAAACATCTAATAAAAAACACATTTCATAAAAGACGTCTAACATAAAAATGTTGGTCACATTTGCAGCAGATCACGGGTGGTTTTCTCAAGGTTTAGGAAGATGATGTCATGATTCAGCTGATGTGTGGTGTGTTGGGTACCAGCTGCTGCTGACAGGAAACGAAGGTCTGGAAACCAGGAGCCACTCCAAAGCCCAGCTGATCAATGAAGGGCGGCTCATCCTGACTGTGGATCTGAACTTTGATACCTGCTTCATATGAGGTCTCATCTGTCCAAACATTAAACAAATCATTTACAGATTCAAGCCTCAAGACATAAATATAATATTACATGAATACTGAACTTTTTAATTACTGAAATTGCTGTATGAATACTGAATACTGAATGAAACCGCACTCTTTGTTTTATGCAGATATGCGGATACTGTACTCCGTAAAAATGGCCAAGAAAGCCACCCAACATTATGTTAGAAGCTAAATGTTCTATTACACTAATAATACACTTAATATTACATTATTAGATCATTTTGATGTATGACAGAACATCATGCTAATGTGTTGTCCTAGAAATTCCTGCCGTATTCTTGAGATATGATCTATATACCTTATGTCTTTATAGAATATCAAAGATTCACATGTACCACAGCTTATAAAAACTGTGGTGACTTTTCAGATCATCTCAACTATTTTGTCATTTAAGAAACTTTCTCTTCAGGGAAATGCTCACCTGTGTCACCCCACACGGGCAGGTACTCATCCTGTTGAATATCCAGCATGATTTCCAACCCATTTCCTGTTCCGCCTTTTAAAGTAGTCAGCAGGGGGTTCCCATCTAGACCTGAGTTGAACGTGTAACATTTCCCGTATCTTGTGTAAATCTGTCGGATAAATCGTACAAATGGTTATGATTCAGAACTTTTCACACATGTCATAAACGAGTGAGTGCAGTTTCCTGAAGAGAAACCTTGTTGATTTCACATTAACAGTGTTTAGCTATGAGAAGATTTTCATGTGCTTTAATACTGGAAGACGTCTTGGGATTAAGGGAGGCTGGTTTTCAGATTGGTATCAGATTGGTATCAGATTGGTTCAGATTGGTTTTCCATCCGGTAATGAATTAAAAAGGTTCAGGATACTGAGCTGAAGGCAGATCTGAAGCACCCAGTGCGTTTAAATGATTCATGTGTCTGCATGTGGCATCTGTGATATTGACACTTTCTGTGAACAGTCACACATCTCCACAAGAATGAAAACCAACCAATCCGTTGACTGGATCTCCATACTTTCTGTAAATTATTAACAACATTGGCTGCAAAGTTCAATAATCAAGAAAATCCATCAAGAAATCAAACTACAGTCAAAAATTCCAAGTGAATTATTAAGCTTTCATTAATATTCCTCTTGTCTTTGTTACCAATCCACACAAAGACAAAATCAAAACAAAATGAATTGGTACATTACCAAGATCTGGATTTATTAAAGCTGACGAGATAAATCTTTGACAGTCTCATTCCCTGCATACATCAGTTCCTGTTGATTTTTAGGTTGCAGAGCTGATGTGATTAAGTCAATGAGATGTTGTGTTTTTCACCGCCCGTCTCCTCAGCATCATGTTTTTGTACAGAACTGTGTGAAGCTGCCTGCAGATTCTTGTTGCTTCTCTCTTTGTGTGAGAGCACAGATGCATTTTTCTGCCTCTGCCTGAATTGAGAAGTGCACAGATTTTGATGTAGTAGAGAAATAATAACAGCAGTAGCTCACAGGAGACCCTTCGCAGACAAGTGTGATTATTCACACTGACTGCTTTCATAGCATCTTCACTTTATTGATTCTTTGGGGCTTTTCAGTTTATTTTATATGGAGACAAATAATATTCTTGTGGCACATATGTTAATGATCATATTGTAATGTATGTGTGCTTCAGTCAACACAAATGACATCAGACGAGCTGTTGTTTACTGTGACGTAAAACCGATACTCTGACAACACTCATTATTTGCTGATGCTTGTTCTACAGTATATCATGCTGTTTACTCATGATATACAGTACTGTGGAAAAGTCTTAGGCACATTAGTATTTTCACACCCAAAAATGTTTTTAAGCAAGTTATTTATATCTTTTGTTATAGTGTTGGTACTAATTATAAATTTACATTTCCAAACATTCTTTTAGCCATTAATTGTAATAATCCAGTGAGATTTTTGTATGCACAAGGAGACTGACAACAGCCAGAGAGATCTGATCTCAAAATCATCGAGTCTGTCTGTGATTACATTATGAACCAACAGAAAAAACTGAGACAGACTAAATCCAGAAGAACTGTGGCAGCGTCTCCACGACACTTGAAGAAACTTGAAGAGACAAGATTATACAATGAAAACCATCATCTACACTTATAGAGCACAGTCGAGGTGCACACTTCATTTGTACGTCACTTAAATAGCTTTTCTCAGGGTGGATTCTGCTAATGTCTGGTGATGCTGGTTCTGCTTAACTGCATTAAGTAAAATTAGGATGGGATTTTACTTAATAAAATACATGTGCATTAACTTATAAACAGAATTTAAATGAGCTTAATTTACATAGTTAAACTTATATAGTTAGCCTGCATTCTGTGTCACATTAGTAATTCATGTCAGGAGTCTGCAGTACAATACAAATGAAATCTCCCTCCTTTCCTGTATTCCTGTATAGCTGTTCAAGAGTGACACAACAACAAGGACTGCGTATCAGATTGTTTTTCTCTTGTATACTGAATCAGAAACACAAACAGGAACAAATCATCTGCTCATAAAACGCTCTTAAAACAGGTCTGCTGGTATCACAAAACTGATTTCTCTCCATTTACAACAGAACTAAAAATGTTTTGTTGCAACTACTGATTTTTGGAGCTATCTACAGAGTGATTTACCACCAAACTGATGGGAAAGGAGATATTTACCAGTTTTTAAAATGTAAGTACCAAACATTATAACAGTAAATACTATCAAAACTGAAACAAAAAAATTAAACCAGCATAAAGGAGGTTTGTTTGTCTTAGCTGGCCACAAATTTCTACTAGTCTGTACTGGGATGGTCTGGTTATGTGGTTGTTGGAGACCTGCTGGTAAGTAGATAAACACTAATTTGGACAAGCTGGGGAATGTCTAAACCAGCTACGCAAAACACTTAGACTGGCTCAAGCTGTGTTCCTCATGAAAGAGACTTGATTATTTGTACATAACCCTCACATTGCCATAATCAAATGCATAAAACACACAATGTCAAGACAAGCATACTTTGTGCAGTTATTATGCATCCAACATACAATAATATAGTGTACAATATATGGTGTACAACTTACAATATATATACAATATATATATATATATATATATATATATATACAATATATATACAATATATATACAATATATATACACACACAACACAATCATATAGTGGTTTAGTTTGAAGAAATTGCATCTTTTTGATAACAGCGCCCTCTGCTGGTCACAGTTCTCATAGTTCTATGAGATAATATTATTACATTATGGTTATAACTGAAATACATTATCCTTACAAATATAAAGTTCAAAGCAGATAAGAGCCCGGGTGTCAAGTCATACTGATGTTATACTGATGTCTGTCTGCTCCTGTATTCCCACAACACCTCTGTCTGTCTGTCTGTCTGTCTGGGAGGAGTGTGTCTGTACCAGTAAATAACAGATGCTGTTTCCCTCAGAATGAGAGCTCAGCGCAGGAATCCTGTACCAAACATTTAATACTGCAGTGGAATAAGTGGAACGAAGAAAAGCAGAAAGCGTTGAATAAAAGCTATTAAAGGTCATATGATCGATAGTGAGAAGTGTGTTGATTTCTCGTGATTTAATGAACAGTGCAGCTCTCATTAAAGCAGAATGTTCAGGTGGTTGATTTGATTGACCAGCACAGTGATTGATCATCATTAAAACAACCGTCACTCATGTCTCTCTCTTTATCAGTATCATTACTTTTCTAAAACCTCTGTTTACATGTGTAATCGGATTCATTTCTAATTCAGATTACTGACTATCAAGTATCTGTAGCTACTGTCCAGCACACACAATCTTGGACTTGTCCCGTTGATTGTAAAACAAAACGTTTTGTTTACAGTAATGTGCACAGTAAGGTTTACACTGCGTTTACACTGCAAGTCTTAATGCTCAGATCCGATCTTAAATTCAGAAACAATTTTTTGGCCTGCCTGTTTACACTTGTGCCTACATCTGATGCGCAAGTTTACATTAGTCTTCCAGGCAAAAATTTCCAGTCATTCACTGACATGAGCGCCATGGTTGACCCTGCAGTTGTCGAAAGTGTTTTTTCGGTGCTTTTTTTATAATGACGACATGTTGGTGACACAACAACCATATATGCTTACAGCCTCCTTGCTCTTTATGCTCTTTATTTTGCGCTGGCATTGCAGCAAATTCGGGTCTGTGTCAAATGAGTAAAAATCTTTACACTGTGTCAGTATAAACGCAGCCCAAGTCCATGGGGCATGGAGAGATTACACACTGGTATTCATGTGTGGATCCTGTGAATGGTACCAGAATATAATTTACTGAAAGAAAATGATTTTATTACACCAGTCTTATGTCAGCATGTATAATGTTTATGTTTTGAGACTACACCATTGTAACTGTATTTTACTAAAGTGCTAATGTCTTGTCCCCTATTAATTCTTTACTGAAAACTGAATGTTTGAAACACAGATGCTGATCCACCTTTCCTCATAAGAGCATGGCTATTACTCACAATGCCCTGGGTGGCATTAACAAACAAATTAAAAGCTCAATTAATTGGATATTTTAAAAGGTGTTTAACTGCTGTTCTCTGCAGCACTCACTGGTTAAAGATTTTCATACCACAGACATGAGCATTAACAGACTGAGTGCATGTTTAATCAGCCGTGTAAGTGTAAGAGGCACGCTGGAGGTGATGAGACTGATGGATATTTGGGTTAGGTCTGTTTACAGTGCTGTTAGAAACAGAAGCTCTCTCCAGCGCTCTGCCACACTGAAAAGCAGCAGAAAACAGAGAGAGATGTTTCATTGGTGACATCATGCGTTCATCTGTCTCACTATCATATGGTGCTATTTTAGGCCTGCAAACAAAAGAATTCATAATCATCCTGTGATTAATAATAGAAGTTTAAAAAACATTTATGGTATTAATGGTAATCGATGTTAATTTATTAATAAAATAATAATTAATAAAATAACTCACAATTTAGCATGTGGGTACTGAACTGTCAGTGTAAAACACTGAAACGTTTTCATTTAGAACAATCAATCAATCAAAAATTCCACTAAGAGGAAATGTACTGTGTGTTTAAGATGTAAATGTGTAACTGAAAGCCGTTAACAGTCGTGTTTAGTCCTGTGTAGGAAACAGTGTGTTTGGGGCTGCGGTGTGAATCTGATTCTGGCAGAAAGAGGCTCATTCATGTGAGCAGCTGTTTGGTGTATGACTGAGATGAAAATAATTCATTCTGTCTACAGCCTTTACCCTTCATCCCCAAATCACTCCATACAAAACCCAATTTCATCTTTCCAGCACACATATTCCTGCTGTCATTCCCAGAACCACAGATAGAACCGATCCTCATGAGATCCGCAAAGAGTGTTCTGACAAACACCAGGAATGGCTTTACAATTACACTGAAGCCCCACAAACACTGACACGCACATGATCAATACTGCTGATGTCATTCTGAAGGTCATGTGATGCTGTTCACATGACACAGGGAAACACTAATGTAACTGTGTTATTTGTTTAAACAGGCACACACATAATTATATATACATACTGCAGACACACACATAAAAAAGATGATTGTAAAGTCTGAAGAAATCAGAACACTGGGCTGCATCATAAAGTAAACTGTGCTGAATCGCAGCGTTAGATGTCTATAATGCAGAGGGATGCGACTGTAAAACCACACACTCACTGGTCTAATGTCAAAATGATGTTTCTGCATTACACAAACAGTGAGGTCTTCTGGCCATCCCACTGTAACAAACACACAAACAAAAGCACTTACACAACAGAGCACATCTGCAGCACATCCACAGCATGGTTTAACCACCAGAGTACATGATACTGTATGTTTTTACTAACAATGTTCAGGCAAACATGTCACAACTCTTGATTCCAGTGTAATTATGCAGCGGTTGTGAAACATTGTTTTGTTGGGTTTTATTTTAGTTTTTGAGCTAAAGAAATGTTGCAACGTGTTTTTATAACTTATTTAAGTTCCATCATGAAGTAAAGCAACTGAACCACATCAGTGTCTGACTGATGGATTTATTTCTCTAATGATCTCAGTCACATCACCAGGACTCCAGGCTTGGAAAACACTTGAACTTCATGAAGGTCTTCATACAAATTTAATCAAATCTCTTGAAGCAGCTGGGCGACTTGAATTACAGATATTCAGCTGAAATCCAGTAAAGGATGTGATGGATTCACCACCTTCAGCGTCAAAAGCTGAAAAGTGTGATCTAGTTCTTATTGTGATGGTCTTATTGTGATATTGTGATGGTCACACAGCAGATCTGTGGCTTCAGTTATGAATAATAACAGGTAGTTTAGCATATAACAGACACTTGATCAGTGCAAAAGGACAGATTCTTCTAAAGCAACAGACCCTGCATGTGCCTCCACTTTCATTTTTTAAATCAATGGGCCATATCATAGAAATTCAATCCTTCTCTAAGCTCTCCGTGTCGCGAGTCATTTGCTCGAAGTCCAAGACATTTTAAAACATCACTTCCTTCATCAGAGAAGAAAGATATTAAAGGTTACATGTTTTCTGAGACTGGCTGGCTCAGCATTCATTTTTGTTGACATTTCAGTGATGCTCCTCTTGTGGCTGTGCTGCTTTGAAACAATGCAATATCGTAAAACGCTATATAAATAAAATTAAATTGAATTCGGTGAAATAAAACCATTGGAGTGAGATTCTCATCAGATGGAGCAATGGAAAAGAAAATTAAATCCAAAAAATGAAACAACGCAAACAATGATTGATTTAAATGAAACAATCACACTCAGCTTAATCATTTGTCTGCCTATTGATTCATATAAAACTGAAAACAGTGATCTTTATTTGATAATGAAATCCCATTTCAACAAACTCTGGTTTCAGCTAGCGTTTCAAAAATCATCACTTTCATTCAGACTGAAAATTTAATTAGTATCTGAAAAGAAAATGTGTCCTTCCAAGCCCTGAGGAAAGAATATGAAAAACTGAGGTCTAATGAACCTTCCTTCTCTGTGACATTACCTTATTAACACTGTTTGTGTCAAATCCAGACTGCAGAACTTGAATGAGAATGTGGAAATACAGGGCAGTCGAGCTCTCTGCTGGATTTAGGGGATGTTTCACTTGAAAACATCTAGAAATCCAACATGAAAAATCAAACATGAGTCACCTGAGCATTCATTAAACACAAATTAAACACTTAATTCACCCCAAAATTACATCAGCCAGCAATCAAACCTCAGGTTTTCAAATCTCTGTTCCTCACACCGAGCTCATGTGACTTCTGGAGTCTTACACATATGAAGCGATCAACATTGCGACTGTTAGTGTACAAATGTTCAGAATGTTGTGAACAGCAGCTCTGGTTTCAGAGAGCTGCTGCTTTAACTTGATACGTAGATTAACAACCCTTTTCTCCTAGAGTTCTTTGACAAGTTTCCTCAACAGCCAGAGGGAAGAGGAAGCAAAACAGAGAGAGAGAGAGTCTCTTGGGCAGGATGAGCTGAGCTTGTTAAAAAAAAACTGAGGCAGGTGCTGTATAATATATTCACTCGACTGTAGAGAGGAAACAACCCACCTTCTCCTTCAGCACAACCAGCGAGATTTCAAGAGCCATCACAACAAAACCCTCAAGCGTTATGAGTGGGGTGTTAAAATTCATCTGGAAAGCAAATAATGTGTCATAAGAACAAAACATGGTGAGTAAGACTCTCTTTCACAATAAACGGTGGTAATTATGAACTTCAGCTTTACAGTAAATTAGGGCTTCTACTAGAGGGCAATAAATCACATTCATAAACTCAATCATTTATGACTAATATCAGTCTGTCAAACACAAACCCCTGACAGAATATGCAAATGTACATTTAAAGCCCAAATTATTATTCAGTTATTCAGTACGCACGCTTATTTAGTAAAGGATGTTTAGAATAATGATTGTATCGTGCTGAATAATTTCTGACCTTTAAACTTAATAAAAGGGAAAGAAAGTCTGTATTTCCACAGCTGTCTAAAAGCACGTAGTCTTTCTGCCACAAGTGTAACTCATATCATCAGATACTGGCAGCGTGTGATTTGTGGATAAAGATGACAGGACAACAGTAGAAGCCAGAAGAAGCCTGAGTGACACACAACTGAGCACTGAGTACAGTAAAATACAGTGTTGATATTCCCTTTAACTGCCTCAACAGGGGTTTATAAAACTGCAGAGACAAATAACATCCGGGGATACAGAAAGAGTCGTGGCCAGGTAAGAAGCAACCAGACTTTTGTACTGTACTGCACTGTACTATACTGTACATTAATCTTAATATAATTACCTCAATTGTTTAATTAACAAACTTATGTTGTTCACAGGATTAAGTCTTGAAACACTGAGAAACTAGACTGTGATTTAACATCACACACTTCATAAAGCGAGATGAAAATGTAAAAAAAAAAGATTCTTTCAGCTGTGATGATGAGTGACCCAAATAAAATGGGTTCTTCTCGCCGGTTCTCAGGAGGCACATAATCAGAGCTTTAGATCAGGCTTATCTGAGCTTTAGACAGATGCAGGTTCTGCAATAAAACCTTGTGAAAGAGGGAAAATGCTTGACAAATGCAACAAATATGAAATAAAAAATAAAAACATTTTCTAGCACTTTCATTAAATGTGTCTGCTTAGATTTGTCTAGCACTGTGTGTCTGTTCATATGTACAGCATGAATCCAATTTACTTTAATACTGTGAAATGTTTCTAAGGGAAGAGGGATATTTATAAAGAAAACATCACTTAAACAGATCAGCGGAGCAGCAAAATCAATAAAGCAAAAAAATACTACTGGTACAATAGTAACAGATAAATATAAACTTTAAGCTTTGATGAGGGTAATTAATTTTGGGACTATCAAGAGAATTGAGTTATACAGGGTAAAAACCTGACCATCTTCCTCAGCAGAATGTACACTCTTCAGAATAAAGGTTCTTAAACGTTTCTTCACTGCAGTGCCACAGAAGAACCATTTTTGGTTCACCACAAAACCTTTCCGTCAAAGGTTTTTAAAAGAACCATTTCTTTCCACTACACAGAACTTTTTGTGCAACGGTTGTGTGGATGTTAAAGGGTCTTTATAGAAGCATAAAGCACAACCGATAAACCTTTAAGAACATTTTTTGTAACTGTAACTTCTTGTAACATAATTTTTCTCACTGTAACTTCTTTTAAAGCAGAACTGCACCAGTGCACATTCACTCAATCATTCAACTCCAGCATGCACAAATAAAACAAACCATTAGCATTCACAGACATGCAAACAGGATCTACATCAGATGCACAAGATGCTGAGTGAAGTCTGCTGCTTCCCTCTGAACACAATGTCAGAATGAAGCTGAACAGCCTTCATACAGCATCAGTCCAGTAGAGGCATTCATCAAAACCTCCTTAACCACAGCAGGGTTACAGATTAAATGAGGATGATTTCCCCAGCACGTCTGTGTGTGTGATGAGAGATTTCCTGTGATGGCTGTGGTTATTTTTAGGTAGCTGTAATGTTAATGAATGAAGCTCTTGTAATTTTAGTCATTTCAGCAGGGTCAGATGTGTGTGGCAGTAATAAAGGTGGATGTGGGTTTCTTGTGTCATCTCCTCAGATATTAATTATCTCCTGTACTGCCCAGGTCTGTTATTTCATGTGAATAGAGTATACTATAAACCACACACTCCAACCTGCTGAACTAAATAAAAGAAAAAATCATCTGTTTCATTATTGGCTTCTGCAACAGTTCAGTGCAGAAGAAAATATTCTTGCAAAGTTCTGGACATGAGACTGAAATTATTGCTTTAACTGTTCTCATGGCAACATTATGGCATAAATGTTTCCATGTGAATGTAACTGTTGGGAGTCAATCTGTCAAAATCGGTGTCACAATGTACAGGCTAGAACCCAAATCTACACTCATCTTCTATGAAGTTCAAAGTGTTAAAAACAGCCGTTGAATCTCTTTCATTTATACAATCTGATTTTCTTACACATTAGAAGTGTTTTATTATTTAACTGCATTAAGAGCCTGCATTTCTTTCACACTGTACTTAACTGGAATGTGCCCCTTCAGAATGGCTATGAATGAAGCCCATTGCCAACTGTTGTAAGACGTGTGCCGTTTCCAGGGCAACCGTGTCCTTCATGCACTGACTTGATTGTTATCTGATGACTGAATTTGTAGTCTTCATCTGAAGTGCACAAAGAATTCCAAACAAACTCGAATTCATCTTTGTCGTGTGTTTATGTGTGATAGTGCTCCATCATTTTCATGAAGCTCGCAGTCAGCACAGAAAGGATAAGTTCTGGCAACGCAAACACAAAACTTTAAATCCCTCTCTCATTGTACAGTGTACATGTTTATGTGCTTTGTTTTTAGTGTCTTCAGAGATAAAAACACATTTGAGAGAAACTTCCTGCTGTTTGGGGGTTGACAGGTGTATTTTTGTGGCGACATGTTAAGCACTGAATCCCCTCAGGGGTCAGAATTTGATTTAAAGGCAGGCAACATTAATGCACATTTTCCCAATTTTAAGCCACTGTAATTAAAAATCTGTTATAAACACCGAAATGAGGGTATAATCACTACGGATGGTTATTGTATTTTAGCATCCAAAGATGCTCCAGTTATTCCATCAGATTTCCATTCATTAGATGTTCTGGTAGTAAGCAGATGCTGAGAAATACACAACATGTCCTTCATGAAGACACAGTGTCAGTAACACAGGAGATACAGTTTCATCAGCTCAATGAGAAAAGCATGTGTAACCAATTCCCTTTTTATCATCATTTCTAACCTCACAGAGAAAGCGAAGCATCTCATCACAGTAAACAGCACTGATGGCACTGATTCAGTACACAATGTCAGCTTCTCTATTTCCTCTCAGACTCCTCCCAAAACAATCTACTATCAAACACTGTTACCAAACCAGGCCCTAAAACAGCAAAATAACATGCAAAGACCATCTGAACTGAAAAATAATTTAAAAGTGTTACTTTACCATATTAAAGAGATGCGACTGGATAAAAATGTATCTGTAAATAATCAGTAATATATCAATAACTGCATGTGCATTTACATGTTTCATTGAGCAGATGCTGTTTCATGCACTGCTCAAGCAGAGAATAGCCAAACACTGAAAATCTCACTTACATGAGGTCATGTACTGAGGTGACATGTTTAATGAGAGCCTGGAGACTATCTTTTATCAACATGGACCTGGTGTGATGGAGAAAATGATCAGTTATCACTTGTGTTCACCTCTGATTGAATATTACTGCATAACCGACAGCTTCAGAAGAGTGTCAAGAGAAAATAATCTACCAGCACACAAAAAAACTGTACATGTGTCCTCAGCACAATCAATTACACATGCCAGCATCAAAATATAATTTTAATTAATCTCTGTATTGTTGTATGGCGTTTTGACAAGAAAATATGAAAGCAAAAGTCTCTTCCTAAAGCAGCTGCATCATTTCTCATTACAACACTGTTCACTTCACACCACACAAAAGACATTAGATGTTGCCCTCACAGAAAACCATCAGATCACACTGTGCTTCTGATCCAAACGTGACCTTCCAATCGAGTGAGAGTGTCTGACTGAAATGATAAATGACTTATTTTTACTGGGCATAAATAATCCAAAAGACATATCAGAATTTCAACAACTGGACAAAGACGCTGAATGTTGTGATAAAACAAATAGTCATTCGGATAAAAATGGGAATTTAAAAGTCGTTTCAACCACAGTCACTGAGCTCAAGCAGCTGTAGGCCAGAATCTTTACTGGAACAACCCAAATGTTTTAGCGCTGGAAATAAGCCGATACTCACTAATACACTGTACTTGTGATGATGTGTTGTGCATTTTACAGTAGCAGGAATTATTCCTACATGTTGGCAACAGCTTCAGCAGACAGATATGGGCATATTATAAGTCTGAAACACACAGCCAAAATACAATCAGATCCACACAGTGATAAAGAAACGAGAGGATGGGGAACTGCTGGACTGTCCTATAACCTGGCAATATTCAACAGACAGCTGATTGAAACACATCTCTTTCGTAAGCACTTAACCTCATCTTAAAAGAAAAAAAAATTCTTTCCCTTCATTTCTATCCCTCTTTCCTTTAAATCTTACAACCCTTGTTGTAGCATATGATACTCTGAGCAATGTCTGAAACTTGTATTGTGAGCACTTATTGTGTCTAGTTGCCTCTTCAGGTTCACTCGCTTGTTGTATTCCGCACTTGTAAGTCGCTTTGGATAAAAGCGTCTGCTAAATGAATAAATGTAAATGTAAAATGTAAATGTATAATCCCTTTATAAACACTAATATACCACCATCCACTCTGATTGGTGTTGATCATTTCTAGCTAAACGTCAGTGTTAACAGCTGAAGACATATCTTATAGATATAAATACTACATGTCACTAAAGTGTTGCTGAAGAATTTGACATTTCTAGCAAAGCTCTTTTCCAGCAAATAAAACACAAGAATCTATTAAATACAGCTGACAGGGATGGATGCACTGAAGATAGATTACAGCAGGCAGAGAGCTGCAGGAGAGATTGTGGAGGTTTACTGACTATGAATGTAAGGACACAGATTTAACAGCCTCCACAAGGAGCATTTCTGGTCAAATCAAGACAAACACGTATTTAATGAGCTGCCCTGTACTCACTGTCAGTGTGTTTGCTGTCATGGCATTTGCATTCAAACTGCTGTAACATAAGACTCAACAGTATGGATGTTTTTCTTATAACTCCTAATTTTACCATGATCACCCATCCATCAACAACCTGCTTGTCCTCTGAAGGGTCACTGGGCAGTTAATCCTGTTCTGACTGTTATTTTACCCACATATTTGTGTAAACTAATTATATGTTTCATTATTTAACAAAACAGGCATAATGTAACTAAGCGCTTAAGAACAAAGCTGCTTTACGGTGCCACAGAAGACCCATTTTATGATAAAGAACCTGTAACATCCACAGAACCTTTCTGAAAAGGTTCTTTGTAGTGAATAAAGGTTCTTTAAACTGTAAGAAAAAAATGGTTCTTTTAAGAACATTTTACTAAATTATTCTTTGGGGAACCAAAAATGGTTCTTCTGTGGCATCACTGTGAAGAACCTTTTAAGAACCTTTTTGAAACACAGTTCTGCAGTCTACATGTGATGCAAACATTGTTCTTTGATTAGAATTTAACCTTCTCTAACTGATACTTCCAAGACCATCACCTGTAGTGTCCTTTAAATGACCTTGAATCGCCATTTATTATGGTACATGACCATTTATTACTGTATATTACTGTAGTCATTCAATCCCATTTATTAAATTTATTAAAATGCCAGAGTATTACCATCAAATTATCATGGTACACTGATGGTGGTATATAAGCTGAAAGAAAGAAATAGTTTCCTATCATCAGCTGTGAAGCTCAATAAACAGTTTCTTCAACAGACAGTAAGTGTAAATGAGATTTCACAGCAGACCATAATTCAATGTGTACACACAGTTTTGACACAGTTTTGTACACACAGCACCGTTACTGAGGGCACATTGAGTCTACAGCAGCCCTCAGTCAAAGCAACACTGTACAACAGACACCTCCAACTCCCTAACTAGATAAGCCTCTCAGGGGTTTATTAAACATCAACACAGCCTCTCGTAGCTTACAGGTTGACATCAGGACAGAGAATTAATTTTCTACAGCCTGTTTCAGTGAAACACTGGTCAACAGGTTTGCATATGGCTGCCTCACTTTCTGCAGACCACTGCAAATGAACAAACATATTTCACGGCCTGTTGACCCAGCATTACTCCTAACAGTGATGGCATGCATGTTCCTGCCTCAGACAACCACAACTCTCGATTTCTACTGCAGCTTTCACATGCTTTGAAAAGAACAATAATGTGAAGAAGCTACTGAAGAAATGCTGCTGTTTACCTGAAGGGCAGAAACATCACTGATGTCGTCAACTGACATATCAGTCTCCAGGAAAACTATAACTATCACTACCACATTGTCTTCTGAGAAACGTTTTATCAGTGTAGGAACAGAAGACATTGTCCTTCATAGTTATAAAGCACTTAAATCTGCAGAAGCCTTTTCTGTGTAAAAACTAAAAAGTGAAGTAAATCTCAGCTCAAAGAAGCAGGTCAAGACAAACAATGATCTTCAGAGAACCTGATTAGATTTCAGCATCTACCATCAAACAATAACAAATGTGCAAAACAGAGAATTTAAACAAATTAAAGAATGTTTCTCCACCAAACAAACCAACCAGACGAACCATAATGTTTCCTTGAAATTCTCTGAAGACTTCTTAACTGCTGTAATACATTTGCAGTAAACTACAGTAATCTGAGCGTTTATGAGCACTTAACATGCTTTCATTGCTTTGCTGCTTGTCTGACTGGTGACATGCTGTAGAAAGACTGTGTGGAAAACAGCGTTAAAAGACTTCCATTATGTGATTTTTTAATTTATGCCCTCTCTCTCTCTCTCTCTCTCTCTCTCTCTCTCTCTGTCTCTTTGTCTGTCTCTCTCTCTCTCTCTCTCTCTCTCTCTCTCTGTCTCTCTCTCTCTCTCTCTCTCTCTCTCTCTCTCTCTCTCTCTGTCTCTTTGTCTGTCTCTCTCTCTCTCTCTCTCTCTCTCTCGCTCTCTCTCTCTGTCTCTCTCTCTCTTTCTATGTCTCTCTCTCTCTCTCTCTCTCTCTGTCTCTCTCTCTCTCTCTCTCTCTCTTTCTATGTCTCTCTCTCTCTCTCTCTCTCTCTCTCTTTTTCTCTCTCTCTTTCTCACAGACAGTGTGAACAGGGCAATTAAATAATGAGTTCTATGCTGTGAAGAGCTTTTTCTTCATCTGCGCAAGTCACACCTACAAAAACAAATGAATGCTAAATGAATACATGTAAATTAGAAGACCTAGCCAATCAGAAACACTCTCTGCCTGTCAATCATTCACACATTCAGGTTTAAGGACACCTGGTTTGCTAATATTTTATTTGAGGGTGGGGTTTAGCACACAGTCTTATGTAGCAGTTAAACCTGGCAGATGATAAAATGCCTGAGATTTTAACTCAGAATCAAAGAAAATTGCAGAAATCAGAGAGATTTTGGTTGATAAGTACAGTATGTTGTCAAAATCCCAGTTCTAAACCAAATCCTAACCTTTTTCAAAATACACACAGTAACTTCTGGACCAATTTAATTCAAGGCTGACAGACCCTCCAGAATAAAATATCTCGCAGTATATGCATTTAGATTTGTGCTGCAATAATCAGTGCTGCAGCACAAAGGCCCCGCAGAGCAGTTTAAAGGTTCAGAACTCTGTTACTGTAATTCACTTCTGATGTCACAACACCTTCTGTTTCCATACACAGACTGAAACTGTTTCAGTAACTAAAAGATGTGTCATGAATGTTTGAATGAAGGCAAGAATACAAACAATCTGTGTATACACTACAGAATGTGCTGTGTGTGTCTAGAAATATATAACACACAACAGACTGTTCCCATCATGCAGCTGTTTCAGCACATAGATGGATGATGCATGAACCTCAGCACTGCTGCTTATGACCAACAGTAATTTGTCAGCTACCAGTAAAACTACTGTCACAAAAACAGCGTACACACCCTGACCCAGTCTCTCTCTCACACACACACACACACACACACACACACACACACACACACACACACACACTCACACACACACACACTCAGAAGTGACGTTTTTTTATCTGTGATAGCGAGTGTTTGTTACTGCACAACAATAGCAATTACCATGAAAGATTTGCTGCAGCAATGCAATGTCTTGTTGCCAGGCAACACTCATGTTAATGAAGAAGGCTGCAAGTAAAGAAGCAGCGTGTCTGTTATTGCACTGAATAAAGGAGATCGGGGAGTTTGCAGGCTGCTGAGCTCCAGTGAATGATAAAGATCCAGTGTTTTCAGTGTCTCCAGTGCACTGCTGAGTGAATGATAAAGATCCAGTGTTTTCAGTGTCTCCAGTGCACTGCTGAGTGAATGATAAAGATCCAGTGTTTTCGTGTCTCAGTGCACTGCTGAGTGAATGATAAAGATCCAGTGTTTTCAGTGTCTCCAGTGCACTGCTGAGTGAATGATAAAGATCCAGTGTTTTCAGTGTCTCCAGTGCACTGCTGAGTGAATGATAAAGATCCAGTGTTTTCAGTGTCTCCAGTGCACTGCTGAGTGAATGATAAAGATCCAGTGTTTTCAGTGTCTCCAGTGCACTGCTGAGTGAATGATAAATTTTTTGTGATCCAGTGTTTTCAGTGTCTCCAGTGCACTGCTGAGTGAATGATAAAGATCCAGTGTTTTCAGTGTCTCCAGTGCACTGCTGAGTGAATGATAAAGATCCAGTGTTTTTTTCCCTGCCCCCCTGAGTGAATGATAAAGATCCAGTTTTTCAGTGTCTCCAGTGCACTGCTGAGTGAATGATAAAGATCCAGTGTTTTCAGTGTCTCCAGTGCACTGCTGAGTGAATGATAAAGATCCAGTGTTTTCAGTGTCTCCAGTGCACTGCTGAGTGAATGATAAAGATCCAGTGTTTTCAGTGTCTCCAGTGCACTGCTGAGTGAATGATAAAGATCCAGTGTTTTCAGTGTCTGCCCTGCTGAGTGAATGATAAAGATCCAGTGTTTTCAGTGTCTCCAGTGCACTGCTGAGTGAATGATAAAGATCCAGTGTTTTCAGTGTCTCCAGTCAGTGCACTGCTGAGTGAATGATAAAGATCCAGTGTTTTCAGTGTCTCCAGTGCACTGCTGAGTGAATGATAAAGATCCAGTGTTTTCAGTGTCTCCAGTGCACTGCTGAGTGAATGATAAAGATCCAGTGTTTTCAGTGTCTCCAGTGCACTGCTGAGTGAATGATAAAGATCCAGTGTTTTCAGTGTCTCCAGTGCACTGCTGAGTGAATGATAAAGATCCAGTGTTTTCTCCAGTGCACTGCTGTGAATGATAAGATCCAGTGTTTTCAGTGTCTCCAGTGCACTGCTGAGTGAATGATAAAGATCCAGTGTTTTCAGTGTCTCCAGTGCACTGCTGAGTGAATGATAAAGATCCAGTGTTTTCAGTGTCTCCAGTGCACTGCTGAGTGAATGATAAAGATCCAGTGTTTTCAGTGTCTCCAGTGCACTGCTGAGTGAATGATAAAGATCCAGTGTTTTCAGTGTCTCCAGTGCACTGCTGAGTGAATGATAAAGATCCAGTGTTTTCAGTGTCTCCAGTGCACTGCTGAGTGAATGATAAAGATCCAGTGTTTTCAGTGTCTCCAGTGCACTGCTGAGTGAATGATAAAGATCCAGTGTTTTCAGTGTCTGCTGAGTGAATGATAAAGTCCCTTTTTTTTAATATTTAAAAAAAAAAAAAAAAAAAAAAAAAAAAAAAAAAAAAAAAAAAAAAAAAAAAAAAAAAAAAAAAAAAAAAAAAAAAAAAAACAATTTTTCCAGTGTCCCAGTGCACTGCTGAGTGAATGATAAAGATCCAGTGTTTTCAGTGTCTCCAGTGCACTGCTGAGTGAATGATAAAGATCCAGTGTTTTCAGTGTCTCAGTGCACTGCTGAGTGAATGATAAAGATCCAGTGTTTTCAGTGTCTCCAGTGCACTGCTGAGTGAATGATAAAGATCCAGTGTTTTCAGTGTCTCCAGTGCACTGCTGAGTGAATGATAAAGATCCAGTGTTTTCAGTGTCTCCAGTGCACTGCTGAGTGAATGATAAAGATCCAGTGTTTTCAGTGTCTCCAGTGCACTGCTGAGTGAATGATAAAGATCCAGTGTTTTCAGTGTCTCCAGTGCACTGCTGAGTGAATGATAAAGATCCAGTGTTTTCAGTGTCTCCAGTGCACTGCTGAGTGAATGATAAAGATCCAGTGTTTTCAGTGTCTCCAGTGCACTCTGAGTGAATGATAAAGATCCAGTGTTTTCAGTGTCTCCAGTGCACTGCTGAGTGAATGATAAAGATCCAGTGTTTTCAGTGTCTCCAGTGCACTGCTGAGTGAATGATAAAGATCCAGTGTTTTCAGTGTCTCCAGTGCACTGCTGAGTGAATGATAAAGATTCATTGTTTTCAGTGTCTGCAGTGCACTGCTGATGTACATAATGTCTGGAGGCCATATTGTAGTTAGCCTGCAGCACTTGTTTTAATTAAAGCCACTTTACAGAGAATGAATATAATGTTTGAACTCACAGTTAATGGTCCGACTGTACCTCACCGATTCATTTATGTTAGACAGTGTACTTATGACTAAAATAAGTATTTAAGAATAATAATTTATCATTATTCCGCTCTTGTAAGTCGCTTTGGATAAAAGTGTCTGCTAAATTAACAAATGTAAACGTAAATGTAAAATCAACAATAATCTCTACATCTGTTTCATTCAATTGTAATCAGTTATTGACCTGAAACACAGTGCATTCTGTCACAAACCTGAAGAATTAAAATGTGTTAAAAAAAGGTTTGGAGAACAATGCAAAAGACTGTTGTCTTAATTTCTGTCATTTCTAAGCCATGAAAAAATGCGTAAATATTCCCTGTAGGAGAGGAGAACCAATACTGACCTCTGTGTTAAATGACTCTTTAACATGAACCATAATGAATGCCAAAGACATTTGTTCCATGTGTCTAAACTAGATCCAAGACAAAATTAGATTCAGAAGACTAAACTCAATATACAGCTACTTAATCAACACATAAATCAAATCGAACAAAAATGCAGCAGAAGCAAAAAAAAATACAGAAAACACCTCACAGTAAAATACCATATAAAGCAAATCACTGCCACAGGTTTGACTTAACGCGATGCTGCAATAGTGTCATCTTCAGATTTAATTCTGTACCTAATTATATCAGCAGTCTCATGTTAAATGTTCATTACAATGAGTTTAAAATCATTACAATAACCTTCTTTCATATGCCTGTCTGATCAAAGCCATCAATGAAAACAGCAGGAGAAAGATTATTAATTTAATGCTTGAGTGCCAGAGTGCCACTGTTTAATGCCAGAGAAGAAAACATTTAAACTTTAAAAAGCCTTTCAATGGACTTACAAAGAACTTACTCTTATTAGATAACATATTCTGTGTGATCAATGATGTGATCATGTGCATACAAAAGTGTGCTTTAGAAAATTTAAACATGTTACATCAAACTGCTTTGCATTTAATCAGATGTGTAAATTAGAGCTGATTATTTGTCTCAAACAGCTCAGAAACAGCAAATCTCAGTATGAACATGTTGGACTACATGATCTGACTTTAAAGAGGCAATTCTTCTGTCAGCTAAGTGTGTTTTGCTTTAGTTGTGCATTTGTACAGTTATATGGGCACATCACTGTTAAGTCTGGTCAGGAATTGTCAGATTTTAAAATTCAAAATAAAATATTCCAACAAAATGCACTTGTTTAGACTCATATCTTTGCTCTTCCTTTATAGCAAAGCTGGTTTATGTAAACTCATTAACACTCTCTCAGTCTGTGGTCCACTTGAAGCTCTTGAGCTCTTGAAACTTACGTAAAGAAATATTTGTCAATAAACCATCAGTGCTTGATCATCAGTGTGTGACAACACAAACTACAGCAGAACACACTGTCACTTACTGTGGAGAAGTTCACTGAGGAGCACGGCTCTCCTCGGAAGGTGCACTGTAAGAGCATGTCATTGATATCGTGGCCAGTACGGTTGTAGAAATCCATCATGTTGAACGACTTTGACTTAAAGTTGACAAAATTAGCCTTCTCTTTCAGCAAAGCCAGAACTTCAGGCTCAGCCAGGTGTGGGTTAGCGATCTGATAGTTCTCGTTAAGAAGCGCTAACAACTCCCCAACATGGTACAGATCATTTTTTGTGATCTTTGAGAAACGAAACTCATTGAGGTTGCAGAAGGTAACAGCTGGAAAGGTAAGGTTGGGCGCTGCCACTTCATCCAGTTTGGTGACATGAGGGAACTCAAAGTAATAATAAACCCTGTCCATACACACCAACATCAGCAGCCCTAGAGAGCCCATGAAAGACAACGTCCACAGAAAGCGCCGGAATGTCATGTGTCCATAGGCGAAAATGTGACTCATGCCATGAAGCGTAGAGGTGTTGGCAAACACTTGCAGATTTGATGGTCTGGTGCTCTCAATGCTGTCTTCTGAGTCTCCCTTCATGGCTGTCATTGGTGGGCTGTATCGAGTGAAAAGTAGGTTTACTGATTAGGACATTAGAGTTGAAATTTCCTCCAGTAAAAGTGTGTGACGAGGCGGTGGCTAGAACCACGTTTTTGAGGAGACCTGACAACCAATGTCTTTTGAGATTTCTTGGGGTGCTTTTCAGATGGTAGCAGCTTCACATAATTCACTCAGACTTCATGCAGCCCCTCCATAACCTGTCCTGCAGTCTCTGAAGAGCAGATGTCATTCCATGCAGAACCAAACACAATGATAACTCCAACAAAGACAGAGTCACATGAAAAGACAGCTACGCCGTCTAACGAAAAGCACAAGGAGAAAAGCACAAATGAAACAACACTGATGAAAGATGACTGCAGCCTGCCTCCTCCGGCTTCACATCGCTATGACAATGAAATAAATTTCTGAATGGGGAAGAACTGCTGTCTGTTGCTTGTCCCCCTGTGCCACTCCCCTGGTAAAAAAAGAAGGGTCACAGACCCCCTTCCAGCCCACCTCTGTGTTCACCACCCCCTCGGGTTTCTCGTGGCTCCTGAATGTGCAGTGAGCTACAAAAGCGTCGCCTCCTGATGTTTTGTATGATGCCCGAGCAGCGAGTGTTTCTTTCTCCTAGATCTGGAAATGAAGATTCATGCAGCTCTTCTGCTGTCTTGCTTTCTCTCTTTTCTCTGCTCCCCCGCCTCACTCTCTGCTGCTCTTTAGTAGTCAGGGTCCATCCTGCTGCTGAGCGCCTGCCTCGCCACAGTGTGTGTGTGTGTGTGTGTGTGTGTGTGTGTGTGTGTGTGTGTGTGTGTGTGTGTGTGTGTGTGTGTGTGTGTGTAGGCAGAGGTATGGGGGAGGGTGATAACAGCTGGGGTGCTTCCACTTCAGGTTTTGTATGAAAGAACCCAGCAGCTCTCAATGCTGTTTTCTGCTACAGGTAGCCACAGGGAGGATCGCATGCCATCACAACCGACAGAACACATCAAAGACAAAATCCTGTGGATTTACAGTCAAGCTCCACATCAAACTGGACCTATACCAAAATTTCAAGGCTGGAGATACACTCGTATTTAGAATCTTATACATCACTGGTAAAAGATGGTTCTTAAAGACCTCCAGACACATCACACTGAGGTTCAATCAATAATACTGTATATTGTTATATGTATTGTATATGTATATTGTTTTTTGGGTTAATAGTTCAGGCTTTCTGTTACAGCACACTTCCATTCAGTCTTAAGTGACCTGACATTACAATGATGTAATACAATGATGACTTGATATCTCATTTCAAGAAAACACTGTCATCCAGACACACAAATGGCCGCCAGTGGTGGTCTTACATTTCTACTGCTTTAATAAATGCCATCAGACCCATGAACAGCCCAGATGTTCTGTCAGTCTGTTTACATGCATACTGACATTCTGTCTTTTTCTAATATTATAGATCTAATATAGTAAGTGAGTGAAAGTGACATATTTGTCAGATATGGTAACCCATACCTGAAATGTGACCTCTGCATTTAACCATCACTGGTGAGGAGTGAACACACACTGCAAGTCAAGAACACACACAAACACACACACACACACACACAAAGCAGTGGGCAGCACACTACTGTGCTCAGAGGGCAAATGGGGGTTAGGTAAGTTGCTCAAGGGCACTTGAGTTGCTACCTGCCAGTGTTGGAATCGAACCAGCAACCTTCTGATTACAAGCCCGACTCACTAACCAGTAGGTCACAATTGCCCCTTTACACACGACCACCTGCAATCCACATATCACTACTGTTCTATCACCGCCACATAAAAATACAAACAGAACTGACTGAGAAAGTGTCAGCTGTGAGATAAGTGCCCCCCACCCTCATCGACCTGGAGAATGTCTGCAGTGTGATTCTTACAGGTTTCCTACATGTACTGCGGGTGTAAAGCTTCTCTGTGGGGGAAAGATAAATCACAAGTTTGTGAATGTATGCATACACACACACAGATGCACCTGTAGCTGTGAGAAATCACTTCAAATGTCACTCTAACAGACTCGAACGCTCTAACAGAGCACAGCAGACACTGAAGACCAATGCTACAGCTAATACAACAGCAGCAGCCTGTTGAGATGGCTGAAAGAGTTTAATGACAGTGGCCACACCACTTCAGCCAGGAAATCAATCATCTGCACACAAGCCAAAGAAAATCAAAGACTGCTGAAACAGTGTGCATACAGAGCCACATAATGCCCAAAGCTCCATAAAATCTGTGATTATCACATTTCTACAGTATTATCAACAGACAAAAGGTCTGATTTCACAGTGTGAAGGCAAATCTGTGAGAAAAGGATTTCAGTCACATGACATTTACAACTCGTGTGATTGTCAATGCAGAACAGAGCAGCATTCAGAAGCGTTTCCAGAAACATCAGAACTGAATATGTATGTGTGCACATGTGCATACATGTATAGGCTGACAGAATGAATTAAACACAGGTTTGATCATATTTCTTGGTTGTAAATATGATGCACAGGTAAAATAAAGAATAAAACTGCTGTTGTGAAATAAAGAATAAATGTTTTTTATTTGGAGAAGACAGAAGTCTTAACCTGATGGTACATATTAGTTCTGTGTAACTATTGAACAATGAACCTGTCAGATCAGAGTGTGAAACTGAAAATATCAAAAGGTCTTGTCAAGTGACAAAACACAAGGAGTAAACCCTGCAGCCCTCAGTGTGCACACAAGCCACCGGTCACATACACATTAAAGCTGTGAAAATGAGGAGAGGACAGGCCAGGACAGAAGAGACAGAACAGTCATCTAGATGAAAAGTGATTGAAGTGAACAGAAGTCTGGAGCATCCCACTGCATTAACGGAGAAGTTTAGTGCAGGCGAGATACTGCCCATAATAACTCATAGTGAAATATGATCATCTTTTCATATTGCTTGTGGTTCACTTCAGACATCAATAATAAATCCATCCTCACTTACACAGATGACAAATGAAGGCGGTTACAAGGATCAAATAAACATGTGAAGGACTCAGATAATAATTAACACTCACTTCCGGTGTCTGAACATCCAGTAAATCCTATGAAAGAGCCAAACGAAACGTCCCCTCAAAACATCGCCTTAAAACGTCCCCCTTTAAAACATTGCCTTAAAACGTCCCCTCAAAACATCCCCTTAAAACTTCCCTTCAAAGAAAGGCGCAGGAGCGGGAAACATCGCAGTGTATATCACACAGACTGATTATTAATTATTAATTATTAGTTTGATGTTTCTGACTTTAAATGTAAATGAACGGCGTATACAGAACAACAGTGAGTCCGTATTAATGCGACAGGCTGGTGTGTTGCCTGGCAACCGTAACCAGAAACTGTTGAGAAAGTGTTGACAGAAAGTGTTGACAGAAAGTGTTGACAAAGTGTTGACAGAAAGTGTTGACAGAAAGTGTTGACAGAAAGTGTTGACAGAAAGTGTTGACAGAAAGTGTTGAGAAAGTGTTGACAGAAAGTGTTGACAGAAAGTGTTGACAGAAAGTGTTGACAGAAAGTGTTGACAGAAAGTGTTGAGAAAGTGTTGACAGAAAGTGTTGACAGAAAGTGTTGACAGAAAGTGTTGACAGAAAGTGTTGAGAAAGTGTTGACAGAAAGTGTTGAGAAAGTGTTGACAGAAAGTGTTGACAGAAAGTGTTGAGAAAGTGTTGAGAGAAAGTGTTGAGAAAGTGTTGAGAAAGTGTTGACAGAAAGTGTTGACAGAAAGTGTTGAGAAAGTGTTGACAGAAAGTGTTGAGAAGTGTTGACAGAAAGTGTTGAGAAAGTGTTGACAGAAAGTGTTGACAGAAAGTGTTGAGAAAGTGTTGACAGAAAGTGTTGACAGAAAGTGTTGACAGAAAGTGTTGAGAAAGTGTTGACAGAAAGTGTTGAGAAAGTGTTGAGAGAAAGTGTTGAGAAAGTGTTGACAAAGTGTTGAGAAAGTGTTGACAGAAAGTGTTGACAAAGTGTTGACAGAAAGTGTTGACAGAAAGTGTTGACAAAGTGTTGACAGAAAGTGTTGACGAAAGTGTTGAGAGAAAGTGTTGAGAGAAAGTGTTGACAGAAAGTGTTGAGAGAAAGTGTTGAGAAAGTGTTGACAGAAAGTGTTGACAGAAAGTGTTGACAGAAACTGTTGAGAAAGTGTTGACAGAAAGTGTTGAGAAAGTGTTGACAGAAACTGTTGAGAAAGTGTTGACAGAAAGTGTTGACAGAAAGTGTTGACAGAAAGTGTTGACAGAAAGTGTTAGAAAGTGTTGAGAAAGTGTTGAGAGAAAGTGTTGAGAGAAAGTGTTGAGAGAAAGTGTTGAGAAAGTGTTGACAGAAAGTGTTGACAGAAAGTGTTGACAAAGTGTTGAGAGAAAGTGTTGACAGAAAGTGTTGACAGAAAGTGTTGACAAAGTGTTGAGAGAAAGTGTTGAGAAAGTGTTGAGAGAAAGTGTTGAGAAAGTGTTGAGAGAAAGTGTTGAGAAAGTGTTGACAGAAAGTGTTGAGAGAAAGTGTTGAGAAAGTGTTGACAGAAAGTGTTGACAGAAAGTGTTGACAAAGTGTTGAGAGAAAGTGTTGACAGAAAGTGTTGACAAAGTGTTGAGAGAAAGTGTTGAGAGAAAGTGTTGAGAAAGTGTTGACAGAAAGTGTTGACAGAAAGTGTTGAGAGAAAGTGTTGAGAGAAAGTGTTGAGAAAGTGTTGAGAGAAAGTGTTGAGAGAAAGTGTTGAGAGAAAGTGGAGTCCTCAGACAGGGTAACAAACAGCACCATCACCGTGTCCAGTCACTGTAGTGTTAGAAAACATGCCCACAGACTTCTGAGGAGCGCCGTGCTGTAATCCTCCACCAGTTCAGGTTCATGTTTGCAGACGATGTTATTTACAACCTCAGACTTCAGAGAACCTGAAGACTTCTGAGAACCTGAAGACTTCTGAGAACCTGAAGACTTCAGAGAACCTGAAGTGGTTAATATCATGGTCATCTTTAACTCTGTATAACTGGGTGTGTAACGGGACTAATGAGGTCTTAGCCTAAAGCACTTTTTCTAAACGTGCTTCATGAGGACCTGAACTGATCTGTTCATGGTGGAAGTCTGAAGCTGTGAATCTCTGTGCTGTGTTGTGTTGTCGTCACTAGATGGCAGCATTGTAACAGATTTGCAGCAGTAGAGAAAGGTTGTGATATTGACTTTTAAGTAAAACGATTGGAATGACTGAACAAAACTGCATATTATAAAGATTTCTTCTGTATGGAGAGATGCAAATTATATGTTCAATTTAGTAAGTACCTGAAAATGACACCACAATCTAACAGCTATTTGTCTGTCTCTGTTTAAAACATTGTTTGAAACTCTGTTCAAACAAACCAGATTACAATAAATATGAATTACTGAATGGAGGAAATTCAGCTCTTACTCAGGAGGTTTATAGTAGAAATGAATTACAGACAATGATAATTCCGTTTTTTAATTGGTGGGGTTGTGTTTAGCTATTTTAATGAATACGTTCGTGTTGTTTGGGTTCAGTTTCATGTAGCATTTTTACAACACTGTTGGAAGGACCATTTGTTTACATCAGAGACTTGAACAGATCAATGAAAACCTGCTATGTGCTTTCTAAGATGCCATTGATCTGTGTATGGCAGACTTTGAGCCATTTCTACTCCTAATGTTTTATTATTAAAGCAAAACATTAGTAAAAATGATACACAAATCTACACGTCCAGTTAAATGTAGGGAAAATATTACTGAAAGTACAACACAGCTGACAAATGCCATAAGGTGTCAAACAAATTGTAATTAAAATGAAAACAGTAATTAAAACAATTAGATCTTAGCATCTGCTTGAGTGCTGTAACAGAATTTGAATGCACATGAAAACATATTACAGTGAAAGACACAAAGCTGCGCTTTAAAGTTCTTGTGAGAGATGAGTGTTGTGCTGTTTTGATTTGAAATACTAGAATAAAACAATGGCTATGAGTACAGTTTTAAAATATTCATAAAATTTGTCCATTTTTCAGTCTAGTAGTTGACCAGTGATGTATTTCACTAGGGAATCTTGGGTTAAAACTAATCATATTTCTTCTTCATTAATCAGAGGAGTGTGACATCAGACCCTGATGTGACATTCAAGGTTCTCGCCCCTCCCTCTCCAGTTCGGCAGTCCTACAATAAGCTGCTCTGATGATCTTCTGTGTGCTAATGATGGCACATCTATGGACATTACAGAGGGAATGATGGTGTCATTAATGACAGAATCTTACAGCGTTATCATCGTCATCATCTTGTTCTTCTTGATCGTGCAGTCTTTTATAGAGCCCCATGTTTCATGTCACACTGTCTCTCCCACCACCCCTCTCTCTTTTGGGTGGTATAAGCACATTACATATGGTGACATTAGTAAGTAATGAGGCGCTGAGCTTCGCACTGTTTGGTGCACAAGTACAACATTAAAAATGTTCTACTTGGTGGGAACGTGTGTATTCACTCCGCTCGCAATAAAATGAGCTTGTGATCAATTGTTAAAGTTATGGAGAGCTATTAGGCTGAAGTATGAATCTCTTTCTTAGCAATAATGAAGAGAGTGCCTGATCGTACACAATCAACAGAGAAACATAAGCCATAAACTGCAGGTACAGCGAAAAGCTCTTGAAAGAGTACACATACACATAGCCCTAAACTCATTACAAATTTCACCACGACTCATTTCAATAATCTTCCCAAAATGTTACGACCAACCAACTATAAAACTGATTTTTTGGGCAACATAAAGAAGCCATCATAAATGTCACTCTCCTGAAGAAATACGTCTCGTAACGCCATGTAACTTTCGATCGATTTTTCGAGCAAACATTGACTTACCATTTTGGCAAACTCAGTTTACAACAGCACAAATGGATTTGATGAGTATGAACCTTGTAAATGAACGCAATTCCTCAGAGTTAATGTTTCAGAACTGAACAGAGTCGAGTCTTGCTGCAGAAGACACATTACAGAGGTTAGTTGCCATTGTTTTATCAGCTCAAAAGCAACAGAATTTGTATATCTAAATATACTCTTAAAAATAAAGGTTCTTCACAGTGATGCCATAAAAGAACTCCCCAAAGAACCTTTCAGTTTCTTAACTGTTTTTTTAAGAAATCAAAGTTTCTTAAAAAAAAGAAAAACCTCTTTCTTACCTTCTATAGTCTAAAGAACCTTTTTCCAGCACAAAGAACCTTTTGTGAAACACCAGCAGGTCACTCATGTTGTGGTCTCTCAGTCTGCTGAACAGGGTTTTATTGTTATTAAGCAGAACCCAGCCGACATCTTTCTCCAAAAACATTTTAAATCCATTTAGCCTCTTTTTATACAGCTGATAAGCATATTGGTTATTCCTCATTATTTTATCAGTTAGTCTCAACCAATTAGTTTGCATTTATAATTGTTCCTTTAATTAATACATTCATTAGTATCTTCTTCCACATTGAGTGTTGAGTGGATGAAGCCTTGACTGTGTCAGCCATGTAGTGTCATGATTTTAATGTCACAGCAGTGAAGGCAATAATGAGTGAAATAATCAGCAGGAACTAATTGTCTAATTGCACTGATGAAGATTATGATCCAGTTTTAGACCAGTCTCGAGCAAGATGTCTGACCAGACTGTTTTAACCCTACAGATAACCTCACTGTTAAATGCTCCGCAGGAAGAGATGACAGACATCCTCCACTCACAGGGAGCAAGACAAACATGTGTCTGTGTGTTTCTGTGCATATGTGAGTGTGTGTGTTGTGTGTGCCTGTTGTCCACAGCGAGCAAGACAAATGTGTGTCTGTGTGTGTTTGGTGTCCACAGGGAGCTAGAGAACTGAGCTGAGTGGCTGCTGAGTCAATGCTTTTCTCTCTGTTTTCTTTCTTCAGAAAGTTCCTGCCTCCACAAAAATTGAATGTCCACCATTTGAGAAATGAATTCATGGAAGTCTGATTCTTTCATCCATTAGTAAGTGTTTAGTTCAATGTTTTAAATAATTGCGTTACAGGGAATGATATTTAAAATACATTTGGGAGGCAATGGGGCAGGAAAGTGCCTACATGTTTTGCTGATGACATCCGCTCCATTCGGAAGACATCAGAGTAGTGTGAGGAGGTATCCCAAATGCATATTATAAACTCATTATGTGTATCATTTAAAAGCATGTACTCCAGCAGCAAAACAATCTTCCTCTGCCTCGCCTGTAATGTGTTCACAAAGTCACAACTTTCTGACGCTTTCAGTCAATGTGACAGCTATTACTGCATGGCAAACTGGAATAACGTCATTTATATTCCTATCGGCAGTGTGTCATTGGCATACTGTAAGGATAAGACATTCAGAGTCAATTTCTTTGGAGGAAACCAGAATCGAGACATTTCTGAACAAAGAGCTTTGATTTTTAGTCATTGCCAATAAATAAGGAACTAAAATCCATCATAATTATTTCAAATTAGTTATTGTACAAAAGTTGGATTTTTATGTGAAGATAATTGACAGTCAAACATTATTCCCCAGAGCTGACATTCTGATAAAAGTTGTGAAGGTTTGATTCACTGCTGCTACTGTAGCAAGTACAAACTCTGCCAGGTCACGTCCACCCATCTGACACCGTAAAAACAGACAAGAAGTTCCTCATCAGACTGAAACTCAAAACAACCTCAGCTCTGCATGATGCTGCCCCTCCAGGACTGCACTCCACTCCTATCAACCTAAATATGTTTGAAATTCAACTTAAAAATGTTAAAAACATCCAGGTTTTAATGTGGTCCCAGACATTTCCCACTGTACATGAGTCAAAATCAATCATTTAAATTCATCACCAGCAGCATATTATATTCTAGTTGTCACAAAAACAGAAATGGTTCATTTTTGATGGGTTTAGTTCTGTCTTTCAAAAGCTCACAAAACACTTCACATAACCATTGAGTCCCACTTGTGCCAGATAAATTGCTTGATTGTTAATGAGGCAAATGTTAATAGGGGATTAATTGGCACTAATTGCAGAATTTCCCCAGAGGGGAGCCAGTCTGTTCATCAAGCTGAGTAGTTCATTATTCTGAGAAATGTTCTCCCTAAAAACACAACTTTCAGCATTTGACCTCCACAACACGGATGGCACTGTTGCACCAGGTGGAAACGTGTTGCTTCTCTGTGACAAAGATTACCTTGTTTTTCTCTGATTTATCTGCCATAGGTGCTGAAATATTGTTTCATATCTCAAAATCACAGACGGCTGAGTGGAGGCGGTTCTCACTGAGCTGTTTCACATGAATGTCACACATACTAAATGTTGTTTAGGATACAAACTGTGAGCCAAGCTTGGATTAGTGTTTTATATTCTTCAATATTTCACTGAAAAACTTCAGTGAAAATAAAAGTAAGAAGTCAATGAGTTTTACCATCTATATAAATTTTCCAATATTTAAAGACTGTAACTGTAAGATTACCTGTTGTATCAGTAAGGTTAATTAAAACGATGGATGGATGGACAACAGAAGGAAACCGATGCAGAAATCAATACAATGTATTCAGTGCAGACATTACAAGTACCACTAATTACCGCAAGAGGGCTCTACAGGGTTTAAATAATCTGAAAGTTTTCACACTATTAGGAATTTGCACAAAAACTAGATTTGTGAGGGAATTTTTTGATAGTTACTTAACTTCTACAAAACAATAAATCTTTTGATCTAAATATCCTAATCCTTTAAATCTATACTAGTCATCTTAATTATAAACATAACCTAAATCGATGATAATTATTACATGGTTAATTTTAATTCTGACATCATACTAAACAAATTGTGGTCCAAAATATGCAAAAAATGCATTTCATTTCATTCATTACAAAACGTGATGTAGTTTGTAAGAACAACTTGGCAGTACCAAATTGACAATTGAAATTAAGTGCGCAATTCAGTCTGTTGCTGTAGAGAATTGTGTGGTGGTAACACGTGGTCCATGTCTAAATCATGGAGGTACAGTTGTACATGTCTGATAGTGTTGAACACCCATCATTTCAGGTCTGGTACTCACTCTTTCATGGTACTCACTCTTTCAGCAGGTCTGGTACTCACTCTTTCAGCAGGTCTGGTACTCACTCTTTCATGGTACTCACTCTTTCAGCAGGTCTGGTACTCATTCTTTCAGCAGGTCTGGTACTCACTCTTTCATGGTACTCATTCTTTCAGCAGGTCTGGTACTCACTCTTTCATGGTACTCACTCTTTCAGCAGGTCTGGTACTCACTCTTTCATGGTACTCACTCTTTCAGCAGGTCTGGTACTCACTCTTTCATTGTACTTAATCTTTCAGCAGGTCTGGTACTCACTCTTCCAGCAGGTCTGGTACTTACTCTTTCAGCAGGTGAATTGGCATTTAAACGGCATTCGTCTCAATCATCTCTGGTAAATGAATGCTTAGCAGGGAAAGAGGAACCACTCAGAGGGCACAATTTTAGACCTTCTTTTCCCTCAAAAAATATTTACACAATATTCCCAACTATTAAATACAGTAGGCCCTACTTCTCTTTATGTCTCCAAGTTGTTTCTCAAATTTCTGTGCGCCTAATATCCTGCCAAATTATCTAAAGAGATCTGACCAGAAATTATATAATTTCTCACAAAGTTTCTGTCCACTAAATAACTGAGGTTTGGATTTTATATTAAATATGCATTGATTATTTGCAAGTGTTCATATGAAGATCCTCTAAATATTTATGAAGGTTTGGATTTTATATTATACAGCATAATAATAATAATAATAAATAGGCGTGGTGCATTTAATCGTAATTTCAACAGTAGTGCCTCTCTCTCCATCTCTCTCTCTCTGTGTCTCTGTCTCTCTCTCTGTCTCTCTCCATCTCTCTCTCTCTCTGTGTGTGTGTGTCTCTCTCTCCATCTCTCTCTCTCTCCATCTCTCTCTATCTGTGTGTCTCTCTCTCTCTCTGTGTGTGTGTCTCTCTCTCTGTGTGTGTGTCTCTCTCTCTGTGTGTGTGTCTCTCTGTGTGTGTGTGTCTCTCTCTCTCTCTCTGTGTGTGTGTCTCTCTCTCTCTCTGTGTGTCTCTGTCTGTCTCTCTCTCTCTCTCTGTGTGTGTCTCTCTCTCTCTCTGTGTGTCTCTGTCTCTCTCTCTCTCTGTGTGTGTGTGTGTCTCTCTCTCTCTGTGTGTCTCTGTCTCTCTCTCTCTCTGTGTGTGTCTCTCTCTCTCTCTCTCTCTGTGTGTCTGTCTCTCTCTCTCTCTGTGTGTGTGTGTGTCTCTCTCTCTCTCTCTGTGTGTGTCTCTCTCTCTCTCTGTGTGTCTCTGTCTCTCTCTCTCTCTCTTCTCTGTCTCTCTCTCTCTCTCTCTGTGTCTCTGTCTCTCTCTCTCTCTCTCTGTGTGTCTCTGTCTCTCTCTCTGTCTCTCTCTGTGTGTGTGTCTCTCTCTCTCTGTGTGTCTCTGTCTCTCTCTCTCTGTGTGTGTGTCTCTGTCTCTCTCTCTCTCCATCTCTCTCTCTCTCTCTCTGTCTCTCTCCCTCTGTGTCTTTCTTTCTCTCCCTCTCTCTCTTCCGCCCAACAGAATAAAAAGACTCTCACAAGAGGGTCAAACCATCTGCCTCTCCGCCCTCATGACGATGCCATCGTCCCCGTGAAGACTCCACAATAGAACCCTTGTTATTTATCGTCCCTTGAATACAAAGTAATTACTTATCATCAATCAAAATTAATAATAGTTGATTGGGTTGGTGTGGTCAGGCAGTCCCCTCGCATTGGCGCCTCAGTCAGTGTGGATCGGGCACTGGAGGGTCTTGACCCGTCTATTGGGGGATCCACTGGGAAACTACAACCTCCCCCGAAAGCGGCCTTAAAGTGTGGGGACTGAATAAAGAAATGAAGCGTAATTTGAGGAAGATGGATGTCTCCGGAGTAACTCCCCTTCCATCCTCTTCTGTTGATGATACCCGTTTGTACTGAGAGAGAGAGAGAGGGGTGAGTGTGTGTTTATGTCCCGGTATGTGACAAACAGAGGGACTCGGAGCTCCAGACAACAACGCGTCAGGTCTCAGTCACTTGGGCTGCGTGGCGGGGACGGGGACGGTGACGGCCGGTTCTGCACTGTCGGGATAACCGTGGACCAACATTTGCGTGGTTTGTGTCAGAGGGCCACCGCACGGAATCTCCCCGGGCAGACCCGCTCAGTTCAGCATGCAGAGACCGAGCGGTCCGGGGACCGCGTTTTCCATCGACTCTTTGATTGGCACCCCTCAGCCGCGGCCGGGCCACCTGCTCTACACGGGCTACCCGATGTTGATGCCGTACCGACCGCTTCTGCTCCCACAAGCGCTGTCTCATTCCGGTATTCCTCCGCTGGCTTCCTTCGCGGGCCGTTTGACCAACACTTTCTGCGCGGGGTTGGGGCAGGGTGTGCCCTCCATGCTGACGCTTACCACCGCGCTGCCCAGTTTCTCGGACCCTCCAGACAGTTTCTACCCCCCTCAGGAGATGCCGGGACCCCGGTTAAGCGCGGGCGGGACGGGGATCAACAGACAGGAGAGTCCGCACGGCGAGCTCAAAAGCGCCGCAGAACTGCGCAGTTTCTCTGAAAGTTTCGCAGGTGAGCACTGGGGACTCTGTCGGGCTGATTAACGAGGACCTCACAAGTTCTGACAACACTGTCTGTATCGTGAAGCACAACACGTCCTGAAGCGAGGAGAGTTTACTGCGGGCTGTCAACTGCTTGGATGTAACATCTGTTTATTGTTTAAATAAAACTTAAGGAAATGATTTGTTTTTTATTATGTGGCTTTGACTCTAAACTTAAATTCTCAAGGTCTTCACCTCAGGCAAGAACAGAAATCAACAAATTTGAGTCTGAAAAGTGTCAAATATGACATAAATGACTTGTGTTGTGGAGTACATCTGAAAGAGATCATCTCCATGATGAACTCCGTGAATGTTGTTTTGTGTGAATGTGAAGAACATGTTCAACACAGAGTAAATCATCAGAAATTATTTCAGCTTTTTGTAATGATGTTTATCTTTATAAATGTTTTTATCTCTCCAGGCGAGACCAAATTATACGGTTCAGATGACGAGAAACTGGACCTGAAGGCGGCGTGCAGCGACAGAGAGGACAGCTCGGCCGACAGCGAGAACGAAAGTTTCTCCGACGGGAACACCTGCGGTTCGGCGAACCAAAAAGACAAAGTCGGCTCACCGGACCCGCTACCGGCGGGCGCTTCGGCGGGTAAGAGCCGGAGGAGACGGACTGCTTTCACCAGCGAACAGCTGCTGGAACTGGAGAAGGAGTTTCACTGTAAGAAATATCTGTCCCTCACCGAGCGCTCTCAGATCGCACACGCACTCAAACTGAGCGAGGTCCAGGTCAAAATCTGGTTCCAGAACCGCAGGGCCAAATGGAAACGGATCAAAGCCGGGAACGTCACCAACAGATCCGGGGAGCCCGTGCGCAACCCCAAAATCGTGGTGCCCATTCCAGTGCATGTGAACAGGTTTGCGGTTCGGAGTCAACACCAGCAGATCGAGCAGGACACCAGGCCATGAACCTGATCTCCATTAACATGACCTCCTACCCTGAACATGTCAACTAAACACTGACATGAGCCACAGTCCTTCAGCTCTGCAGCCGGAGTACAGATGCTCGGTTTGTGTACGTGAATATCGGTGAATCCAATGACGTTTACAGCGTTACAGTCCAATAATTGTGTAAATGACACCGTGAACGTCATCACGCGTTACCAGCGTCATATCTGTTAAATATCTGCGTTGTTTTTCAGGGTTGTTCATTTCTTTTCTCCCGCATAAAATGTCTTTAATTTATTGTTTTGTGTATATTTGTAAATATGAATGTGTCCAAGCGACACACACGTGCACTATGAAACGAGACTGTGAAAGGCCTTTTTAAAAATAATAATTTATAAGCTGATGTCTAGAGAGTTTTTTTGTCGTTTTTTCTTTCGTTCATTCTGCACGGGCGGTATCTTCATTCCCCAGTTCACAAATAAAGATAAAAATAAAATAGAAATAAATAGGCTGCAGAAGACGACGCACAGTGATGTATTCCCATTGACAATATGACACAAACTGCAAGTGTCACAACAGCAGCTCAGCAATAACGTGTAAAGTTGTGTGTGTAAAGGTACAGTACAGAGACGAGAGAAAACATTATTACACACATAAGTGTTTGTAACAGGCCTGAATGAGCTATTGATGAACTCTCTGTGTTGATATTTTATACGAAACTTTAGTCTAAAGTATTTGATGATAAAATATTCACTCGTCAGTTTTACTTTCTCGTATGTCAGATGTTGAAACAAATATCACACATTAAAGTTACACCTTCATTCAGCAATCATCTCCACAACTATCACTTTTATTTCATCGACGCAACTACATTAACGAATTAGATTTGAATTAATAACGCAAAATGAACCAATTACGGCACAAAGACTTGGGAAAAACACAGGAATAGCATAATAATTATTATTATTATCAATTTAAATACGAGTTGTTCCTTCACAATTTAATAATAATTTAGAAGATTTTTCCCCATTTCATGTTTTTTTCTTGTTTGTCTTTACACTGTAAAAAAACTTCGCTGCCTTAATTTTTTAAGTTTAATCAACTTGGCTATACAAGTCATTTCAACTTAATGTTTTAAATCCTGACTGGTATAACTTAAAAAATAGGTTAAGCAATTTTCAACTATTTCTTATAAGTTACCTCAACTCCACACCAGTCAAGATTACAAAGAGTAAGTTGAAATGATTTGTGCAACCAAATTGATTAAAATTAAAAATGTAAGGCAGCAAAGTTTTGTTTACAGTGTAGGATCTTCGTATGAAGATATTTTACACAATATTTGGATGTTTTATCCTTGCTGTATTTTTAAGATGTTTATTTCAGGAGGGACAATATGATTCATGTACAATTAAAACACACATTAACACATTTAACGTCTGTCTGTAATACATTTACACAGTTGTGAGCCTTTAAAGATGTCCTGCAGATTTACTTTATCTGAGGCGCTTTTGAACGTCATTATTGTGTCAAAACTGCATATTGTAAAATTGATCTTTTCTTTTTATTGATTTATTTTGATAGCAGTGAATGAGTTTTTTTGTCCTTTCTCTTCAAATCAGCTTTCTTGGTCTGTACAGTTTCTTTGAGGATTTTATTTGTTTTCTATGCGTAAAGCAAAACTTCACAACAAACACAAAAGGATGCATGCTAACTCCAGTATGCATACTACAGTATACTACAGTATACATGTGCAGAAACTGTTTTTTATTCAATATGAAATTGTGCTGATAATGCAGTTTTTTATGACTTGAATCATTACTCATATATACCCCCGAAACGAAACACATTTGATTTGAAAATGTGTCCACAAAATCCGTCCGTATTTATCACAAGTGTTTCAGTACACAAGCCTTTAATAAAACGCATGTTATAACTTTCTAAGACGAGTTCTTTAAACTATACTCAAAACATCAATGCAGTTTTAGTTCTGTGAAGTTGTGACGGTCATTTCGACATGTTTTGATGATCAGTGTGAGAATGGGACTCATCTGTCTCCATTTTTAGGAGGCAGTCATTGACACTACAGGTAAAATAAAGGAGACTTCAGGGGTAGAAACAGCAACAGGATGTGAAGTGCATCCTTCAGTCTCATGTGATTCATACACACCGGACCGTGTTTGTCTCAGAAGTGCTGATAGAGCAACTGCGCTGAGATGAAACCCTCACTTACCTTCAGAACCACCAGCCGCTGGAGTTCAGATCCTGGAAAACATCCCGTCCGCGCGCAGAACAGTGTGTGAAACTAACGGGGACTTCGCTCGTGTTTCTGCTGCGGTAAGTCTGTGAGCGTTTACATACGCGCTCATTTAATTCGTTTTCTCATCACGCCAGTTACACTCGCTTTAATTATTACAGCACCGTTAAAATGAACCGAAACCGAACAGCCTACAGAGAACTTCAACAGGGTGCACGAACTGAGGAGACTCGTGACAATCACATTCATAATAATAATAATAATTAATTAATTAATAAGCTGAACTGATAATCCGTGCATTGCTTCATTAACGGCTCGTTAGTTTCCCGGACACCGTGAGCGCAGCACGGGGACAGATGCTGCGCGTCGACACATGCGCACACGCGTCACATCCCACCGGATAAACAAGCGGGATTTCATCCGCGCACCGCAGCCTTCATTCGGCCGCCTTCATTCGGCCGCCTTCATTCGGCCGCCTTCATTCGGCCGCCTTCATTCGGCCGCCTTCATTCGGCAGCCTTCATTCGGCAGCCTTCATTCGGCCGCCTTCATTCGGCAGCCTTCATTCGGCAGCCTTCATTCGGCCGCCTTCATTCGGCCGCCTTCATTCGGCCGCCTTCATTCGGCCGCCTTCATTCGGCAGCGTCAGGCAGACGCGGTCCCGGCGCGGATCTCACGACTCCCGCCGTTGTAACACGGTTGCCTGTCTGAGGGGCCGCGCTTAATGAAAGCCGGAGGATTCCCTCGGCCTTCACTTCTCATTACAGCTAATGCGTCCCCACGCAAATGAACCGCCGAGGAGAGGCAACCGAAGATAGAGAACGTAATAACGTCACTTTTAAGGACCCCATTAACCCGAAACGACGGGCTTCTCTTCAGCTCTGACGTCATCTGACGCCTGCGCACTTGAGATGGTTGATCGTGCAGGTCATTAAATAAAATGGATTCCGCAGTGAGGCCCTCAGGAGCCCAACCAAGAAAAAGTCATATTTCCTGACGTGTCCAGTTTTGCATCCCTGTGGGAATTAATTTTTATTACACGAAATTAATTAATAAATAGTGATTATAAATCGTGATAAAAGATAAAGGCGTCAGGTCTGCTTCATAAGCACATTGCTTGGAGAACATTTTCATAATCCAACAATAAATGAATGACAACTTTGCTCTCATGGTATAAATTAGTTTATTGGAGTGTTTATCACTCAACAGCCAGCCAAGCGTCCAATCAGACAACAGCGAACGCTCATGACATCACTCCATTTTTAGACCTAGCATTGAAACACTGGCAAATTAAACCTCATCAAACTGCTCAAAAAGACTTTATTTACATCTCGCTTTCATAAATATGTCAAATGTACATATAATACACAAAGTATCTTAATGGCCAGACAACACAAAGACCAAACCAGGTACCAGAAGAATTTAAAAATAAACCACAGGTTACAATGGTATCTGTCTGTGGTAATATGGCTAGTTAAGGAGGTTTACAGGTAAATCCCAGAATTAGGAATGCTGGACTAATGTCTGGACCAATCAAACTCCTTGTTTCCCAAAGCCCAATTAAGAAACTGCACAGGATTCCAAACTCAGTTCAAGACATCATGTCTCATACATGTTCACTTGATGAAGATCAAAACCCAGAGAAGTCTTAGTTCTGCTCACCACCAAAGTTTACATGCATGTTGCTGGGCATGAATCCATGTTTCATCCAAAATAAAAATACAGTTAAATGTCAGATGGCATTAACTGCAGACATTAAAATCCTGATTTAAACGCTTTTGTACTTTTACTGGAGATGTCACACATATCTACACAGTTAATAAATGTTACATTTTAAAACAATGCCATTTCTCCCAAGACCTGTTAGACAGGCTGCATGTACTAACCAACTCAAGTCAGAAAGAAAACGTACCTGCTTTAGGGTAAAACGTATGCAAACATAAAACACTGTCTGATAAAGAGGTTGAGCGTCTCTTCTGTGTTCTGCTATTAGTTTCCCTGTAAGTGACAAATGTAAAAATATTAATCAGGGTGTAATTATGATTTCATGTTTCAAGGAGGTGAATAATTGTAAGTGAAGAGCACTCAGGAAAAATGACCTGTTAATTCTTACTGTTTGTAAAAGCTGACTGCTTCTAGTAAATAAGGGTTAAGGCTGATGGGTTTCAGATGGGCATATTATCCATAAACTGGTCACATTACACACAGCTGGCTGCAGAGGAGAAAGGAAGCTAATTTATACACACATCTGTACATAAAACCTATTCGATTCTAACGGATACAATACAGTCACTCACATGGAAGTTTATCACACTAATAACTAAACAAGAGCTCACTGCAAAAGCATCTTCTATCCACTTACTAAATTGATCTTTTTTAGGCGGGAGGTCTTTAAACTGGAGATGGATGCCACTGGAGAGGGTGGCACAAGGCATCTGTAGTAACACAGTACTGGTAAGATACCAGTACTGTGATCAAGCATTCCCAGGTGCTTTCCTGCAGACAATCATGGGAAAGACTAAATGTAGAACAGAAATGAAATAATGTCTTCAGGGTTTTGCTAAACTGATTTACCTTTAAAAATCAATATGACAAAGTTTTAATTTGAACTTGTTGCCATGCCTGCAGTAAGTTAATACTGCTGTTCTCTCTTGTTGTACACTAACAGGAAGTTATTGAGGGTATGGTTTACACAACACACACACAAAGTATTCCTAATACTGATAATGACGCTCTATGGGTGGAGCGTCAGGACACTGAGACGTGTGGAAACTCAGGGGACAGCTCTATGCAGAGTTGGGAGACAGAACTAAAGCAGGGATGATCTTCTGAGCAAGATCACATGATGCTAATGCTTCGGTTGAGCTCACTCTGAGCATTATTGTTGATGTTGGGATTGTATCTGGTGGCCATGAGCATGGACAGGCCACCATCGTCACCCGGACAGCCATGCTGGATCAGGATGTCAGCGCATTCTTGACTTTCTGCCCGCTGGGCGTAAAACAGAGGCGTCTGACCATGGGCATCACAGCTCTTCACATTTACACCATACTAAAGGAGAGAGAAACATGAAACTCCTAATAAAGAACAAGACAAATACGAAAGGAAATGTAAATCACAGTTAGGTCTCAAACAGGTTTCCTGAATGCTCCTCCTTTGTCACTGGTCAGGAAAACAAACTCACACCATTGGTTGACCTGTGATGGGCTAGTCTGGATATTTTAGCCTCAAATAAAATGTATCAGTCTTCAATCTTGGATCATAATGGCTCTTCAATCACTGAGAACAGGATGTAGTTTCAAACTACAAATAAACACATTTTATCCAGTACAAACCAGGAATGTCTCAGTCACATTTACTTTTATTGTGGATAATTATTATGGAGAAATTAAATAAATAGTGATAGAGATGAAACAGTCTACCATCCTTTTATGTTCCATGGAAAATGACACAGGAGCTTCACAAAACATAATGACAGAATTATCATCTTGGTAAACGTCCTTTAAAAGACATCAAAAGTTCTTACCCAGATGAGCAGCTGTGTGATGACCACGTTTGCCATGGCACAGGACAGATGCAGGGCTGTGCGTCCATCTCCGTCTCCATATGTCTCGTTGACTTCCTCCTTAGTCCCATGAGTGAGCAGGAGAACCACCATCTGCAGGTCATCTTCAACCACTGCCCGCAGCAGCTGCTGACCCAGCGGCACATCCGACTGAGGCAGCCCCACCAGAAACAACTTTTGCTCATATTTCGCCCGGATCCAGCTTTCCTTCTCCTCCCTGATAGAGAAGACACAGGCCACCTGAGATCATGATGGTCCAGGCCAAAATACACACACAGATTTTCATGCTCTTCCTACAGCACTTGCTGCTATTTTTAAGCTGGTGGATAGTGGAAAGGTTACACATTGTGAGCAGAACGTCTGTGGTGGACAATACAGGAGTGTGTGTGGGGGAAGCTGTCAGTGTTGTCAGTTCAGCCTGGTGGATCCCCACAAAGGAGGCCTCTCAACACTGGCCCCTCAAACCTCTTGGGGCCACAGGCAGCCCGCCAGACTGAAGGCCCCAAAGAAAAGGACTGAAAGAGACACACTCGGATCAGAGAATGGAGTCTAACTCCTCTATCTGCTCCTGGTTATCACCCGCCCCCTCACTCCTCTCCTGCCGGCATTCACAGTGATGGCGGGGGCTAAGAAGTAAAATTAAAATCGATAACAGTGTATCTGAGCATGCTCAGTGCAGGGCTGGCCTGGTGACCTGGTGCGGCGGGTGATAACAGGAGCAGAAAAGAACTGTTGTGTGCTGTGCCGGGGTGAGTGACAGACAGCAGAAAGAGAGAGAACTGATTGAGGTAAAGAGAGCCCTGAGAGACGGGCATCCCCCGGGACGAGACTCCACAAAGACACTGCCACTATAACAGCACAGCTAAAGCAAAGCTATCACCAGTGTTTACAACATCAAATCACCTGGATGACAGCAGGGACTTTCACTGATAATGACAGCTACACATCAGAACAGTTATTAACAGCTCTACTGCTTATTCAAAACAGCATATAAAATAAATACATATATCATACACACACACACATATACATATATATGTAATTTATATTTTTTATTAATATTAAATATTTGGTAGATGGTTTCAGTCATATAATTAATTACAGCAGCAGTCTTTGGGAGTCTAAATGAAGCCATGCCCCCTCATTATCCTCTGGATTTATATCACAGCTACAAAGAGAAAATAAAGGGCAGAGAAAAACAAATAATTAAAAAACAAGCAAATAGTTGCCTTTTTTTTTAAATATTCAGTGGCGTCAACTAACATCAGCTGTACTGTTATCTCTGCTCATACTTTTAAACGAACACTTAACATGAAATATTGAAGTTTCACTAGCAACATCCTGACAATCACTCAAACATCTGTGCTGACTACACCTCATACACCACAGAAGTTGTAAAGATGGTTAGAAATGCCATAATCCTCTGATAATGCCTGAAAATCACAGTCTGTAATCATTATCCTACAGTCTAAAATACAGCATGACAGAGTGTTTTTAACATTAAAATTACTACAAGTAATTTTACACACACCAGACCTAAAATACTCACACACAGCACTTAATGGCTAATTAAACTACTCGATTCAGCTGCTAGTTTTGGGGTTTTAGAGTTGTGCTCTTACTGAACAAAACAGCTTTATGAAGCAGCACAAATGTTGTGATAATCAGTTGTCTTATATTCCCTCAAAGAAAATTCCATGTGTACAAGCAAGTGTTATTTAAGTCACTTTGGCAACAATGGCACAAGCTCATTAAGAAAGACACATCTGTAATGATGCTTCCTGACACGTCTTTGTGTACAAGCAGAGAGCAACTGAATGGGCTCCTCCATCCTGCCACCCTGTTGATCTGAACTCTGCTGAAGGCCACCACAGAGGTTTGAGAGAGAGGACCACTCTCAATACTTCTACACAGGACAGTACAAAGGATTTCGGGAAGGAGGGGTGAGTTTACACTAGTTTAATGAGGCACAATGACTTCTGCCGAGTTTCGGAGAGATGAGATTTAACCAGACACCTTAAATAACAGGAAGAGTGTGAAGGAACCGTTGATGCATAAAAACAGTCCTGTCACCCTTTATTCAATCTCACATGTAGCTACACTTCTAAAGTAATAGTATCTCAATTATGTGACGTATTTTAATGTACAAATCAGTATAAATGAACTCTAACACACAAATTCATCAGAAGAATTGATTTATAACATATAAATGATTTAAACTTTTGGAAATGAAATAAGGATGAGTAAAAAAATGTACTGCCATTAATATGTGACCCAGTTTAAAAGTTGTTGACTTTGATTTAAATTCTCTATAAGAACCATTTGTCTGTAGATTTCATGTAATTTATGTCTAGAGTGCTTGATCAGTTTTTAAAGGCTCTCTTGTTCAGTGTTCAGTTGTAGAAACAGAATGAGGAACATTTCAGAAGCAGCAGCAGGTTTCTGCAGCCTGGCAGTTTCTGATGTGTAAAGAGATGAAGAGAGGGGCTGGTGATCCCACCTCAGACTTTTGTTTGAAATGGCGACCCAATCCAAACACTCTGGGCTCTGTGTGGAGGGTTGATGAGAGAAAGCCGAGAAGTCATGAAAAGATACTTCCTCTCAGCAGGAGGAAGAAAAACAAAATGTGCTGCTTTAGCATGTCAAAAGCGAGGGAGGGACGAGGAGGCCAGGAAAGAGTGACGGGATAGAGAGAAGATTCTCTCTGCAGGGGAAGAAACCACATTCAGGAAATAAGACCCACGGCTGCTCCTCTCAACACACACAGCAGCACACTGGTATACACACACACACACACACACAGCAGCACACTGGTACACACACACACACACAGCAGCACACTGGTACACACACACACACACACACACACAGCAGCACACTGGTACACACACACACACACACAGCAGCAGCACACTGGTACACACACACACACACACAGCAGCACACTGGTACACACACACACACACCAGCACACTGGTACACACACACACACACCAGCACACTGGTACACACACACACACACACACACACACCAGCACACTGGTACACACATATTTACAGTGAATCACAGGGTTGCTTGAGGGACTTTTCACATATATGCTGTTCAAGTGAAAAACGACAAAAATGAGACATTTAGTAATACAGTCAATTAATGAGAAGTCATTATTATCAACATGACACTAATTTGTACCCATTTGCTTTCTTGATGAATGTTGTATTGTTATTCTAAAGACGAAATGTCTGTTTCATAATCTGTCACCAATATGCAATGAAAATAAATAAATAACTACAATAAATGCAAATAAACAAAAGTGCTTCTCTGTCTACATCTGCTGATGTAATAAAGGTCACATGGGTGGGGAAAAGTAATATGAACCAATAACATTATATCTCAGTTTTCAAAACCCAAACACTTGATCTTGAGTTTTTTGAGATCAGCTGTAGAAGAACAGAAAGGTTCTACTTTCAGCAAAGGGTTCTTTCTGAATGGCTCTAATTTCACCTAACCCTAAAGATCATGGAAAACAGCTTCATGATTCTTCCAGCCCAGAGTTTAGGAACACCTGAATGCACTCCAGTACAGAGTAAGAAACAACAGGGTCATAACTCAAGCCAGACGAAACAGCACACAACGATTTATGAGCCAACAAAGGGGCTTGTATAGGGATGGCTGTTCTGGGTCCCTATGTAGTGCACTCAAGGGGAGGCGATTCTCCAGGAAGACCGAAGAACCAATTGGACATGCAAATGAAAGTGGACCATCAGATACACAAATGATGGAGGCGTGGAAGAGACTGAATGCCTGCCACGCAAAGTGACCAATCAGAGGGCAGGAAAAGGAAGTGAATGGGTTCATGGAGGAGGAAGGCACATACAAATACAAAACAACCCTCTGACAGTCTGAAAAGACACATCAAACAGAGACTCACAGCTCGCTCAGCAGGACTGCAGTGTAAAAGACAGAGAGAGGAAGAGGGGGTGTGCCATGAGCCATTCTGTAGCTGTGGCCATGCCTACTGTCCCTTCTGATGATCTCAATGTGTGCAGTTCACGTTAATGACTAAATAAAGGATTTTACATGTATACTTAACATCACACATACAACTATATAAACCAGTGTTTCTCAGGCAGAGCTGAATTAGTGACTGTATTAGGGAATAACCCCTGCATACTTGATTGTGTGTAAACCGCCCTGTCTCACCAACAGCTGAAAAAATTATCTCCGCCTTGTGGCACACGAGTGCCAGACAATTAGAGTAAACATGAAAACACACAACTGCCAACTTCTAATTTGAGCTCTAAAATCCCTCAGATGAGCACCCCACCCCACTCTGAGCAAGATTTATGGCCACACAAGAATTCATGATGAAACTATGTAAATTTATCATAAATCTCTCAACAGATGAGAGCTCCCTGACTGATGACGCTGCTCAAAAATGGAACCACATTAGAACCTACAGCCGGTGAACCCTAAACTTCTCCAATCATGTCATGACAGACAGAGCTCACAGTTTAATAGATACGGGACATGAAACCCAGACGATTCTGACTCTAAATTTAGATTGACTGAAGCTGTTGCAGAAAAACACACACCTGTACATACTATACAGGTATTTCTTATTACATAAAAAATACAGAGGGGCAAAAATCCTTCACTCTGCCCCTACAGTGTTGGGCACACAGTGACACTTGTCACATGTGTTCAGCTGATGGGAAAACACATGACTTGTGTTATGGGGTAAATGGGTCATGTGAGCTGTAAATGAGGTCAGAAAACATGGAGACACCAGCATCACTCAGCTGTTAGTTTTCACCTGCGTCTGACCACACCACGGGAAAGATGAGCTTCATTACTCGTCTCACTGATGTCAAAGCATGTGTGACTGACTGAACTCGCTGTTTAAACCGGTGTGTAAATAACATGAACTAAACAAACTCTGAAAGCATGAGCTGTCTCACGATCAATAATGAATAAACAGAAACGTTATTTTTACCTTGGTGGCGGATGACAAAATTGAATTGCAATTCCTGTTTTTAAAGGCATAACCAAACCTGGCAAGTCAAATGAGTTAAAAAAAATATAAACAACTATCACATAGCCTCAGAAGAATTGAGATATATTGCACAATAAGTTACATTACCTTTTATCGCTTGGAATGACATGAGGATAAATAAATAATAGTAGAATTTTTATTTATAGTTGTACCGTCTCTTTAAATCTTTAGGCAATCAAATTAATTCAGAACTTATTGTCACATTGCAGAAAAAAATAAAACAATTGCTGGAATACATGCGGAATCTCAATACACACCATGTTTCACCATCAGTCTTTTCTAAGGAAAATCAGATATGATGATAATGAGATTTCCAGTTTCATCCAAACAGGTGCGCGAGCGAGCAAGCAAGAAAGAGAGAGAAGAAATGGAAGATACATCAGAATCTCCTGACAATGAGAAACATTCTGTCCTCCAGCAGTGAGCCGCTGCTGACGACTGAACTGTGAGGAGACATATTAGCATCAATCCCTCAACACGTCAAAAACTGCAACCTGCCAACAACTCGACAGATAAATGAGAGATTTCACTGGGCAGTGAGTGAGAGAACAGAGAGAGCGAGAGACACACTGAAAGGGTTATCTCTGCTTACATGCTACCTCTAACACACACACTTTATAGGCCACTTGTTTAAATCTTTGTTTGTGCACTCCAGAGAGGGAAATCCTCTCACTGCCGTGGTTATTATGAAGGTAATTATGTCTTAATATTGTAAACAGATGCTATAGCATTTAAACAAAGATCAATGAATGCATGTGTCATTTATTTCAATGTTATATTATTTATTCCAGCTTTATAAATTTCAAATTCAACTAGTATACTCCTTTACTATATGATAAAAGTGTGAAATGGTATAGAATGACGTTCACTTCTATTACAGTATAGAATTCACATTGTCTAAACCAAATAAGTGGTGCCAGGGGGTTGTAAGTATGTTGCTATGGGGTTCTCTAGGTGGCTGGTTGGGTTTTGTTAGGAGACTGCAACAGTTCCCTCTCTCAAATTTCTCAGCTCCCATGTGCCAGCGTTAGCGGTTGTGGAAAAAGCAATCTTCAGATTTGGCCAAAATGTTCCTATTATTACTAGATCCCTGTTATTGCTATTGTAGGTCTCAGGTGTGTTGTGAGTACAGGTGTGTTCACCAGCTAATACAGCCAGCATTAAAATAAACCCTCCATTCTGATGTATTAGAACAAAGGGGATATACAGATGTCAGACAGCATTTATAGCCTCAGGAAGTGACTGATAAACCCCCCGAGTGATGGACAGCTCTCAGAGCCACTAAGAGCTCTCAGTTTAGCTCCAGGGGGAGTGGTTTGGCACTGTAATGGTGTCCTTAATTGCCACCAAAAATACTCTTTTCTTCAGGTCATTAAACAGCTTGGGAATGTGAGCGTGTGTGTAAAGGAAACGCCTGGAACCAGAGCAGGTGAGCAGCTTCAGACAATGACCTAAAGATCCTGTTTACTACAGACATTATCCCCTGAAACATCTCATCTTCTTCTGAAAACCATCAGGTGACTGATCAAACTCCTGACACTGGATTTAGTGCTGTCGTAAATCTTCTTGGCTTCCACACCCTGAACAATGAGTTCAGTGTAACTTCTCTACAGGGATAATTAAAGCTTTTTTTTTCCATATGGTCATGTAGATTTCTCTGATCATTTCTATCCACACACATTCAAAGAAACTAAACACTGCAAGCATCGCTACACCCACATCAGCCCAAATATTAGTAAACAAATGCTAATATGACTAAACAACAAAATCAAAATCCATATTTTATGCATGGAACACACAAGAGGAAATGCTTACGTATCTCTCTAGAACTGTTCACAACAGTGAATGCGTGCTGAGACTCTCTTTTGCATGGAAACGAGCAAACAGGATAATTCAAAATTGTGTGAAATTGTGTTTTATTGTAGTGTCAAAATTTTCACTACAATAAAAATGTAAATTATGTATAATTACTTACTGTAAAGCTGCTTTGAAACAATCAGTACTGTATAACGCACTGTATAAATAAAGGTGACATGATTTTCATATGGAATAATGTCACATGTGTTTGCAGTTTATGAGTAAATCACAGTAATTGTAGTGTTGGGGGATCTAATCCTTTAGGACCTCATCAAGAATCCACATAAACTGAACTTAACCAGAGTGACAATCTGGCAGCAACAGTCTATCTCCTCAACTTAACACACAGAGAGAATCCGGAGTTACAGAAGGAATCCAGTTACGAGGACTTTGCAGTGTTATCATGTCTGGTGACTGAGTGATTATCACCTTGTGCTGTCCACTCCAGGTTTGGTGTAGCCGTCCACATGACCCTCCCACAAACTGTTAGCCATGGCGTTACCGATGGCTGTCATCACCATGCTAAGCTCCACTGGCCAGTCGTCCAGGTCCAGAGACCGGACACGAGACAGATGTGTGCCCAGATTCCTGTGGATCCCCGAACACTCGATACAGATTAGAGCACCAAGGTTTAGACTGGCCCAGTCCGGACCTGAGGGTCACATACAATTCCACTCCAAATCAAAATACAGTTTGACCTGATTCAGAGTCTGATACACTAATCAATGTGGGCTCATGGGTAATTTTTAACTTGTTACTGTTTAACTACTTCTATTGTTCAAGAACAGCTGTTGAGCACATGTGAGGTGTTTTACTTACTTGGGGAATCACAGTCAGCACAGAAACTGTTACCCTTCACATTTCTGATGGACTGGATGGCCAGCGCGTCGCTCTGGCTTCCTAATCGACACTAAAATAAGACACGGGAACTTAAGTGTCACACTGCAGACAGAGCAGAACTGTATGTGTACAAGTAGCTACAGTGTTTTTGAGACATGAAAGCTTTCCCATGGTGCACTGCTTCTGTGTTTTAACACAATTACAAACACACATTGCAAACAAGCGCGTATATAATGTACACACACACACACACACACACACATATTATACCTTGTTCTTGCTGCTCTCGCAGGACTGTAGACTGGCAAATATCTGACTCTCGATGGCCTGCACCCAGAGTTCTCTTTCATCATATGTTGACGCCTCAAAGTGCCACATCTGACCAGTCAGAGAGACAATGATAAACTCAAAAGACTCTTCTTGCTCTGAAACATATGAAAGACAGACCATTTTAAATACAGAATCATCTTTCTACCTGAAAAGAAACCTGAAACTCATCATTTCAAACACAGTTGCTTTTAAAACTTGCATACTGATGATTTTGCTGTGGGCGGGGCTACCCAGCTCAAGCTACAGAAATAGAAACCAAGTGCCTAGTTATCTATGAAATTAAAATTTAATTACAGGAATCACAATTTCCATCATCTCAACTAAAGGTTCAAAATGCAAATGACCAAAATAATCTGAAGTGCATTATGGGTAACTATGATTAGCATCAGATACTGTTGTTTTATTAGTATCGTGAAAATGTAAATACATCCATTAGAGTATTTATTACCAGTGATGATTCTTTATTATTCAACTGCTTAAATACAATAAAATGTTGGTTAATCATTCTGGTCACAGTCATTTCCACACTGCACAAAAGTGTGTGAACACGAGCAACGTTTCTGTGGAGATCAAAAGACAGACCATCAATTGTGTCATCTGCTCAACATTTCAGCACCGTGAAACATATAAAAAATATGCAGCCATGATGACACACAAGAGTATTATTGGCTGTAAGTGCGATACAACTACATGAAGCTTGTATGTTCACTAACTGCAGTTGTTTTCCAGAAAAAGGCACATTGTTAAAAAAACAGCAACATAACACTACTAATTCAAACCCACTGTAAATGATAATTGCTGCAGTAAGAAGTCTTTTTTAGAGAAATTACAGGATCACGTGGCAACATAGTTGCTAAATATACATATATGTAACAAAATGTATTTTTACTGAAAAATCAGTTTTTATTCTGCACAATATGTGACCACTGAAAAGCAGAAAACGAACAGTTCAGCCTCTAAAACTCTAAAAAGTTTTGTTCAGGCAAATATACCTACTCTGATGTTTCTGCACCTATAATCTGTATGGTCTCTCACTTACAGTTAAATAAAGTGAGGTTTTAAAGCATTGATTTATATGTAATGTAAATCTATAGATCTCTGCCTTCGGTCTGTTCTAATCAATAATCCCCATATGATGAGCGCTCAACACATGCATGTAACTGTCAAAGACTCGTTCACTTCAGCAGAGCTCACGGCCTTCAGCTGACCACAAGAATTCAATTAGGCTGACGCGACACTGACTCCTTAGATTATTCACGGCACTGACTCCAGGTCAGAGATCAAGACAGAACAGCAGCTTTGTGTCTAAAACGAAGACTGAGAGGTAAAAATCCTTCACCCCGTCACTCTCTCTGCTTTGATGACATTTCATGCCTGTTTTTGCTGGAAATGAAGCTCAGGTAAAAGACTTCATGGGGGAAATATTGATGAAATATTGCACGTCTCCAAAGATGAAAACACTCCATAACCTTAAATATCTAAACAACATATTTCATGTCTATAGATTTCAAAGGTCTCTGTATAAACAGTAAAGCACGCAGAACACTGAATTATATTCTGCCAGTGTTAGAATATGTATTTTGATAGATTACAGGTTTTAGTATGAAAACAGCTTATAGCTGGAAAACATGATACTGTAGTTTCTCCCCTTTTGCTGTTATAAACACCAATATAATTATGTAGAATTACTCTGTCAATGATTATAACACCTCCATCTAAACACAGACAATTATTCTGTTGACTGGCCATCTGATAAATTAGCCATTATAACAAAAAATGTCAATATGAAAATATATAAAGAAATATGTTTCTGATGTCAGCAGTTTGCAAACAAAGCAACAGTAATCATTTAGGATTTATTTGGGTTTTGTTTTGTTCTTTTCCCCACTGATACGCATATTTTTTTACCAGGCAAAAAATTTAATTCAGATTTTTTTTTTTAATGGACTGAATAGTGGAGGATAACAGTCAATAAACATTTAACAACTGTATGCAAGGAAAATACAATTCTATACTGTTAATTTTCAATGTGCAGACAAAAAGCTACACTTTATGTGTTCAAACTTCTGACTGGTAGTTCATGTCTGAGAGACAAAAAAGAAAAGCAGAGAAATAAGAACATCATTTCCTCTATAAACTACCCAAAGACTATGAGGTCTGTTAATGTAAAAGATGTGCTAAACAGCATTAGCACAAGATCCATTTTCACATCCTCTTACTTCTCTACACTGTGTTGTACTGGTGCTGAAAGGTCTTTTCTTTTTGAAATGTGGGGATAAAAAACGCTCAGTTTTCTTCTAGCCTAAATCACTTGAACATTACAATTAAATTTTAAAAATCATAATTAGGTTTTATAAACTCAAAAGTAGAAACTTAAGAGGATTTTATAAAGGTATAAATGCAGAGCCATTTACCTAAAATGCTTCCCTTGATTTGAACAATCATGATGTCTAAACAGATATGCAGCTATTGGTTATCATTATCCACTGATCTGCATAGTGATGTCAGCCAATAAAGACACAATATTCATGAAAACGTTCATGAACAATTCATGAAAATCTCCTGACCAGAGACATTTATTAAGAAAGTAAATCAGTTTGGTATATTGATTTCATGTTGTTTTCAGTGAAGATCAGTTACATGACAGAAGGAAGCAGAAGAACACCAGCACAGAAACAGAGATTAGAGACAGAGAGAAACTGAAGCCCCAACATTTCTTCTAGTGAATCACATCTAATGGAGGCAGAAGCTCCAAACGGCCTCTGGGCCAGAAGCCCTCACCAGTACCACACCTGGACCTGACAGTTCCACACGACTGCTGTTCTGTCAGATAGTGCTACCACAAATCTAGCAAATCAGAGCACTCCCACTGAAGGTGTGTGCGTCCTTTTACCAGCTTCCAAAAAAAACAAGCACAGTCTCCAACCCAAAATGTGCTAGCACACAGAACAGGTCTGCTGCTATAGAGTTGCTAGCTTGTGTGTAAGAATTACGGGGCAGCTGTGAGGAAGCAGAGCAGCCTGTGTCATCTGTAAATGTCAGCAGAGGCGTTTGCTCATTTTACACATCATTAAAGACAATATTCCTAACCTGTATTACAGAAATCAGCACTTCAGTGCAATCAGCCATTACTGACAAAGACCTGGGGGGATACAGCGGCCAAATACTGCAAAGATACTGCATTCACCTCTCACATACATACAAACACACACACAAACACAACACATTACTGACAGAGACCTGGGGGGATACAGCGGCCAAATACTGCAAAGATACTGCATTCACATCACACATACATACAAACACACACACACACACAACACATTACTGACAGAGACCTGGGGGGATACAGCGGCCAAATACTGCAAAGATACTGCATTCACATCACACATACATACAAACACACACAGACACACAAACACAACACATTACTGACAGAGACCTGGGGGGATACAGCGGCCAAATACTGCAAAGATACTGCATTCACATCACACATACATACAAACACACACAGACACACAAACACAACACATTACTGACAGAGACCTGGGGGGATACAGCGGCCAAATACTGCAAAGATACTGCATTCACATCACACATACATACAAACACACACAGACACACAAACACAACACATTACTGACAGAGACCTGGGGGGATACAGCGGCCAAATACTGCAAAGATACTGCATTCACATCACACATACATACAAACACACACAGACACACAAACACAACACATTACTGACAGAGACCTGGGGGGATACAGCGGCCAAATACTGCAAAGATACTGCATTCACATCACACATACATACAAACACACACACACACACACACACAACACAGACACAGACAACACAGACAGACATACACACAGGTCCTGTCTGTCTGACTGTGATGGGTGTGTTATTACACCAGATGACTGAGCTTAAGCACTCGTATTCTTGAGAAACTGTCAATTATGTGTAATGAAACAGGGCAAATGCCAAGAATGGAGAACATCTTTAAAACATTCTCTGATCTAGTGAAAGGGAAACAAAGTCCCTAGAGTTCATAATGTCACACATCACTCATTCTAGCACTCTTAATGTTAATATAACAGTCAGTCCTGCTGCTGCTTCACTAAAGTTGGTTTAGCAGCTGTACATGCACCGTTACTAGTCACCAGGTCTTTGGTCTAAATGTGAAGAGATCTACTTGACAGCTGGTGAACAGCGAATGACTTCACAGAATGTACAAATCACTGCTGGATGCTAATAATTGTTTCTTAAAATCACACATCCCAGCCTCCACCTACAAACATTTTAATTGTCCTTTTATTATAAGTGCTTGGTCATGGTGTGTGTGTGTGTGTGAACATTAGCTGTAAGCAGATGCAAGAAAATGATCATCTCAAACACAAGCAAATACATTTAGGAAACACCCAAGACAACGTTCTTCAGTGTTCATCTAGTGATGGATTTTATCTACTGGCACCAGAACAGCCCCAGGACAGTGCTTTTGTTTCTCAATTAAACCCAGTCAGGAGTCTTTAAAACAGTGTAGTGATGTATTTCTGATCTCACGAGACAGGGAAGATCAGTGCATGACAGAGCGAAGGGATGACACTGACCGAGTGTTACAGTCAGTTAGCCTTTAGAATAACTCACACTTCTTTTGACATGCATTAAGCACGTTAAAGGGGCCAGACACTCTACCTTCATTCCCCGCAGGAAGCCCGTCTGCTTTGCTGATGCTCTTTTTATATCTGTGTTTCTTGCGATTGGCATGAGGTGATGGCGGAGGCTCAAGTTTGAGACTGGTGGCGAAGCTCATGCCAGGGTTGGAGCTTAGAGGATCTGCCATCTCACTGGCTGGAGGAGAAGAAACAGACAGACAGAAGTTACATTAAAGTTGAATTCAACATAATGTTACTCATATAAACAAGATGAACGCACAACATAAGGAGGGGAAATATGTTGTCTTGAGGTAGATCAGTCGTTCTCTAGGTAAAATATTTTCAGTATTTTGCTCTTCCACGATCACATATTATTATTTTTTTTGTCGTAATGTATTCTGAGATGCAGACAGTCTGAGAAACCGAGAGTCTGAGTCTTCTAGTGTGTGAAGGACACAGATGATGACGAATCTGGCTAAAAGTGTATCTTAAAAGGCAGCATAATAAAGCTTTTACATCTGAAACATCTGTGTTACCTTAAAATGTCACCTTTGTAGGCAGCACTCAAGGTTTTGAAACACAGCAATAGTTACCTACTGTCTTCACATTTCACAGGAACTTGAAAGGTGAAGATCTACGAGCACTTGGTAAAACAAGGGATGAGCACACACCCATGTTTCACATCCATTAGCTTAAGGAGATGAGGAGCTGCATGCGGCGTCTCACCTGAACACCAGCACTCTAATGACAACCCAGCTCAACACAGGCTGCGTCTGGTGTGAGGTGATTTTATATAAGTGATAGTAATCTGGGCCAGTGTGTGTTTATGATGGGGTGAAGGAGTAGAGGTGTCAATGGGGAAGCTACAACCATCTTTTTGAGTGTGACACTTCAACATCATTTTCAGGGTCCCTCAGGACACTATTACCCACAACCCTCTGACCAGCCCAGGGGCAGATAATCCAGGTAAAGTGGACCCCCATGTCAGGGACCCTTGGAAACACACACACACACAGTGTCAGATGTGGGCAGACTTCTCCATTGTCTTGGCATCAAAAGCTCATTGTAGTGTTGCTAATTCCATTTATCTCCACAGGCCTGGGGTGTATAAGAGTGTGCGCACACGAGTGTGTGAGAGAAAAACAGGCAACCGTTGAGTCTGGGAGTGTCTGGAACCCGTGGTGCCAAATAGCGCATATTTTAATGGCACAGACAAGCATTAGCATGTGTAGAACATTAGGCGTAATGTGAGGTTTACCTTGAGGGATGTGAAACTGGTGCTCTTTACAGAGCGTGAGATGGCAGCGAAGCGGGGGGTACAGGACCAAAAACTGCAGTCTCTAATGTAGGCACTGAGGAGTTTAGCGTGGGCTAACATTGTCCATAACGCTACATTTCCTCACAACCAATAACGTTTGATCTGAATCCTTGTCATATGTTGTTTTATTGATCAGATGCTTAATGATTATGATGTAAGCGTTTAATAAGAACAGCTTGATAATGAATAAATGATGAAGCAGAGGATTGCTCGCACACATGGTGGCATTTGAGCTTAATTACACATGACAAGAGACAAATTAGAGGCTTTAACAATTAGCCTCGTTACACAATTACAAGAATTCTCTATCAGTATTGTTGCTTATCTTTAATACAGAGATGATGATAATGTTTACATTAATGCAGCACTGCTAAAAATGCAAATGTACAAAACTAAATATTTAATAAAAATCACTAAACTTTAGTGATGATGGACTAATTTTAAGTTTTACAAGTGAGATATATGCGGAATAATATCAGCAAAATCACTGAAATGTCTAGTGATTATGAATGAATTATAAGATTATGAATTATGATTAAATTGGTGAACGTACACTTGGGCTCAACCCTAAAAGTTAGAGTCACAATATTTATCAAAGTATATCCTGTGAGCTCTGTTCATACATTACACAGCACATATTGTGATATAAGCTTAGTGTCAATGCTGCAGGTCAGCAGGTGATGCTTTATCAGAAACTCTGTGTTGACCATTGATATTCATGACTGCAAGAGTCTGTTCACCCTCCCTCACTCTGCAGCTCCCAGCTGCTACACACGTTGTGCAGGAGACGCCAACGTCTGTTTCAATTTCTATACGCCTCTTCCCAACAGCCCCCCTGAGAGCCATCATTACCTACAGCAGACAGCTGAGGGTAGAGGGCTTCTTTAAGAGACTGTTCACACACACACACACACACACACACACAAACACACTCTCACTCAAACACACATGAAAACACACACACAGACTCACACACGCACATGCACACACACACACACACACAAACACACTCTCACTCAAACACACATGAAAACACACACACAGACTCACACACGCACATGCACACACACTATTTATTTAGTGTTTGTGTGTGTGTCCCTGATCCTCATGCCAGACATCTGAAGACCTACAATGAATCATTTGAACTTTTGTTGACAGAATATGAATGCTACAATAAATGGACCTAAACCGTAAAAAAAAATCCATAGTCATATTGTGACAGTGTTTACATAATACTACAGAGCACTTCAGACCTGCGTTTATTATGATACATGGTGGTGGAACATCTAAAAGCAGAAATCCACGTTCAAAGAATTCCTGTGAAGAATCTTTTCACTGTACTGACGGCATTCTAGTCCCTTCACACATGCTGGTGAAGATGTATCTGACTATAATAAGACAATAAGAAACAACGTTTACTGTAAGACAACAATAAATGAGACCTAGATTAATACATGAACAAAAATGTGAGTGTGCCCATTAATGTTTTTAACCCGAAATGATACAAGTTACTTATTTACACTTAATAATTAGAGTCAAAGGTTTGTTCACATCCATAATCCTACACAAAAGCAATAGTACTAGTCATGCTATATTTCATGTGTAAATATGACTTTCAAAGGAACGACTTTTAAATGGAAATCTTTGTGAAGGTAACTTTACATGTACTCTATGAGCTCTGTAAGAAGCAAAGAAACTCATCAGTCTGAGGTCTAATGTCTAATACGAGGTAAGCTGAAACACGAGGTAAATTAAGTCATTTCCAGTTTAATCTGCACTTCAGGTAGCAGCAGGAAATAAGGTGGTCAGCTAACCTGCGATTAGTGACTGTTACGTCCCTGCAGGAAGCTGCACTCTACACCACAGCTCTGGTGACAAGGGCTGTGAGTGAGCACCAGAAGATTGGAGGGTGCGCACAAAGAACATCAACTCATTTCTTAACATCTCTCCATTCTTCCCTTTACAATGCATGAGGACAAACTTCTATGTCTGATGGCAGCTAATTCAATCTTCTGATGGAGAAGACGGTGAACCCCCCCACTCCACTCCAACCCATTGACATGGCTGTCAGTGAGAAAATTTGAAAATTAATGGTAAAAAAGGTGCCGAACACAAATCACCACTTTCTTATTATTGTCAGTTAGAGAGCGCTAATCACAGCATGGGCAGGCACACGCCGCTGCTCTCTCCAAACGAAATGTCCAACTTCATTACAGCAAGAGCAGAGAATCAGACTCTCTGTTCCTGCTGCTTCTCCAGCGCCACAGGGAAGAATCTTCTCCAACCCTGAATGTCCACAGATTTCAGATTACACACCATCTACACACTGACTAAATGCAGTTCTGGCCTGAGAGAACCTGTCTAATGCCATGTTACTGTAGTGATGATTTGTGATCATTTCATTATGTTTTATTAAACAGTTGACAGTTTGTCTGGGTAAAATTCTGAAATTGATCAAGAAACGTCAGGGTCACAGTTCACCTGAAAATCAAAATATACCTATATATACATAATATAAATATATATATATATATATATATATATAATATATATATATATATATATATATATATAAATATATATATACACAGACTTCATTAACATATGAAGAATTGTTTATGTTTACGGATGAAAAAGAGCAGAGATTTAATCACAAGAAAAACTGTTCGTATCAGAGGCTGCAGCTATCTGAACATCATCTCATCCAGTGATGAGTTACCTGGTGAGATGTGACTGTTGGAGGACATCATATGATTTCTCCTGTGAGAGGATCTTCTGCTTGACCTTCAGCACTCAGTCATCTGGACTCAAACTAATAACTGGGTTTGGCAAAAAACTATTCAATGCCAAAACGTGCAGGAGCTCAATTTCTGTTAAACATCTTAGGAGAGATGGAGGGTCTGTGACTCTCAGAAGTCTTATGATGCACTTTGAAAACTTTGAAGTTAACAAAACCATAATGCTCATGTGTATGTGGACAAACAATGAAGACTATTTAAAATCTATTTAAAATTTTCTGTAATGTTGATTGGTTATAAATGTTACAAAGGCTTTTTGCTTTGACGCTTTAAGGTGAATTTAAATTTTTCAGTACAGATGTTGGCTTGCTAACAGTCCACCATTCACTGTTACCGTTAGCATGCTAAGCGCAGTACGCTGTCACCATGCTTAATTAACTGACTAGTATGTATTTAAACAACCAGTCCACTAACCTCACACATCTATAACTGAAAGAATATCAACAAACAAAAATATTCCAGAATAAAACACTTCAAAATCTGAAACACAATGAATTAGGTTTGTACACGACAAACTCTCCAGTGTGCTTTCTGAAGTGCTCTGATATGAAACTGTTCTCTTATTATAACCTTTAAAGCTTTAATACTCTCAGCAGATGAATAACAGAGAGGCTGATTGAAGTTCGCAGTTCATACACGCGCGCACACACACGCGCGCACACACACACGCTCTGTGGCTATGGCTGCTTTAAGTAATTCTGCTGCAGGATGTGGAGCTGATGGAGGTAGACGGGGGGCCGATGGTGGAGTCAAGCTGAAACTGATTGTTCGACAAGCAGGCAAGCAAAGAAGGGTAAGTGTCGTGCAGCGTAGTGTTCTGTCTGTGACACCACAGGGCCACGCGGCAGGGCCTCCATTTGGCTTGTAAAGAGCACTCTTTAAACTAGCGGGGCCCCTGGGACCCTAACAGAAGGAGGGGGAGGAGGGAACGAGAGAGAGAGATAGAAATGCAGAGAATAAGAAAGTGAGGGTGGGGGTGGCTGAAAATGAGCAGCCGTTAATGAGAATGACAAGTGCGCAAACATGCATGGAAATGACTGTTATTCTGTTGATGTGCATTTAAGTGCTTTTTTACTGCCAGCCGACAAAAAGAAGGAAATAACCAATGATAAATGATGTCCCCGTAAAGCATTCATTTCCACACAAAAGAAAAAAATGTGCAGCGTTATCACACCCGACAAATATATTATTTGACTTCACTGATGTGTACTGACAATGAAGAGAGAGAGATGACATGGCAAAGACATTATTTGATGGGCACTGTTACTGTGGGGGGCCGTACAAGAGTTCGGATCAAAACTGCAATTACTGAATTATAATGATAATGACACACAACCAAACAAGCTACTCACATCACATCTGCCTTACGAAGATTCACCATGGTAACCACATATTCTGTTCAGATGCTATGGTTACTATAATAACTGTTGTCAGAATTAATACCGGATTCGTTTTCGTTGTTTGAGGTGATGCTAACAGCTAATATCAAGTTACCTCAGTTTTATCAGTAAATTCTATTCACACAGGCATTCTGATGAAATCAAAGCATGATAAATGTGCAGCTAAGCTTGCACTGTAACCTAAAACTGGCCATTAAAAACATTAAAGCTACAATCACAACAGATTATACTGAAAACATATCAACAGATATGAGAGTGTTAAAAGGATGAGAGGGGTTGAGAGAGAGTGTTGTGTGAGAGTTCTTCAGATGTTCCTCTGACCTGCTGCTGTGCTGATAACTGTCTCACTCCACTGGTCCACACTGGACACAGAGAAAGACCTCTGATGCATCGATCCATCCTTACTGCTCCCCAGAGCCCCTCCGACCACTGAGACCCCCGACTGCAGAGAATTGCTGCTGTCTGAGTGAGCCGTACCTGAGAGACAGTCAAAAAGACATGCACAGAGAGAGAGAGAGAGACAATGAGAAAGAGAGAGAGGGACAGAGAGAGAGAAAGCAAGAAAGAAAAAGAGAGATACACAGAGGGGTATTAAAAGAGAGTCAAGCACACAGGTAAGATTGTGATGTCCTGATGGCTCTGTGCTGTAGTGTCCAGCACACATTATGAGCTGTGCTTCTGCTGTGGCTGGAATTATCCCCTTAAAGAACTTCATTACTAATATTTACCATAGTAAATGCATCATGCTTACTTCAGTTAAATGTTACTTATTATGTAAAACACAGTCCAGTTCAAGTGATGTTACACTATGAATGTGGTAAAGTTTCGTTTCATCACTATGATCATCTCATGGTGCTACAGAAGCAGTCACTTGCTCACCCGGCTCTCTCTCTGCCTGTCACTAATTAGCCTTTAATTAACAAGATACACTGGGAACAGTAATTAGCTCTCCCCTCTCTCTCCACCCGACATATCCATCTCTCCACACAGAGCTGATGGCCCACGCCAGGCGCTAATTCACCAGCCTGCCTGTGTCACAATCTGAGGAACACAAACTCTGCCCTAAGACTCAAGGTCAGGTTACACCTTCAGAGGTGAAGTTATTGAGTCTGCCTCACTTTGGCTAATTCTTAGTGTGGGTTGCAGGTCTGTTCTGATCACAGACAGAAGCAAAAACTATTTTAAATTCAACCAATAAACACAATTATGGCACATAATCATGCAGAGTTAAAATATCAAATTAACAGGGAGGAGAAAACTCCTCCCAAATTTTGGGTTAAGAGATTTTCTTTTTTTTCTTTTGTAGTTAGTTTGTAGTGTTTCTTCTTTTAAACTTTACATTGTACAGAACACTATTTATTTCTCTTTCTCAGCTTCCCTGAGGCTTTTCTGAAACACTGAAATACTTGTCTCAGTGGTCGGCGGGGCTCTGGGGAGCAGTAAGGACCAAAAATTGTTTTTTTCTCTATGCTATTAAAATGTGACATTATATGTATATTATGTAGTTATATGCATTCATATGCAGCAACATTGACCAATATTCTCCATTGAAAATTATCTATGTTTTTTACGGAGAAGTTTTTACACTTGGAAATTCACCCAAACACCCAGAACTGTTTAGCATAAACGCTTCTGAAACTTAAAAATCACACAGAAAACATTTATATTTTATTTACTAGGCTTTAATGCATTTCACAGTGGGACTAAACTTTTCTCTGTTGTTTTTCCCTTTATGCAATTTTGTATTTTTTCCCCGACACGACTCCGCTCTTCCCTCCCTCTGCAGCGCTGATTTGAAACATGCTAATTTAGCAAGTATGCCGCAGCGTGAGGTTGAAGCTGTATCGCTCTCTCCCTGCGAGAGACACTCTGCCCCTATAGAGATCACAAGATTAATATTCTCACACCCAACAAGATAATTACTGATACTAATTAGACATGATTATGTGATTTTGATACACTTATTACTCTGTTAATGGTTAGGATTCATTAGACTAACAAGAGTCTGTTCTTGCAGTTTACTGTAGAGTCACAATCAGAAGTCATTTGTAAGTAATTGAAAGAATAAAAGGCATTCTTATATTTGTCTTTTCAGAGAGATGTAATCACCAGCACTGTTAAGGAGAGGGATTTTATTCATCCTGTCATAATATTGCCCCTGACTAGCTTAAATGCGATGCATTTAAATGATAGAACAAGGCGCAGTCTTTTTAGATCAACGCAATAAAATACTGGCATTCTGAACAAGTGGTCATTACTGTCTGTTGTTTTAAAGCAGATTGCCAACGAGCTGTGTTAATAAACCTGTGAAACCCTCAGTGATATTCTTCATGAAAACCTGCAGCAGTGTACTTACATTTAAAATACCTGACCTTAATGAATGACTGCAATAAAGTCAGAGAAACATTCAGTGTGTCCAAAACAACTCCCAACAACATACAGTCACACTGTTGTTTATGGTTTCATTTTGCATGTCTCTGTCTGACAGAAAGGAAAACAAGCCCCTAACCATCATCTCCATCAAGAATTTAACAATCATGGCTAATTTTCAAATCTAATGCTAATGATTGATGAATTAAACATGTCTCTATCAATTAGTCCCCAGAGAACAATTCTGCATAAAAGGCGGGATAATGCAATTACAATGTGAAGAAAATCAGATGAAAGCGCAGGGCAGAGAGCGAACACCCAATCTGCTGCCACTTCACACCCGTCCAGAGAGATGCTGAGTACAATAGAGTTGGAGGTCAAACATGGACACAAAGTGACCCGGAGCGCCTGGGGTGCAAATCTCTCCTGCACAGAGCTTAAAACTATTGAAAACATAAGCTGGAAGTTAATCATTTAACATCTAATTGTTACCTAATTTATTTAGATGGGTCTATTAGCTTCATTCCCAAACAAAAAGGAAAGAAAATCTGCTGCATGGCTCTGGTTTTCCGTGAGCACTATTAAGATAAGTGTTGAGGTCCTGACAGACGCAGACCTGAGGTTGTGCTGTTAAGTGGAGGCGATGGACTAGCAGAGGTGCTGAAGATTTCCTCTTATCCCCCTTGTTTCTCTCGCTGAGCGCTGTCAGATGGCTGATGAGCCATGCAGCAAGTCCTGACCCTCCAAGCCGAGCGGCCATTACATACAAGTGTGTGAATAATGAAGCATCAATGCTAATGTTGAGGAGAGGGGGGTAGATCACCTGCTGCTCGGGTCACAACAAAACACCCTCACAAACTGAAAGCTGCCTGCTGAAAACACTCTGTCCTCTTTCTAAAAGAGATACAGATAATAATAATGTTTCAAGGTATTAATAATGTTAATAATGTTTAATAAATGCTCTCATATCCAAAGTTATAAGGTGGCACCTCAATCACTGTATTGAATAATAACCATTTGAAACTGGTTTGGAACACCTAGAAACATGACACAAAATATCTTATTTCCTGTTTACATATAAAAGCAGCGTGTCTCAAATGATTGAACCACTGAGCAAGAGTATCATCAGACAAACACACGACTGAGTGTCATTAAAGCAGACTCATTCAGTTTCTTCATCCAGAAACATGATCATTGTTAATCTAGAGGACTCTGGAATATTCTTCATGTGTTTCAGTAAAGGCTGATGTTCTAAGGTGTTGGGTGTCCAGACAGACAGTATCAAAAAAGACACAATGTTCAGTTTAAAACAATACTTATTTTACAGAGTATTCCTTCTAGAAATTCACTAAAGATCTTGAAAATACACACTGTCCAGTGATGAAGCAGGCACTGCGTGATGTTGTCTTTTTACATACACACCTCCACAGTAGATGTCTCAGTTCATCTGACAAGCAGAGCCATTAGCACTTTCATATTATATATCTGTCAGCCATGACACAATTGGACGCATGCTTGCAGAATGATCATATTTAAAACTGTTCCAGTGAATACTTATCAGAAAGATTAGACCGGGTCTCTGCGAGACAGACTCTTTACTCGCAGACGCCTGTGTTCATTCATTTGCACTCTTCTTTTTCTCAGCCCCCTGCACCCCTGCACCCCACCCCTCCGAGCTCCTGATAGTCCTCAGATAGGGGAAGTGCATGAATTACAGACTGCAGGGAAAGACAGGCCTCAGCTAGCCCACCCATGAATGAAAAACTGCCCCTTTGTTTCTTCGCATCAATTGCATGTCTAATGAAATCAGAATCAGATTGCATAATCAAGTGTGCGTCCTCCACTCCACGGAGACCCACTGCGAATCGTAACCTTTTCACTCTCCAGCAGAAATTAACACAATTTTCTACTAATGTGGCTGAGAGAGAAACAGGGAACCAGAGTGCAGAGGCACAAATTTGTGTAAAACGAAGGTGAGGCAGCGTTCCTAAACATGATGCTGATGAAAAGAGAAAAAGACCTGTGAATACTCCCAACACAGAGGAAGCCCTTTACACTGACATAAACTTCTGCATCAAACAGGACATCAGAAAGTGCATTAAAACAGGAGGGCAGGGCTTGATTTTAGTCATTGGGAAATAATTGGATACTGAAAAGTGGACTTGATGACATCAAAAACTTGTTTCAGATGAAGCATGATACTATTTTGAAAGAGAGAATTATTTTGATGAACACATCAATAACATCACAAAAATGAAATAAGAAAACAATTTGACAGTAAGGTATTCATTGTTTAGTCATCTCACAAAAACTATTTCTTTAATCAATAAATATTTACAAGTTGTTTGCATGTTTGCAAGTGAGACAAATGTTACCAGTCTTAGCTAACCTGTTTCATTAGCTGCCTGAGGCTGTATGTGAGTTCTCTTCCCAGAAATCTCTATTTCTGTAGCTTGAACACAACAAAGGCCCAGATGTTGTGACTATTTATGGTCCAAATGCCCTGAATTGTTCTATTCAACCTTACCTTCACTCTGCCCTCCGCAGTCAACTAAAGGTTAATTAGTTGCCAACCTACCACAACCTGAAGCTTTTGTGGTTCTAATAAACTCTAATTATTTGTAACTAATAAACTCTAGACACTAGAAAACTGCAATTACCAGAAGCCCTTGCTGATCTGACTGTAATGGTGCAAAAGAAATTAGCCCAGGCTAAGTGATTTCCACAGTGGTCGTGCTGGCTGGCACGAGTGCTGTGGAAATCACTTAGCCTGGGCTAATTTCTTTTGCACCATTACAGTCAGATCAGCAAGGGCTTCTGGAGAAAGATGCTCCTGTTTTTTATTAATTACACTTGTTTTTTCTCCCTAAATCCAATTACACCTTCACAAACCTCCACTCTTACTCGCTCACTGTCTGCTGGGTAAAATCAAAGCTATATACAGCTAAAACTGAAGCCCGGCAACATTGTACATGAATATCAGCAGTGAATCAGTAACACTGTTCCTATTTTTAAATTAGTTTATGTTTTTAAACATTTTGATTATGTTTTTGCCCACAGCTATGAGATGTTTTTAATGAGGAAGGGAATATCAACTTGAAGGGAATTTGAATTAAAAAACACCTTCATTTGTGACATGACAGATAAAATATTGCAAATGCAAATATTTGCCAATCTACATTTTATAACCACCAAACTTTTTTCATTGGAACAACATGCACAATATTACCAGGAATTAATATTAAGAAGCAAACTGAGTTCATTTTGGTTTCCTGTCGACATGGTTTTGTTCTATAAACACTGTATGTTCAGATCAGTTTTAGGGGATATTATAAATAAAACTTCACACTCACTTGTTGCCCCGACACCAAGTTGCAGGGTGCTGCGGTCTTTGGTCATTCCATTGGTTTTTGGGCTGGCTGTGGGGGCAATTGTGGCCACAGCTCTGGGCGGCCGTTTCCCTGGAACCTTCACTGTGGTCCTCAGCAAATCTATTTCTTTCCCATGAACATTCTGCATGTAGTCCTGAAAAACAATGACACTGTGCAGTTGTAGATCAATGCTGGTAAGTCAACACAGACTTTGGCCAAAGCAAATATTTCAAAGTTTAATTTGAACATTTATTTAAACAAACGCAAGAAAGAACTTTTCAAAAGTTCAGCAGCTTTAAAAACAAACAGTAAGTAAGAGCAGCCTTCGATAATCACACAAGCGCAGGGACCACACAATCTATTTCAGCAGTTTCTGTGGCTGCAGATTAGCAGTAATGACTCATTCCCATTTCATTCAGGCTGTTGCATTGTCTTGCGAGTTTGTGCAACACAAACAGCTTAAGCCAAGGTGAAAATGACCCTGCTCAACACAAAAAAGGTGAGCAGAGGCCTCAGAAGTCTCCTGCCAACTCCTCTTCACTTTTATTGCGCCCAGTAAAGCAGTTAGTTCTTCATAAGCCTCTGTACTAACTACCCAGTAAGTGCTCTCATTCCACTTTATTGCTGGAATTAACAGCTAGTTTGAGGCACAGAAAGCTATTAAGATGTGTGATTAAGCCATATTCAATTAGTTTCTACAAACAATTTAATTGATGTTGCAGACAGAATTAACAAAAGGGGATTGTGGGATAGCTCAGCTGGCTGCAGCACAAAATTTAACTTTTTCTCTCCTTTGCATGCTTAGTGTCTCTCATTGTCTTTTTCGTTGAGCTGAACAAGTGGTCCACAGGTGTCCAAAGCCATACAACTGTAACAGTGATACAGTTTATGATACCCGCACTGTGTACCTATTACACACAGCACTGACACGACATGCCCATTTGAGCTAATCAACACACCACTGCTTTGAGAGACACCAGTCTGGTCATTCATTCTGGTTCTGTCTGTAGAGGGCACTTAACATTTTACGTATAATGTGACTTGTGTGGTTAAGTTATGCTGCATTTTAAGTCGATCTTAATTACATAGCCCTTATTAATTACTAATCTATGGTGAATACATTATAGAAATGTGAGTAGAGAGGTGTACATGCAAATGAAAAGCAGAAAGAAGAGGTGAGCGAGAAAGCACTGAAGAGGTGAAGGGGATTTTAAAGCAGCATTAGGACAACACAGGGGTCCTGACAGAGATACATGCTCCACACAGATCAGCCTGTGGTCTGTGACAGATGTAAGAAACGCTTGCTGCCATGGCACCTGCAGAGCAGTTGACCTGTCCAGCACTCTGATACTGTGATACCGGAGACACATGCTGAAAACTTCCTGAAACGTATTCATTTCTTATATGCTTCATACGAATAAAGCTCATTTTAACTAAATATAATCAAACAGAAAAGACCTTTCAAAACCATCTAAGGTCATTTATGTGACTGTGTACTTTTAAATGTTGATAAAATAACAGCAGAAAGTACAAATCCTCACTGCATTACATCATAAACTGACTGCAGCTTCCAATTAAATCGCAGAGAACACAATACTCACATGTAAACTGGGGTGGTATGTCAGCAGGCCATTGTCACACAATGTAACGTATTTCTTCTTCCATTCTTTATTAAGTGACTTTCCACACCGTTTCAACAAGATTCCCTGTTCAACACAAATTTAGCGTGAATCAGACAACAGTGAACACTCTGTCAGTACAGAGAGATAAACTGACTCTACATTAGTCCTAATGTAAGAACTTTTGTTTTGGAGAATGCACTTCGGCAATACCATCATATTATTTGAGGTACCATGAAAACAGAACAGTGCACCATAATATACAATAAAATCCACCATGGTAATACCACCGGATACATTTGTAAAGGTCTTACCCTCAAAATTTCTGACTGCAATAGCATTAGAAACATTCCTGCACAAACACTTACACAACCTCACCATGAAACAGAAGAATCTCAGCAGTGAAAACTCATTTAGCTCACATTTAAGAGCAACTGAGCACAAACCCAATAAAACAAAACAACCCTACACAGCCCTTTACATTAGGTGTTAACATTTGCCCAGCGTTGCAGCAACATTTCTTTGATTGTGTAGGTGAATCAGTCAACGGAAATGTCTTGTGGTGGTGGGCTGCATTCAGGTCTTCCAGCACAATAAGAGCGGTTCCTGATTCAGTAAACCAGCTGTGGGAACGTGTGGAACCAGGTCATACTGAGCTGTGGACCAGGAACATTTTTGTGCACATATCAGTGCTGTGGTCTTGGGGGGCAGAGGGAGACCAGAGACTAAATCCAGTTTGCGCAAAGACTCTCTGTGTATTCCTAAACCTGTTGCACTGGAGAACTCTTCCAGACCTCTGTAAGCATGAGGATTAGACCCTGTGATCCTAAGCTCCTCAAACGTTTCCAGCCTCTCCTGTGCCCTGCTCAAAGTATCACCATCAATCCCTCACTGTTCCTTTAAAAACACTCTCTGAGCTCTTATCCTCTGAATCCAGCCAGACCAAACACTCCCGGGCCAGCGCTGGAAGTGCAGAGGGGCTGCAGGGAGAGCGGGGGAGACGCTGCTTAAACCCTGTTAACTGTGAGACGCTGCTTAAACCCTGTTAACTGTGAGACGCTGCTTAAACCCTGTTAACTGTGAGACGCTGCTTAAACCCTGTTAACTGTGAGACGCTGCTTAAACCCTTTTAACTGTGAGACGCTGCTTAAACCCTTTTAACTGTGAGACGCTGCTTAAACCTTGTTAACTGTGATAAACTGTATTTACATTAACTAACATTAATAAAGATTAATAAAAGTGTAATAAAATATATCGCTCATTGTTAGTTCATGTTAGCTAATGGATTAACTAATGTTAACTAACTAATAATGAACAGAACTTTACTGTAGTAAGTGTTACCAACAAATAAGTCTATTAATTATTAAACTATATGATAATTCATTCAAAAGTAAATATTATATACTTTGATGATATTAGATATTATACAAAATGTTTATATTGTGTGATATCATTCATACAGACAGTGGGATGTTATACAGATAGATACACACATACGTATATATATATATATATATATATATATATAAATAAATATATATATTTATATATCTATTTAAACCCTAACCCTAAATATATATATATATATACACACATGTATGGGGGCCTTACTTTTAATTTTAGAAGGGAATACAAAAGAACTGTAATACAAAAGAAATCCTGTTATCTTTACTGTAATTAATTGCTGTAATTAACCATTATGTTTATTTGTAATGTTTTATGCATCACAGTACTTGTAATATTTGTTTATTCTGATTTGATTAACAAAGTAATTGTGATATTCATTTTGGGTGAAATAAACATAAGCAAAACATTATACTAATGAGAATCTGAGAGGAAGATGTGTTTAATAATGTGTTTATTATTATCAACATCCAATGTTTTAGAGGGAAATAACTTACGTTACAAAACATTTATTCTACATTACCGACACCTGCAGCCTGACTAACCCACCATAAACACACAAATACTCTATGTGATGCGCGTGTGCACACACACTGTCCTCCTCTATCTCCTCTGGACACACACACACACACACACACACACACACACACACACACACACACACACACACACACACACACACTGTCCTCCTCTATCTCCTCTGGACACACACACACAGCGATCTCTCTCTCTCTTTTCCTGTAGCTCTTGTCTATCATCAGTGGTGTGGTCAGTAGAAGAGGCCACAGGGAAAATACAGAGGATTAAACAGAAAGGTCTTGAGTTGACAGTCTCTCTGTGTCAGCCCAGGCCATCACCGCTATTGTTACTCTTATTTTGGGAGGGGTGGGGGGGTCCACAGTGTGTACTTTGCCAGTGGGAGGTAATTATACACCCATGACTCTCTGATTTTCCTGACTGGGTATTTGACTGGCCACGTGATTAGCTAAATTGAGAAGCGTCCCAGCATGCCCCACCACCACCCTCCCCCCGTAAGTATCCACTACAGACTCATCTGTTCATCTCCAGTGCTGAACAACAGAGATAAAGAGCTAAAAGAGAATACAGATACTCCATGAGCTGAACCCGCCCCATACATTTACTTATACATTTACCAACACAAAGGAAATACACCTGACTACACAGCCAAAAACATCACTGTAAACTACATCTGTAAATGTGTTCTGAACTACATTTGTGAACTAGTTCTGTAAGCTAAAGCAACATACTTTTGGGGACTGTCAGTACTACCACATTCGTATTAAAAAGTAGAACTGATAAAGCAGCAGATGTGTTTATTATTAATCACTGCTTCTTTTATTATTAATCACTGCTTCTAGTTCTCTAGATAATTGTATTGAAGAGTGTTTCAGAGGGCAGGTTTTGTCTCTGGGTTCAGTTCTGTGCAATGTGACGACAATAATCTCTGTCAGGGGTCAAAGGTCAGGGTTAGGGTTCATTTGTAAATTGAATCGGAGGCTCAAATGAGAACAAATAAACAACTCCACAAAAAAAGAAATATTTGTTAGCTGCTCTGTCAAGCACTGCTAATGACAGAAAGATTCATTTTAAAACAGCATTACACAAGATGACATTACAAAATATCCCAAATCCATGTCATACAGCGCTATTAAAAGTTTGTCTGTTATAAAAAATACAGCTAAAATAAAAACAATGACTAAACGAATGCCAACCAAGACGAAACATCTATCTGCTGCATTAAACGCCACAATATCTTCAAATATTTTTTGTCTTTTCATTACTGTGACATTATATATTTGCAAATCTTTCAGTGTCCGGCATACAGCGTTATGCTGTGTTACACTGACACCTGCTGGTCATACAGAGGAACTGAAACTACAACAGTAAGTCCCTAAACAATCACGTTTAATTCAACGTCAACGTCATGTCTATTCATATCTGTTTAGTGCCAAACTACACACACTTTACCAGCTACAAACGTGGCTAAAACCCCTCTAAAACCAGACTGCTAAACCAGCTTAACCAGCTAAAACTACACTAGGAGACCTGCTGACCTGTCAACAAGCTTAGACCAGTTTAGAGTTTTAGCTGTTTATTCAGTAGGGAAAAGCTGAGGCTCTCATAAAAGGCCAAATCTGCACACAAACCATTTTTAACAAATGATGTTTCACTACATATATATCTATAAACAGTGTACAGTCATACCCTAAAGCAGTGTACTTACCTTATAGAATGAGAGTACCTTAGGAGGTGACTTACCTGTTTGATGGGAATGGCCCTTCCACTGCCTATACTGTCAGTTTTACTCTCACTGCTCTTTGACTGATCACTGGCTTTCCGCGACTGCAAAGAAACAAGAGAACGATTCAGTCTGAGGCCCAGAGCATGAACGTATGTGGAACTGGGAAGGTTGGAGGGTGTGTGTTGTGCCTTCTTAACTAGTGTGTGTGCAGTGAGGTGTGTGTTGATGTGGGGGCAACAAAAAACTGCAAGAAAACAAACAAACAAACAACAAACATCTTGATAGGCCCAAAGAAACACACAAGCAGACCAGTGCAAACATACAGCAGCATATTGAGCGTGCAGTGTATATATATATATATATATATATATATATATACCAAATTAACAACAGACCAGGACAGACACACACAACAATAAACGCAAAACATTCACCCAGTAACAAACCACAGGTTACAGATACCCCCCAACAGCTCTTTTTGATCTCTGGCGCCTCCCTGTGGCTTTACCAACCAAAGAACCAGCACTGAAGCACAATACACATCATTTCATTTACAAATGCAAAGAATACACCAAATGAAAGAATTCCGTTAACAGGAAAAAGAGGTAGAAATGATTACTCTGTGTCATTTTATTTTAACAACACAAGGCCTCCACCTGTGGAAACTTACAAGAAAGAGTGAGATATTAGAGTTAAATATTCACACAATCATTCCAAACTGAGAAAAGCTGCATTAACAGAAGAAAGTGTAAGAAATTAATTTGTGCAGTTTTCATCACATCTTCACTTGACAAGAGGCTGAAAAATCCTGTGAAGAAATGTAACATGTTAATTCATAACATTTTCAAATGTAATTACAAAATGAATCAAACACAATCACAACACAGCATAACTGAGCCCTGTCAGCTAACATCATGTCTCATACAGAACAAGATGAAGCACTCACAGATGAAGATACACACTGTCATCCACTCAAATAAACAACACCTGTGTGTATTTTTCAACAGTTTATTTCATTATGATATATACAGACACCATACAAATCAAATCACGGCTTTACATGGAAATAGTCAACAGGCAGAGCCACACACTGCAGTTCTCACAAGAGAGTTTGAGTACAGAGGCGCTGTTTCATATATCTCATACATGTATAGAATATACGTTCTGCAGAATACCACTGTAAATCAAATTTAATACAAGTTATACGGCAGTCTATATTTGTCCATTATTGAATGAAATAAACAAAAAAAAACCCAGTGTGCAATGCATGGAACATTTTACCACATCATCATGAAAACAAAATAAGTACGCAAACAATTCAATAAAATAACCAAAAATAATTGCCTCTGGATTACAAACAGATACTACATTCATACAGGTCGGTTCAACCTCATTTCTCAAGTGCTTCCTTTACTGTCGCTACTCTTCCCTGCATTTATGAAGGCCTTCATAAGACACTGAAGCTTCACACCAAGAGCAAGGAAATCACCCCTGGACGTCACTGTAGCATCTGTATCAAACGAAGGATGCGGCTTTATAAACTCCTCATCATGAAATGTGATGTCACAGGGCGTCATGTGACATCATGTTTTTCACAGTTAGTTTAGGTGGTTGGCATATTGATCAACACAAACAGGAGAGCTGTGTCATCCTTTCGGATTCACATCTTCTTGTTGAGGGATACGTTGCTATGCCAACAGTGCAGCATCAGGAGCTCGACTAGCATCACATTTGAGCATGACAGGTAAATGAAGCCGCAGTGTTGTTAATAAAGGGAAACAGTGACGTTTAACAGGGTGTAGTTTGCTGCACTCGATGTGAAGCCTGACTAACTGCAAACGATCCACAAATGAAGATTTTTCCATCTTCTGTAATCCTGCCTTAGACACAGAACTCAAAACAGAGACAAAAGAAAAAGTGAAAGAAGGAATAAAGCTCAACAAACAAAGAAAATCTTGGCAAATCTCCTGCTAGTGTTGGGAATTAATAAAGTTCTGTCCGAGTTCTGTCCGTTGGACTTAAAAAGCATCCTGGGGTGTTTGTTTTTTAATATTTGAGGGGGTCGGGGTGTTGTCAGTAGCTATTGTCCAGAACAGGGTACATATTTAGCAATAAAATGTCTGATTATAGTTCAGTTCAATATATTCTGGTAACTGAAGTCTTTTTACCGTCCAAACACAGTCCTTTAAAAAGCTCAGAAAACAAAGCCATGGTGATACCCACAATGCAATGCTTTCAACTGGTGAAAAGCAGCACTTGGTGTGGTCTGCGTGATTTGTTTTACAAAGCCCCAGAGATATTTCCTCCTCACAGAGGTCTGCCCAGCCCTGGCACTGACGACCCCCTCCCAAAATGCATTGCGGTCGCACCACCAACACCAGCAAGGGCTCATCTAATTGAGAAGAAGCTGGAAAGCCCTTTTAGTAGAAGAAAAGTTGGAAACAGAAGAACATATATGGAAATATTGACAAAAACAGTTGAACACTTTGGTCATGGGGCGCAGATAGAAAGGCTATACAGGAAAAGAAACATAATAATTGAAAAAAGAAAAGTATGTTAAAAATGACTGACATCAACATAGATGACAGATGATCACTGGCTTTTTACAGGGAGAGACTGAGATGATGTGTCCAGAAATATAACTCAAATAAATAAACGCTTCATCTGATCTGTGCTTTATATACTGAACGAATTAAGACATCACAGCAGATAACAGGAACACCACATTAAAGTATCGTCATTAAAGTATGGTGGAAGCACTATGCTCGGTCTCCTGCCTCTGCTGACATCTAGTGGCAAAGACACACTGATGAAATGATATTAATGAGAGAATGATGTTGTGAATTATGAGTGATAGGAAATATTACTAAATTGGCACTGTTTATTATATTGTTCAATAGTAATAATTACTGTTTTTACTCTTTGATCTTTATAAAGTAACTAATCCTAAATATTTCATTAACAAAATATTTATGTATTATAATATAATATACCTATGGCTTCTTTAAAAGTTTATTGAGCATATTAAGGATGGAGCAAAATGATTCGTTATGGACTGCAGTCAAGAGAAATCGTTTTTCTGTGTCAGTCTGATTTCAACTGTTCTGTCTGATCACAAAAGGTGGGTAAAGGTCCACATTTGTTTTCATTTTGAAAGGTTATACTCTAAATTCTAGTGCTAACTAACACTATGCTAGAAAAGACTGCATGATTATAAGGCAACTCTTGTTTCTGAACAATTAAATAATATCTAACATAAAACATCATGACTTTAAAAAAGCTGCCACAAGCTCTAGAGATCCACCAGCAAGACAAATGAAGGCTTTCCTCATTTATGCATGCTATTTCTGAATATTTATCCTTGTAGTGGCTAAACTGACCCAATGGTCTATGAGATGACTGGTTGACATGATGTCAAGGGGGAAATTAGTGTACGATCCAGCTATAAGCAGCCATCGCATCTCCCAGCTGTCTCCAACGGTCAAGGTGTTCCAAACTTTGCTTCTGTGTGTAGAGAGGCTCTTTGGCCCCTCTCTCTTTCTTCTGTCACCTCCCACTTGCCCCTCCCTCCCATCCCCCTCTTCCCACCCACCCGTAAGTCTGGTTCGGGGCTCCTCAGAAGGTCATGAGTTGAAACTCCCGTTCGCTCTGCCACTCTGGTACCCAGACGGGGTAGGTGGCGTGCTTCGGCTCCATTACACGCACTGGTAGAGCGTCGTGTCTTGCATGGGCGGGGTTTGACACTACCTAGCAGGGAGGGAGGCAGAGACAGGACAGGGGAAGCTAGCACAAGAGCTGCCACAGCTGCAGCCAATCACCTTGCGGGATCCTTTTGACTTGGGGGTGGGGGTGTAAGATGGACAGATTTATTAACGTTGTTGGGGTTAACTGATTCCTGAAGGAGATTGGCTGAAAGGACAAATCTGGATCTTGATTGGTTAGAGGATGGTGGTGTTGCTAGTACAACATGTACGGTTCTGCCTCTCTGTACTTTCTTAAAGTACGGCAGCTATTCAAATTAAAAGATACTGGAAAGCTGAGATATTTCTCTTGGTTCAAAGCTGTTAAATTTACAGTGTATAGGAAAAGAGGACAAACAAATCAAAAATGTAAAACAATCAGTGTAATTCAAAGCCTCTTTCCTTTTTCTAAACTTTCTTTCAACATTTAACTTTTCCTCCCAGCTTTACAGAAAAATGTAGCCATAAAAAGCATGTTGTCATGCGCTTCTATGATAGCAGAGGCAGAAGGGATTTGATTAAACTTTGCTCTGTACTTCCCTTGTGGTCAGAGATGGTATTACACTTTTTGGCTTTGCCCTCTGCTGCCCTGGATGAATGGGGTGTCTGATGAGGGTATCTAAGGGCAGATCCAGACCTAGAAACAGCTTCTGTCTAGCTCATTGTCCTGGGTTGTTGGAGATCTGCAGTCGGGTGGTCCAGCACTCTCAGTAGTGGGAGTGCGTGGTGCTCTGCATCAGCTGTCTCATACTTACTGTGAAGATGTTGGATCGTCGTTTGGACTGCTTGCGGATGGGTGTGGGAGTGTTGGAGGCGGCCACTGTCTCGATCCGCATCTCCCTTTGGCTTATACTGGGGGTGGAGGGAACAGAGGAGGAGTAATCGCTGAACCCACCTCCTCCATTAGCAGCCTGGAGGAAGACAGAGATAGAGACAGAGAGAGGGAGAGAGAGAGAATGAGACAGACAGACAGACAGATAGAAAGCAGAAAAATGATTGGGAAAAAGCATATAGAGAAGATAAAACGAGAAGAGGGCAGGAGAGATACACACAACGTTATAAGTATGGTAAACTGGGTGTTTACAGTCAAAATATTTTATATAGTCTCATAGTAAGTGAAGGCTCAGTAGCGCTAGAATTAAATTAGTTAACTTGACATTATTACTTATGATTTAAGTTAACCTGATCTTTTGCCCTAAATGTTGCAGGTTCAGATCCCAGTGACCTTTGACCTGAATACCGCTCAGGTTCCAGTTCCGGTCTACATTAGGCCATTCAATAAAGCAGTGTTTTAAACAGCTGACAGCAGCTGATCTCCGGTCAGCAGACTTACCTGATTGATGTGTACTGAGGGCATGGACGCGGCCGGCACTGATGAGTGGCTGGGGGAGTTTGGCAGAGATTTGCATGGACCAATCGAAAGCTGCTGCTTTTTCCTCAGGGCCACAACTTTCTGAGCAACTGTAAATCACACACCACAGGTATGACAACTATGAATACTGTGAAAGTTATGTGATGTCATCATAAACAAATCTGACATCAACCCTAAATGACAACAAGCAGCACACACTGTAATTTTTACTTCTTACTGATGGTAAGTACAGTGCTATAGTGATGGCACACAGTCATGGCAGTGAAAAAGCTATAAACACATCACACAGGCAAACGTGGCTTTGTTTGAACAAACACAGAGAATAAAATACAGCTTCTCACCTACACAGTGAGATTGACTGTAAACCTTACAACTGCTTTAGTTTTAAAATACATTTACATAAAGATTTACATCTCCTCTACTTTACAAACAGTGAACTTTATTTCAATGATTTCATTTGAAAAATTCCCATTTTTGTACAGCTCATGTTAACTGTAACTAGTGTTAACACCCATCTTTTGTGTATGGCACACTACCAGGTCTGAAATGTTTTCATTGCGTAAATGCAGATTTCCTGGATAATACTGTGAACCTTATCACGGGTACAGCCTTAAAAAAGTGACGTTTTCTATGTTTGCCTTTTAAAAAAAACAGCTAAAGAATAAAGACAGAATGACTTGAACACTAGACATGAAAACAGACGAGAGCTATAGAAACAGACCGCTCTGCTTCAGAGAGCAGTTGATGTGACATCTGAATGTGTTTTCAGAGAGCTGAAGCAAACCGTCTCGAGACAACAAATGCATTTATGTCTTTTAATTATTTCAAATGGAGCCCAAGGAGACAATTACACACAGGAGGGAAAAAACAGCCCTCAACACGCCAGCAGGGCTGTGAGAAACCCAATCTGACAACTGTTATATTAGAGTGCAGAGCAAACTGCAACAGTACAGAGCAAAAAAAGAGCTGAAATTATCCCAGCATCTGAAACCACAGGCTAAACCTCACAGTGGACATACAGCAGAAAAAATACACAGCTGTTGGCTGAGAAATACTTCTGTAATGTGTGTTTCTGGGTGCTGTCGCTCCAACTTCAACTCCAGCAGGCAGTTTGAGACACAAAAGAGAAGTGTGGGCTGATTTCTGGAGATTACTCCACAATACACTCAGACACACCACACACGTGGGTGGAAGGGAACCTGGAGTGCCACAGATATTCAAACTGCTTTCTGGGATTGTTCACAAATATTCTGACCACTAAACCACAGCGAAAACAAATCAAATGATAAAGGAAACAAAATTCTTTGTTAGATGAAAAGATACAACAAAAGACGCCTGTACAATGAAGCCTTACAAAGCAATATAAGGGTATTCCTATTGCATTGTAGCGCATTCAGAAAATCGTGAAAAATCATATTTTCACACAAATGTTTGTTACCACAGTTCTAATACAATAAAGATGCATTAAAACTCATGGTAACATTACCTTCATATCTTTTGTTGTATGTAATGATGCATTCTGATATTTAAAGGTGTAACCTGTGCTTTTAATTAATAATTTAATTAATAATTTAATAATAAAAAAAGATATAAGGTATAATAATAAACAGCTGAGCTGCCTTGTTTTCAACTTCTCAGGCAGTTACTCTGAGGGTTCCCACATTGTCTGGAAACAATGCATTCTGGGACTGTATACCTATACTGCCTGACAGGTGGCTGGAGCTTTATCTGCAAACCAAAATGCTAAACGCACACAGGGGTCTAAACACTTATTTGCTTCAAGACGTTTTTAAAGTTTTTGGTCAACACATCAAGTCTTCTCACCATCTTGAAAGACTCTCTCCACATTAAGGCCGTAGGTGGCGCAGGTCTCGTAATAGGTGGAGCGTTTCAGGTCGTTGGACAGTTTTCGGGCGCGGGCGTCATCTATTACTCTGGGGTTGGCAGCACTGATGGCATCTTCAAACATGTCAAACAAAGGCTAATTCAATTAAATGTCAAAATGTCTTAATGTTTTATGCAAAATATAATTTCTTCATTTTTCCATTAAATTGGCTAAAGCTGTAATCTGTTACCTCTTTTTGTTTAAAATGAATAGAAGTTATTGTTATTGAGCAAGTACATGACAGATCAGTGTTTAAAAAGGTCTCTTTACCTTTCCCTGATTTACAACAGTAAGTTTATAATAAGACTTTATAATTTGAGTTGTTCTCAAATGGTCTGATTTCCTGAGAAATGTCAGCTTGGCTTCATTTGACTGCAACATACCTAAAGAAAAGTACGTAAAGTGACCTGCAGTTTTATGCTTCAAATAGAGATGGCGATAGTTGAGATCCTGTCATGACAATCTTAACATGATCTCTTGTTAAGATTTACTTGGGAAAGTGCTTCCTTTCAAAACACGCTTTAGTCTTTCAACAGATGAGACGTCCCAGTGAGTTTCTCTGGACTCTGAAGAAGTGCAGGAGTTTTAATAAAGATGAGCTGTGCTCAACTGTAGACAGATAACAGAGTGTCTGACGACTCACCCTGTGTCCCCACCAGCACCATGGGAACCTCCGCTGTGTTCCTGTAGCTGGAAAGACGCAGGAAGTAGTTATAAACCGTCTGGAAGCTGATCTCATCCTCCAGGCTGAAGACAAACACCACTGCGTCCACCCAGGCAGCAAACTGAAAACCAGCACACCACCATTGTAAATGACTAAATCTGCTCATGCTTTATGTTTTGAAATCGATTTATATTGGCATTTATAATGTATGTTGCTTCAAAACAGTGGCAATGGAGAGTATAAGAAATGTCAAACTAACTGATCTTTAAACAGCTGCATGTGCTACTGTACCTTTAAGATGTAAAGCCTTTTTTTGGATTGTCTTATCCTGTCTTATCAGAGTTGTCTCTTTTATCAGAGTTCATCACTAATTTTAATGTCTTTCAATAGAAGATGACAGGTGAGACCTCTTAACATTATTTATTATTTTATTATCTTAACTGAAGCCTGCGTGTGTGTTAATAAAAGATGTCTCTAATCACAGACAGTGTCATGAGCAGTCACACACTCGTTTATGTCTGCTTGAAATCTGAAGGGCTGTACTACAAATGCTTTGTGGCAATTTTCATTCTAATCAATTACCATAAAACCGGCTAAACAGAACACAGAAAAAACAGCGAATAATTAGCAGGGCTATTCCACAGGGAGCTGCACTGCCAGGAAAGTTTCGTTCCCACAAACAAAGGAAGTGAGTGCTCATCTCATCTCTGAGAGTTGACACGAGAGCCATCAAACTATAATTACACTGAACCGCAGTAAAACCAGGGCCACCCTGAAACGAGCCCTGGAGGGCGAGAGAACACATTTATAAAGCTGCATGGGGATTGGTCGACACATTTATGAAATATTGTAGCAGCTATATGGACAGTCCTCGGCTTGCGTAAATTTTCAGTTTCTTCAATATCATTAATTACTGTTGCGCAGTGTCAGCATGCCGCACTGCAGCTGCTAACTGAGCAAGATAATTACAGGGCTGAAAGGATTACTAGTACTGTACATACAGCTTTAGTATTTATGTACATAAACCACACCTGAATGTCCTTATACGTACAGACCACAACCACATATATTATTAACAAATAAAGCTCTCTCACTCATTCATTTTCTGATTCACTCAACAAACACACTCTGGGTGCTCCAGACCTGAATAATTCTTTGATCCACACAAAAAGGTCACGCTTATAGGGGATTCATACAGTAAGCACACAGGGCTTACCTGCAGTTCTGGTGGTCCACCTTCATCTCTAATCAGCAGAAGATAACTCTGTCCATCCACCACTATCTCCTTTTTAAACCGCCCACCTGCAGGAACACAGAAAAACAACAGAACACAAAAACAACAGAATCAACAACACTGCCTTTACATCATCTTCCTCTCTGAAGTTCATTTACAGGCTGAGACACTGTTTCTGTCAGAAGCCCTGAGGAACTCCTCGAATCCTATCAATGAGTGTGTGATGTATGCCTAAACATGTCGAAACATCAGCTACTGTATGCTAGCAGCAGAGAGCTGCCCATCTTCTCCTGCTGCTTTATACAGCACAGGCAAACACATGCTAAGCAACATAAACACATTAGCCAATGAAAACGTGAAATTAGTAAATGAAAGTCTTATGTGAAATTAGACAAGTCTTAGGTGAAGTCTGAGCCATTCCGACAGCAGCAGTGAGATTCAAGGTTCTACTCTCAACATGTGAGTTTGTTAGTGTTTCTCACAGCTGCTGGAGAAGGAAGCAGGAAAGCGTTTGAGAGTTCTCATTTAAAAATTTAAAGAAGACTTATGAATACAGCACAACCAAACGTACAAACTGTCCACACCTGAAGTTTGAAACATTGTACACTGTACCCAGTTGAGTTAGTAGTACACTCTTAATGGACACTGTAAAGGTTCTTCATCGTGCTGTATGGTTCCATAAAAAAATCTTTAACACTATAGTTGCACAATAGATTCTTTGTTTTGTTTGACGGGTCTACAGACTATGAAACAGTAAGAAAGATCTCTTGAACTTTCAGGTATTTCAGGTCTATATTCTGCTTTCTGCTGGATAAATTCTCATTACTGAATGATTGAAAACTGCTCATACTACACAAAATCCTTAATGTAATCAAAATCCTCTCAGTCTCTCGTCTCAGTGCAGTGTGACTTAAACCAGATCAAGTTCTTCACTTCTAGTCCAGTGACGTCTGGAGTCCAATGAGATAAGCATCAATCACTTAGACCATTAAACAATAGTAAACTTCTTAAAAAGCCACAATATAATGCATCATGTCTGTATCACAAACACCAAGTTAATATTTATGGTTAGTAAAAATCCCTTACTGTAAATATGACCAATATGAGTGATAACTGCATCTTGCCAGCAAACATGTCACAAGGTGGCATAACAGGACTGAAGATCCTGCAGTTTCCTGTTCATTCACACTGCTGCAGAGAGTTTCTGCTGCACTGAAGGCTGTGCTGGTGGAATGAAATTACAATGAGAAACAGTCTCGTTGTCATGAGCAGGGCTGAATCAGGCTTTTACGATGCCGTGATTTTTCAGAAATTCAGTCTTGGTTTGTCTTCAATGATTTTAATGTCTGATTTAGAGATTTCAGAGGGGCAGCTGATGCCAAGAGGCTGTAAACATCTGATCTCTCTCCCGTCACTCAAAAGTGAACGTGCTGGATTGATGACACGCTCTGCTGGCGGCAGACCAGGCTGCCTGGCCCTCCTGTTGCCATGGCAACACCTGAGCTATCAGAGAGGCGGAGCAGCACTGAATGACAGATAATACATTTAGAAGGAGAAATTAGGGTAATTTTCAATCACACACTTCTTAATAAAGCTGGGAGTGTCTGTTCACACTTTACTCAGTGTGAATCACAACTGCATTAATCGCTAGTTTAATGAAATTTCCTCTTACAGTCAAATACTTCTGCAGGTGTGCAGAACAGTGGAATGAATGTTGTAACTATACACACACGTTCACAGTGATTCAGTCTACTACAGCTCTAAAAAGAAAATTGCAACAAATTAGAAACATGAATCAATATGACCAATAACAGTTTGTGTGTAACAAACTGTGTTACAGTGAGCATCTCATTAAAGACTTGATATTCAGTCCCTGAATTCTGGGACATATTATCTTACAGACGCACAAACTCGCTGTTACTGAAACCTGTGAGCTTCTGTTCCACCCTGTTACTCTTTCTTGTTCAGGTATGTTAACATCAATTTAACAAAGCAGTGAGTCATTGATTTAAATTGTTTCCTGTGTACTAGACATAAGCTTTATTCAACCCTACAACACAGTCCAGTGAGAGGAAAACAGAAATGAACTCAATGAATGTAAAGTGTAAAGATCTCATTCAAAACAAGTCAGAACAGGTTTAGGAGTCTCTTTTTTCTAAAACAAACACAATCTGCATACAGCCATTTAACAAACCCCACTGAAGCAGAACACTCGATCTGTCAGCAGTTTGTAAGCAATTTACTTACTGTCAGCTCACAACTTCTCTATATTAAAGAATGTTCTGGGTTTAATGCGAGTTAAATATAGTTTTAGCCAGTGTCCTATGTATATATAAAAAGAATAAATATATAGAAGCCGACAGATGACCACATGAGAAATTACAAATTTATGGACAGTAAAATCTGCTCCACAGCAGGAGGTTTTGTTGGGTGACTGGACCAGACAAACATGCTGAAGTCTGCTCACCCTGACACTTCACTCACCCTCAGGCGACTCCTCCTGGACATATGTTCCTGTCAGATATCTGTGAACTAATGCCGACTTCCCGCTAGACAGGTTACCCACGATGCCCTGCACACAGAAAGAGCAGTCAGGTCACATTAGCAACAAAGGACATTTGTGTGTTTAATTTAAAGACAAAGATCTTTCTTTCTTTGAGAAACTAAAATAAATGATATTGAGAACAGATCCAGTTAAATTCTGAATACTGAAACCAAGGACAGAAGACTGTGATTTGTGATTTTTTAACTGTATAAAATGAGGTAATTTTGCTCTGGGAGAGAATCAAGTTAGTTTTACGCAAACTGAAGAAAAGAATCTGCTGCACATCTGTTCACTTGTGGCTTCACACTGCGGGATTTATAACAATGGAGTGACACAGAATATGTAAAACATTATTTGCTTTCCTGAAGGGATTAACTTACCCCAGTTACACAACTTTAAGACTATTTGTTTTAGTTTTTTAATCTTTCTTTTCACCTCTAGTGAAAACAAATCAGCATTCATACTGCCTTCAGACATCACGTTTTTGCCTTCTGGACACAAGCAGTGAAATTAATATCAGGATGTTCAAAGGTGACAAATATACATATATATATATACATATAGTCTTACAGGACAAAAAGAGTCCATTTAAGATAACAATTGCTTTTGGTGCAAGAAACCTTAAATAACTTTATCATTTATAACAAGAAAACTTCTCTATAACTTTTTAACAAAATATTTAAGATCAGAGGAGGCAATCGTCAACAATAACCACAACCCAGCCCTTAAACTAGAGAGAAACAACAGCAGCTACAAGCCTCCAGCGACGTCCTCAATCTAACCCTCACATCAGAATAACATGAAGACCACCTCTTCATCTATTAAAATAAGAGACATATCAGCTTTATAAACTATTCAACAGCAACAGATGGAGAATCTCCCATCCGCACCAACACTTTACATTCATGCATTTGGCAGACGCTTTTATCCAACGCGACTTACAGTGCATTCAAGTTATACATTTTCTTAGTACATGTACTCCCTGGGAATCGAACCCACAACCTCTTGCACTGCAAATGCAATGCTCTACCACTGAGCTACAGGAGACCACTTCCCATAATAAGAGACTTCCTCACTGATCAAACAATCCCTCAGCCATAAAGAGAACTTCAGGAGGTCCCTCACACCTGATGCCACAGGCTTCTGTCAGTCAGCCTGTGACATGCCGTCGGTTTCTGCACAGCCAGATGATAAATGCTACTGTGGATGAACAGCTTTCCTCACATAATGAAGACCGAGATGCTGCTGCTTCTCCTCAAGAAACTGGAAGCAGTAACTAGAGAGTAAGAACATTCTCTCACACATTTGGAAGAGGAACAATTTTGGCCGTACGCAACAGCCCTGGCCTCACAGAAGCCACGCTCACAGAGTTCTGCAGAAAGCTCCACTGATTCCCCATCGTCAGTCATTCACAAGTTTACACCTTCCTCTGTTGTTTACATGTTTGTTTAAATGCTTCGGCTCATTTGATAATGCTGACACTTAGAGATTACACATTTCACCAGTTTTAAAAGCATTCAATTTCACCCACAATCAGCCCTGAAAATTTGAAAACAATACAAATCTGGAAACAATAAAAAATGAATGATAATCAAAAGAAATAAGATGATAATTAGTTATGATCAATCAGCATGCCCAGTTAAGATACACAGAAATACATTTTTCTGTGCTAATTTTGAGTGATAATGTGGACTGGATCTGTGGTCACATGTGCTGAAAGCAACTCAGAATACTACATTCTTATTGGTAGATTAGCCAAAATATTGAATGTACAAACACAATATGATGTATATACTGTATGTGAATTCCTGGAAACCAATCAGCTGTCAGCGGAGGGCTGAATGTGCTTTAGTGTTCATGTGTTTTAGTGTTCAAGACAATCCATTCTGTCCCACAAACATCAGACCTGCCCTCACCAGAACCTCCTCAGCTCTGTTCTCCAAAGGTTCTAAAGTGAACACTTGATCAGAAGATACAGTGGACAATGTGTCTAATCATGTTCGTTGAAACCACAGACCTCGTGTATAGAAACGTATAGAAACTCAACTGATTACTGGATATGCCTCAGATGATGAGAGTGAGGGTGTTTGATTTAATTCGATGCTGGATCATTCTTGTGTTGAGTACAGTGCTGCTAGTAAAGCTGTGAATGTGTGTTTATTTTTTATACTATATAGATTTTTTTGTAATTAGTGGCTATTTGGAGAGAAATAATAGCTGAAAAACCTGCACACTGAATACATTAATGTCTGGACACCAGTAATTATGGGTAAAAACCACACAACATTTTAAGACATCAGAGGTGGATCAAATGAAGTGAAGGGTTGGAAATATCACTCACCACTTTGAGTTCTGGTACTGATCGACTTAACGTCCATTCCTGACTGTTGACAAAGGAGTCTGCAAAACAACAGGCAGACGGTTCAGAAAACAAGTACATTATTCATTTCACTTGATAAACCGCACACTAAACAATCATTTAATATTAGACAGAGATATTATTAATTCATCAACACAAATAAGTCACTGCCACAACACTAGTAGTTGCTTACAGGTCTTAATCAAAACAGCCCACCCTCAAGACTATATAAAGGACGACAAAGTTGTACTATATAAGACTACACATATATATATATATATATATATATATATATATATAAAGGCCTCTCCTTCAACATAAACCTAAGGGATTTTTAGTCTGTTGTTCATTCCCCACATGAAATTCTTTAATCCCGTCACACAGTAAATTACTAGCACAGCTCTCCTCCACACAATCTGAGATGTCATTCACGTTCACAAATAATAGTCAAACACAGTTCAATGCAGGAAAAGAGGTTTAGAAACACAACTAAACAACACAAGCTTCTTACAATCGTTTTGTGCTCATAAAAGGAGCTTGAAAACTCTGATTATCTGCAGCAGGACTGTATGTTCACAGCCTAACATTACTACATTTGCTGTCTTCTGTGGGAGTGTGTGTTCAGAAAGCCACTAATTCAGTGAACACCCATTTTATCTTGGCACTGAACTTCAAAACTGCCCCAAAACTACTTTCAACCCATGAAAGCAAATGAACACAAGACTGGAGAACAAGTTCACTTCAGAAACACACACTACATCTGCTGTTCAGTGCAGATCTGATATCAGTCATTGTTCTAGTATACGTTACACGCTAAAGCATAACTGTCAACACATCACTGACTCTAAGTGTTTGAGTAAGCATTGCATGACACGTTACACAACACAAATACACTACAGACATGAATAACTCAAATCATACAGCGTGTTGAGGAGAACCACTGAGTTACTGTTCTTCAGGAACTGATATGATTTCTGCTCGGGAACACCTAGGAACCAAGATATCATAGAAACTAGCAACCACCCCCAACACCCTAGCATCATGATGGCAGTATTTAATGAAGAAGCATTCAGCAAGTGTTAAAATCTTGCTAGATCTTTTCAGGAAGCCCCTTAATAAAACAACACAGTGTATCATCTCCTCATACACAACAATGTGTATTCAAATGTGAGTATTCGTTGTTATGAACTTGCTCATTAGATCCCCTCCACACCCTGTTGTTTGCCACACACACACAGTCCTTTGTGCAGCGATTCATCACACTGGACACACGGGCGTCTCTGTGTAATGCAGTACAGAGATCTATAGCATGGCATTGTTCAGACTTTTCACACTTCATTGCTCTTGTCCAATCAAATCAAAATTAAAAGTTTTGGAAAGGTAAAGAAAAATCGTCTTTGTGGATTCAGAGACAAGCATGAGAGACAAATACAGATAGAAACAGATCCATCTGTCAGTTAAATGTCTACTGCAGGATACCACCACAGTTTCATCCATTTTTTGTGAGACAGTGAGAAGATTGTGAGCTAAAAGTAACACACAGGCAGGCTGGAGGTGACGTCCTTAATTTAAACCTGAAGCTGGGTGTCTCCCTCACTCAGACTGCAACTCAGATACGACTCTTTCTGCAGCATTTAGTAACATCCCCTGATGAAACCAGCTGTTCTCACCCTCGATCGCTGCTCTCAGACACAGATCTAAAGAGGACACGCCCACAGAAAAACACACCTTCTAACAACATGCAATATTGCCATTTTTCCCCAAAGTTATGCTGAAGTGAGAGAATCATTGAAAGTCAAAACAGATGAGAGTAATCTGACTTGAGATGTCAGTTCATGACTGCATGTGATCCAGACTCAACGGGGCAGGTGATGAGTAACACTGGCGTGTTTTGACAGCAAAAATAACTGCACTGAACAACTATCAGTCTGATCTTGTGCTTCAGAAATTCACTTTGATGCATGTTTCATTCTGAAGAGTGAACTGCAAACAATTGAGGGAACTTATATTGCTACAAAATAAAAGAAACTGGGTCAGAGTTTTCAAGGCCATTTTTTATTGCATGGGGAACAGGACATTCGCTGAATGTTTCAGAGCACTGGAGAACTCAGAAGTGACAGCAGTGACTGATCAACATCTGACTCCTTGTTTAGCTTCAGCCTCTACAGACCTCAGTCAAAGGAGACATATTGATGTGACAGGAGTGTGAGGGGAAGACACACAGTCTGCTCAACAGACTGTACGGCCTGAGGGTCCTGTGACCAGTCTAATGTTTATAACTGGTAGAGATTTTGTCCACTGGAAAATGTTTACAACAGTATTTACTATCTTCCACAGACTTAATCAACAGAGCAATACAGAACAATTTAAGCCATTACACACTGTATCTCTGTTCCTTACAAGCAGCTTTTCATTTGCATCTTAAGAAATCTCTCTCACACAAGCTTTACAGAATGTCCCACATGAAATAACAGGAGATTATGTAAACAGCTCAATTTACACCTAATGTTTTTGCAAAGTTGTCAGAATGACATGGATTTTCTTCTGACTGACATGCACCTCAGTTGTAGTAATGGACTCTTTCAAATCTTGATGCAGTTTTCTAGTCTGGTATCTTCTCAAGTGACCTCACATGGATTCTCACAACCAGGTATTTAAACCCAGCCAACGGCTGACACGACCAGGGCAAACAGACATATGACTTCCCACCTGAGAAGATCTCTCTTATAAGAAGGGTCTGGAAGTTTAAAATCAGATGAGGGAGGGTAAAGTCTTCTGAGAACAAACACAAAGTCCAGATCCAAGAAAGACCTGCTCATAATCCACCAGGGCATGTGAAGACATGACACAAAATCCAATTCTTACTGCACACATTGGATTTGGCCCAAAAAGCCCTTTAGTTTTACAAACACACCTAAACTCTAGCTGTCAGTCACTTCCTGCAAAGAAAGGCCAGTAGTTTGGGAAGGATCGTTTCCATAGTAACCAAAGAAAATAAACATCCAAGTAGATACAGAGGGTGTAAACGGTACTTAACATCATCTTTATTTGAACAGTGACTAATACCACTGCCTGAATACAAGCCCAGTAAGTCATCCGTGAGAGACATGTCGTGTTATCATACAACAGATCCCTTGTGTGGATAATTAGAATAATTGCTCATTGGCTCATGTTATAGAGGCTGAGTTACAGGTCATGTTTAAACATTGTCTGTTAAAATAAATCAGACAACACAGACAGATCACAATTATTAACTCACTGTCAGAGGAAACAGAAATCTGTATACCCAAGTGTATGACCCTATAAGCTTTATCAGTTATGCAGTTAGTCTCTGCATCCAGATACTATTTGCTGTTAGACAGAGTCCTTATTCCAATCGTTCTGTAATAGCAGAGAGAGAGAGCGAGAGACCTTATGCTGTCAACATTGCCTTTGCTGTTACACACTTTAACACGTGCTGAAAACATGAAATGCAACATGTGAAAGAAAACAATATAAGAGCAGCACAAGCTCTCTGCTGTCTGCTCTCCTCTGACGTTTCTGTCACCCTGTGTGTGCACACATTTATTTTAAATTATATAGTACAACCCGCTGGTTTATGAAAGCATTGCACCTTAACTTCACCAGCATAAGACAGGGTAAATATTTCACATCACATTTGCAAGCCAGGCTTCACTGATTCAAGCCTACAGAGGAATGCACAAAACAACACCATGTGTGTTAAAACTGCACTGTAAGACTCTAACACAGGCTGCACAAAAATTGCAAAATATTTGCACTGGACATCATTACAACAGGCAAAACTAATCAACTAGATTTGATTTCAAAAGATCAGATGATATGGGGTTAAAAGTGCAGGCATGCATACAGCAGGCTCACAGCTATTTGATGCAGGTCACCTGAACAATCAGCACTGTTTGATTTAAGAGGACACAAGAGTTAGAAGCAACAGAACAAACACGGAACAAAAACATACTTAAAATATTAAGAGTGGAGTAACCTGCATGCTGTCACGATTTAACCTTCAACGCTTCAATAGCAAAAACCCACCAGATTCTGAGCATCATTTCTGCTAACATGTTTTCCTAATGTAAGACAACTCCCAAGTAGTATTGACCTAATTATTTAGTCAACCAGTATTCAAATAGTAAATCTGTATCATTAATATATTCTCTGCCTTTAGTTGTGTGTCACTCATTCATCCATTCCTGACTCATGCAGTCTGATTACCCTGAATGTCTTAATGATTGAAAGAGATTTGATGGATGAATAATTTAATTGCACTGCAGACTTTCATTAGAAGAAAACTCCTCTTGGATCCAATTAACAGCTGAAGTACACACACACTCCAGCAGAGTCAAGCACTCCGAGTGAATCATTTAACCTCTTATAATGCCTGCAGGTTGAGCCCCCACCAGTCCTTCAATATCACTTTAATATTTCATCAATTTGTCCTGCTCTCCAGGCTACACTCAGGCCTCTTCTCACAATACGCACAACATTCTCGTGGGCTTGACTGAGATGTAATTTATACCTTTAGCACAACTTACCTTGACCTCTGTGGAAGCCAAAGCCAGCTACAGTCTCTATAGCAACACAGTCTGTTTTTTGATTTCTCACAGGGGGTCGGCTGCCAGCTGTTTAGCTCTCAGTGCAAACCTCAGATCCGTTGCTGGACAACAGCTCCTTCCTCTTAAAACGACTAGCAATCAGCTGCCAAAAACTAGGCTCTGCCTGAGATTGTATGGTGGCCTTGGTAAGTTTGGCAGGGTGCAGAGGGATCTCCAGGACTGCTGCCTTGCCCTGACTGAGACTGTATGTACTGCGTGGCCCCTTGCTCCTCCTCTTGCTCATGTGCTGAGGTTAATGTTCTACTGGTTAGGTAGGAGAAAGGGTGAGAAGTTAGGTGCAGATTTTCCTTCAATACTGGTAGTGCGCCGACACACAGTTCTGTCCCTCTGCTCCAGCTGACTATGATTCCACCTGATCCTGAGACTCAAGCTCCTTCGCAGCAAGCCCAGCGTTCTCTTTGGATCTTCTGCCTTGGTGACAACGGGTTCTTGTTGTCTGACGGCTGAACCATCTCCAACGAAAACCTGGATAAGACAAGCTAGCAGTGGAGATATGGCTTGTGAGCCACAGTGCTTTTTCAGCTCCAGAACTGTCATGCTAACAGGCCGAGGTTTGCTTCTGCCTTTCAGGGTCCAGCGGAGTTGAGGCTCTTCTTGTGGGTGAGAAAGTAGGTTGACAGAAGAAGGCATGTCAGATTTAAGGCCCTCTATGGCACATCTTGCTCTCTTCTGAGCAAAGAGGCAGGCAGTGAAAGACTGCTGCTAACATACGAACACTGTTGGATCTAGTAAACCTCTCCTGGCGGTTGTTCGTTGTGCTGTGCTGATGTCTACGGTCATCTGGGAGGACAAACATGCTCTTCAGCCTTCGACTACCCGGTAGCCGGAGCTCATGTGCAGGCCTTCTCCAGACCACCACATGAGGTTGTGTTGCATTCACTCTCAAAGAAAAGTAGGAGTTTTTAGGCCAAGCTGTTTTCTCTTCCCCAGACAAATCCAAGTCTGTCCTCACTCTGACTCCTCTTTTTCTCCACCCCCTGCTCCCTGTGCCATTCAGGTAAAACCATCTGTCGATCTTTCCACTCCTCCTCTGCCCCAGGCTCTCCTGATGTTCCTCCCTTAGATTCGCCTCCCAAGTTTCCTCCCCCTCGTTCTCTTTCATGTTGATCTTTCTGACCTCCAGCGTAGCCTCTCCTCTCATCAATGCTGCCTGTGCTGTAGTCCACATCTCTTCCTAGAGCCCCATTCAGGATAAACTGAAACTCTGAGATTTCAGCCCGGTGTTGGTTTGCCTGTAGAAACCCCACCCGCAGCAAAGCTTCTCCACAAGACTCACTCAGTTCTTCACCTCCAGACCACATTCCAAACACAGGCATAATCCATCAACCTTCGCTTGTAACAGACACAGAGTCTTTCAGAAAAGAGAACAGGGAAAAACTTCAAATAAGCCCCAGCATGACCTCACAGCAATGTTTTACCCTACAGAAGATGATAAGGGGAAATGAACAGCACTCTGTGGAAAAACAAACCTGTGCTCACCAGAGCGATGACTGCAGGCAGAGATTAAGCAGATTTATATCTTCTCCTGCTGTCAGAAATAAATGTGTGTTATCTGCAGTCAGCAGAGACAAATTCCTTAATGTTCCACCTCTTGCTTGACCAACAGGGTCTGTTTAAACACCACACGTCTCAAGGACAACAGTAAAACATGGAACAGACACACTGCCAAGACACCTGGAGAGAAAATCCCTGTGGGAATTAATGACAACTGCACCATTCTAAAAAGAATTAAAGCGAAAGGACATTTTGTAGATCCTCCCTCTGTCAGAGCCTCCAGCCCTTATTCTTCCCTCTCAATCATGGCCTTTATGATGCCAAAACCCACCTAGAGATATTCCTCTTGCTCAGACCATCAGTCTGCTCACCATCAGTGTCCTCTGATGTTGAGATGTTCTGGAACTAACTTACACCCAGACTGACTCATGTATAACTTCAACAAATGTCAGACAGGCTTCAGGAGGTGGAAGACCGTCTCAGGTTCAGGAAACATGTTAACTTCTGTAAGGCTTTATCAGGAGGAGGTCTACAATCTCACTCACCTACCTGAACCTGAGGCAGGATTACAAAATGGAAAGTCAGCGGTGCATTATCTGTGTCCGTAACTGAGTGAAAGAGCAGACAGAAAAACTGTCTGGAAATGACAGGGGAGTAAATCACAGCTGCCCCATCAAACTAGTTCAACACATTGTGTTATCTTTGCAACGCTGACACAACAGCGTAACTAATTTTTTAATTTTACCGCAACACAGTCTATAAGACATCCTATTAGACAAGCCCCATTAAATGAATGCCATTGTTAAAAAGACACAGGAATAAACTGTGATAAAAATATGAATTTATAGTTGTTTTTTTTAATAAAACCACAGAAAAACAATCGCCACACCATTCAACATACAGAGTAAGTTGAGTTATAACTGAACACAGAAATGTTTCTAAACAATACTACACACTCAAACTATTTGCTTCTAATGAAATGCATTTAATTGACAATGTTCTGCAGAAATGTGAGAGTATAAAGTCCATATTGACTCGCCATCTCATTACGTTTTCATTAAAAGCTACGACGCCGTCAGCGGGTCTGTCTGCAGAGCTAAATAAACACAAACCCTGACAGATGAAAAGAAAACTACATTTTGCCCTTGTGAGGCAGTGTAGCAAACACAGACCATTAGATATCATTTATACCGATTTAATTATGCAGACCATTAGAAAAACAAGTTTCCAAAAGCTTTTTGCACCCTTAGGCAGTACCTTTATCATGACGAACCCTTTGGAAATTGGCCTGCCAGTCTAATTAAAACAGAGAAACTGATTACGGTCAGATAATGAGGCCTCTCCAGCTTTAAATTTAAACACGTTTAATACAGCAGGACGATATGAACGGCAGACCAATCACCCTTGTTTTCATAATTGAGATGCTTATATTGTTACAGGCCGTTCCTATGGTGACTATAGCAGTGCTGTATCACAGCTCATATCTTGAGTTGCATCTTAATTCTCTTCTGCCATTTTCATATATTTTGCACTATAAGTAGTTTGGTTAACCTGTTCACTCTACAAATTACAACACTAACTGTATTTGACACTTCATGCACACAGCAGTCATATCCTGCACTGTATAGTGGATGTGGAAGGCTATCCAGTGGAGATTCGGTCCTCAGCATCTTCAATGAGCTGTGTTAGCATTTCAGCATCTCTTAGCCATTAGCATGGCAGTGTGTAATTACTGCTGCAAAAACAACATGACTGCTTGATAAATCATTTGAACCTGGAAGCTTCTGCAAATACATTTCAACACAGCGTTATAGAGTATTAAAATCAGAGCATTATAATCCAAATCCCAACATTATTTAACATGCATATTTCTCACACGCACACAAAAAACATTCTCAACTGATTCTTATTAAGCAACAGCAACCTTACACCAGGTTGTAGCAGTACACACAATGTCCAGCAGGGGGCAGCCTACCTTCTCTCAGAACAGACTTCAAGCTATTAGCTCAGCCCAGCAGCATGAATTCCTTATTTTGTCTGTAAAAACATTATAATTTCTTTTTTCACATAGCTGTCTACTTCACCCAAAGCTGCAGGTTGCATTGAGGAGTGATCATGTGGAAGACAGCAGATGTGGAGGTGCAGAAGACAGACGGCGCAGTCTTGTGACGCTACATCAGGTAAGATGCTCCCCGAGGGGCAAGAACGCAGAACAAATCAAAGAGTGTAAAGCGGAACTCACTGGGAATACAGAAAGACAATTAATGCCCGAATGATGCTGAATAAAGAGTTATGAATGTCTTTCCTCATTCCTCAAGTGATTGGATAATAAACCACACAAATGTATCACTTTCATATAAAGAACAGCAGCCAGTAGAAAAAATAAAAAGTGCCATTATTAAATCAGGTGTCATTTCAACTCCCTGAACAGAACTGCAAAACATCCAAACACTTCCCTCCCCTCTGTCACTGTCCTGCCCAAAATCATGCCATTGGCTGAGCCGGAAAATGAAGTCAGATCCCTCAAACAAACAGAGCGCCACAATGTTTACTCACCCTACAAATTGGTTGCACATGACGCTGCTGTAGGTAAAACTAGCATTCCCTAACAGATGAAAATGACATACTTCCACTTTAAAGAGAAGTTTCCTGTTAAAGAAAACAAACTGACTTCCTGCTAACTTCCTGGTCAACATGACAACCACTCGCAGGAGCCCGGTGGCCGCAGACGCATCATTCTGATGTGTTCTGAGTTCTGACACCACATTTAGCCCCACTACTGTCAGTCTGGTATTTGGGCTGCACTGATGACTACGTGTCAAGTGGGTGACTAAAGCGCTGGAAATTACTTTAATGGAACAGAATAAGTCAACAGAGGAGTGAACACGCAACTGGAAAATGTCACAGATTGTGACAGTCACAATTTTCTTCTTCATAGATATTGTTTTGCAGTGAGAAGCTACACTGAGCCCGTTTCACTATGATCTCTATATTACATTAAAGCTGAAGTGTGGATTCTTTTAAGGTAAGATAGATACTTTCTCGTAATACAGTTTAACACACATCATTCCCTGAAAAGTGTAAACACTATCCATCAAAACCCTTACGAATATCCTGACCAGTCCCACAAACCATCACTGGCTCACCAATGGCGTGTTTGAGGCGGGACTATCTGTCTGTCCAACCAATGGTGATCTGTTTGAAAAGGTGACATGAGAGGTGGAGAAATTAGCCACTTTTTTAAGTGGATCTATATTATCGTTCAGTCAAGACAAACATTAAAAGCAAAAAGGGCTTCATAATATGTTTGGTAAGATTTTGTTGTTTGTCTAAAGTAACTGTGGTATGTGTACATGTATGAATGAACATGTATGTATGGGTGTACGAATACAAGTTGTTGCTTTAAGATGTAACAGATGCCCTGCCTCCATCACCATGACAACATGCAACAAAATGAATGTCATCTCCATGAGTCCAAAAAGCAAGTGTGTCAGAAATTTAATGACTTCCATCCAGCTACCTGAATTAATGAGAACTAGAAGAAAGAAATATTCTGTTGAATGAAAACTAATGATGTCACTTTTTGTGAAGACATAGACAAGCTGGACTGAATTTAAAGAACATCTTTACCCCTGGCTGTATCAGTGAGGCTGTATCGGTGAGGCTGTGGCGCTGTATCGGTGAGGCTGTATCAGTGTGAGGCTGTGGGGATATATCGGTGAGGCTGTGGCGCTTTATTGGTGAGGCTGTATCAGTGTGAGGCTGTGGGGATGTATCGGTGAGGCTGTGGGGATGTATCGGTGAGGCTGTGGGGATGTATCGGTGAGGCTGTGGCGCTTTATCGGTGAGGCTGTATCAGTGTGAGGCTGTGGGGATTATTGGATCGGTGAGGGTGTGGCGAGGCTGTGGGCTTTATTGGTGAGGCTGTATCAGTGTGAGGCTGTGGGGATGTATCGGTGAGGCTGTGGGGATGTATCGGTGAGGCTGTGGGGATGTATCGGTGAGGCTGTGGGGCTTTATTGGTGAGGCTGTATCAGTGTGAGGCTGTGGGGATGTATCGGTGAGGCTGTGGGGCTGTATCGGTGAGGCTGTGGCACTTTATTGGTGAGGCTGTATCAGTGTGAGGCTGTGGGGATGTATCGGTGAGGCTGTATCAGTGTGAGGCTGTGGGGCTGTATCGGTGAGGCTGTGGGGCTGTATCAGTGAAACTGTATCAGTGAGGCTGTGGGGCTGTATCGGTGAGGCTGTGGGGATGTATCGGTGAGGCTGTGGCAGTGAGGCTGTATCGGTGCGGCTGTGAGGCTGTATCGGTGAGTCTGTGGGGCTGTATCAGTATGGCTGAAGCAGTGAGATGGTTTGTGCAGTAGTGGTCTTAAGAGTGTGTGGGTGTCAAGCTTTTTAAAATGCAGCTGTTCCACCAGCTCACACAGATCACAGATTCTCTACTGCAGAGAAAATCAGAGGTTTGAGGAGATCTGAGGGTGGTGTGGTCGAGAGAGAGTACAGATGCTGCATCTCTCTATTTATCTGTCAGTTAGTCTTCATAACAAGCTTGTGGATTCAACCTCACATTTATGATAAACAGAAAAAGAACATGAACAAACACTACAATCACTAAATATAATTTATCAGTGAGCCTGACAGACAAAACCATAACAATCAATGAAGGAGCAGTGTGTGCTCACACAGACAGAAGCACCCAAAGCAGTCAAAGCTGTCTGGAGGTTTTCAAGCTTAATAAAATGAATAGCTGATCAAAATGAACAGTCTGTCCTCATCTCACCCTCCTGTTTTCTGCAGAACACTAAAGCAGACGTTTTTTGAAACTCTTCGCACAGCTTTTCTGACACTGACATACAACAACAGATCAAACAGACCACGACTCTTTCACAATACATATTAGTTCAAAGCATCTTCACAAAAATAAGAACGTACACCTTCTTATTCAGCAGCACAATGTCAGTCAGCAGCCAAAGACAAACTTAAATTTAAGCAAATGTGATGAGAGCTGCTTGAAAATTAAAAAAAAAAATTTCACTTGTGTTCCACATAAAAAACAAAATAAAAATACAAGTACACCAAATTAGTGGAGTATGGGATGAGTAAATAATGACAGCGTTTAACTTTAGGTGAACTACTCCTTTAAGAACACAGAGAGAGAGATAGAGAGAGATAGAGAGTCTGGGAGCTCAGCCAGAGAATGATGGAGGAGCTGAGGAGCATTAGCAGGAGAGCGTGGGCTCACCATTGCTCCTCAGTGCTCTGAAGGAGCTGTTGGCTGCTTCAACCAACCAATAAAATCTCTCAAAAACAAACAGTAACAATTCACTTTCCTGCATCCAAATATGACATGCTTCAAATAAAAAGGTTCCTCTTGAAATGACAAGTGCATGGAAATATCATATGTCATAGTTAAGAGGAACTTAAGGGCCTATGTTATAAGCCAGGTCACGCAGAAGCAGATCAACAGATAAACTCAACCTCTTAGACTTTGCACATAATGTCCACTTTATTTTTAAATCTGATCTTTAGGACAGACTGTTCACACTGATGTACTGAAAATGATTTAACCCCATCTGCTTCAGACAGTGTACTCCATATCTGCTGTATCCACATCAGTTGCCATAGCGATGACTTCAGCCACATCCACACTAACATTTTTCACTTTTGTGGTGTGCCAAAGGGTTTAACACTGATACATCAAGAGATGAATTAAAACAAGAAAAGAAACAGAAGTTTTAATTCTGATATTTGTTTGATATTGAACCCTTTACATTGAGGGTTCAACATCAAATACTGTTCCCCAAAATAGCGCCCAAACAAACTCCAAAATAGCCATGTAATCGGGTACCAGGGCAACAGTGTAATTTTTTCCTCTTGAATTCTCTTCCACCCACATGTATTAACACAATGAAAACAGGAAGATTATTACTGGTCTCAAGACAGCTTTCTCATACGCCACAATGTAGCTAAATCCAGCATGCTGAGCTAATTTTACAGCACAGAGAGCCTGTACGCTTCTGAATAAAGAGTTTACAAGCCACACTGAAAGTTATTTACCTTTTTAAATCCAAAGTGTTTGTGATTACTCTGTATTGAAATAAAATAAACATGAGGTTATGTTATACCCATGTTAGAATCTAACTGTGGAAAAACACTGTTGTGTAAATGTCAGTTATGCAAAACAAATGAGCAACAGAGTCATGGTGTAGCGGTTAGCACCCCTGCACCTGACACATTAAGTTATAGTGCTCATTTAGGTGCAAGATTCAAGTCCAGCTGGCGAAATTTGATCACAATCCGTCTCCCCCTCTCATCAACTTCCAGTGATTTTATGGCACAACAAACACAACCAAAAAATGCAAACAACAAAATGCAATAACAACAAGCTATGTGAGTAGTCAACCCCAAAACTTTAACCTTCAGTAATTCTGAAAGTACAAAAAGTGCAGTGTTTGATCACTACGGCTGAGTTTACAGATGATCTCTGAAAGTCTCTCTGATCCATGACAGAAAAACATCTGAGATGATCTTACAATTAATCACATCTCCCAGAGCATCACAGTCCATCACTTACTGGTAATGTGATTATGAATCAGACATTACAGCAACTCTGCTTTATGTTACTCTAAAAAACTCTTCTCTTACATTTTGAAAAGTTTTATCAAATAATATAAACACAATGCATCATTCTAACAGGCTTCCTGAAGGAAACTTACATCAGAAAACATACAGACCATCACTGTAGTATCCAATAAACCACAGTGCTTTTAAACCACAGAACAAGAGATGATGAAACCGGACATAAAGACATAAAGCTCATGCAGGTGACTGATGTAGATACTGCTTCACTTTGTCTTGTTTAAAGACTGACTAATGTTACTTCAGAGACGTTAGATTCATAAACCGTGAATCTGAAAGTTAACTGCTCTACAGACGCATGAATTATTCAGTCTGCTTGTACCTTATTATCACTGTTATTCCTCCAGGAAACAGAGACACAGTGAAGAAATGGGAAAACAGAAGAGGAAAGGGCTTCACTCAGACAGCAATAAACAGGGGTTGTAACCCGTGGCAAGTGCTACAGATAAACTGCTAGTTTAATAACCATATTCAAATAAAAAAACAGCATTCGCACAATGTTTTATAAATACTGCCGAGAATCTTTAGAGAACTAAAGCTACAGCTGCTTACCTTCTCTAAACACCTTATGACAGCCTCAAATCAAATCAAAGCACTTTCCAAACAACTGCAGGATGCTAAACAGCTTTAAACTGCTTAATCACTGTTTTCTGTAAAGTGGCTACATGGTGCTACAAGGTATTTGAGGGTAAAAATATGGTGCCTCAAAATAAAGACTCACAAACACCCCACATTTCTTTCATGCCCCTTATAGTCATTGATCTATCAAACTGGGTAAATGGTGCTTTGAAAGAGAGTCTGATCATGTGGATTTGTGATAAGAATCTTTTTCTCATTTGATTAGAAGCACTTCACAGGAGAACACCCGGAAACATTCCAACAAATGTTATTGCCCACTTCACACTGTACACCACGAAAGTCTCTCTACTCACACGCACGGTCACGACGGACATGCACAAAAAAATATTCACACACTTTAAGGAAATAGCTGTCTGTCATGCCAGGTCAGGATATATGCAGGAGAAACTCCAGGCACCGTGAGCTATCCCACAGTGCTTTTCTCCACAGGAGCAGACTATATTTGGCCAACAGTGGCCAGTGGAAGAGAGACAGGTGTGAGGGCCAACACACTGTGGGTCACTGCATGTCTCCATTGCTGCAGTAAGACAGAACTCTATAGTCTGTGCAGTACACACACACACAAACATCCAGACAGGTGGAGAAGCCGGGCTTCACATCAGTCAGTTTGCAGAGCGTCCCTGATGTCACGGCTCTATTTACAGCCATACAATTCATAATTTCTTATCAGATCACGCGTGACAAACAAGAGAAACTATAACGCAGAAGCTTTGGGAAACACAATTCTGAGCGTCTGAAAAACAGAGATACATTTCACAATGAACATTCATGAAATGTTACTCTGTATGCAAAACGTGTCTTAAAATCCTCCACCTGTTGAAAATGAAAAGAAACCAGCTAATCTGACAGGCTTCTCTCAGTCTAACTGATGCAGCAGAGGAAACAGATGAGGATATCTTCTGTTCCCATCTGCCTTCTCTATTCATTCTCTCACTCACTTGTGCCTCAGACATACCAGAGTGAGAGAGAGTTAGTCAGAGAGAGACAGAAAGTAACAAAGACAGACAGAGAGAGAGACAGAGAGAGTAACAGTGAAAGAGCAAGAGACAGACAGAGAGAGAGTAACAGAGAAAAAGTAATGGAGAAAAAGAGAGAGAGACAGAGAGAGTAACAGTGAAAGAGCAAGAGACAGACAGAGAGAGAGTAACAGAGAGAAAGTAATGGAGAAAAAGAGAGAGAGACAGAGAGAGTAACAGTGAAAGAGCAAGAGACAGACAGAGAGAGAGTAACAGAGAAAAAGTAATGGAGAAAAAGAGAGAGAGAGACAGAGAGAGTAACAGTGAAAGAGCAAGAGACAGACAGAGAGAGAGTAACAGAGAGAAAGTAATGGAGAAAAAGAGAGAGAGACAGAGAGAGTAACAGTGAAAGAGCAAGAGACAGAGAGAGAGAAAGAGTAACAGAGAAAAAGTAATGGAGAAAAAGAGAGAGACAGAGAGAGTAACAGTGAAAGAGCAAGAGACAGACAGAGAGAGAGTAACAGAGAGAAAGTAATGGAGAAAAAGAGAGAGAGACAGAGAGAGTAACAGTGAAAGAGCAAGAGACAGACAGAGAGAGAGTAACAGAGAAAAAGTAATGGAGAAAAAGAGAGAGAGAGAGACAGAGAGAGTAACAGTGAAAGAGCAAGAGACAGACAGAGAGAGAGTAACAGAGAGAAAGTAATGGAGAAAAAGAGAGAGAGACAGAGAGAGTAACAGTGAAAGAGCAAGAGACAGACAGAGAGAGAGTAACAGAGAGAAAGTAATGGAGAAAAAGAGAGAGAGAGAGACAGAGAGAGTAACAGTGAAAGAGCAAGAGACAGACAGAGAGAGTAACAGAGAGAAAATAATGGAGAAAAAGAGAGAGAGAAAGAGGGAGTAACAGTGAAAGAGCAAGAGACAGACAGAGAGAGAGTAACAGAGAAAAAGTAATGGAGAAAAAGAGAGAGAGAGAGACAGAGAGAGTAAAAGTGAACGAGCAAGAGACAGACAGAGAGAGTAACAGAGAGAAAATAATGGAGAAAAAGAGAGAGAGAGAGAAAGAGAGAGTAACAGTGAACGAGCAAGAGACAGACAGAGAGAGTAACAGTGAACGAGCAAGAGACAGAAAGAGAGAGTAACAGTGAACGAGCAAGAGACAGACAGAGAGTAACAGAGAGAAAGTAATGGAGAAAAAGAGAGAGAGACAGAGAGAGTAACAGTGAACGAGCAAGAGACAGACAGAGAGAGAGTAACAGAGAAAAAGTAATGGAGAAAAAGAGAGAGAGAGAGACAGAGAGAGTAAAAGTGAACGAGCAAGAGACAGACAGAGAGAGTAACAGAGAGAAAATAATGGAGAAAAAGAGAGAGAGAGAGAGAGAGAAAGAGAGAGTAACAGTGAACGAGCAAGAGACAGACAGAGAGTAACAGAGAGAAAGTAATGGAGAAAAAGAGAGAGAGACAGAGAGAGTAACAGTGAAAGAGCAAGAGACAGACAGAGAGAGAGTAACAGAGAAAAAGTAATGGAGAAAAAGAGAGAGAGAGAGAGACAGAGAGAGTAACAGTGAACGAGCAAGAGACAGACAGAGAGATGGGGGGGTTAAAAATCTATTAATAAAAAAACTATTAATAAAACATAATAATTATGTTGTACTTTTATCATATACAAAAGCTTAAAGCTGAACATTTCCTCCTTTTCAAACTAAAGTAAACAGACAACTATAAATGAGCCATCTGTCAGTTGAAAATTGTCCATGCATCGCTGTCAAAACATTTGTCAGTTTGTCTGAGTGACACGACCAGCCCATTACACCAGCACAGACTCAGGTTACACTCACAACAACACAAAACTCACAACAACACAACACTCACAACAACACAACCTGAAAACTTGATGGTGTAACCTGACCTTCATTTTCAAAACTCACTTACACATTAATTCCACGTCTCTATTTAAATCGAACCCATGCTGGTCTGGAGGAGAACTTCACAAGACCCTGAAATTAGCTCCTCAATTAACACCAAACTAATATGATTAACAGCAAATAAAGACGCTCAGACTCAATTTAGCTCACAGCTTTCACTTTACAATGAATAATTCAGATAATTTAATCCCGCAACTGCTCGCTCCAGCCAGAGATGCGTCATGCATCCAGCAGACAGCAGTGAAGTACAATGTGTTCATCATGAGGTAACAGCAGGGTTTGAACGAGGCAATCACACTCTGGTTACCAGGAGTTTACTAGCAGTCAGGGGTGACATCAGGGGTTGTCCAGCGCTACAGATAATGCAGAGCTTATGTGTGTCAGCAGCACCCACATCACACCATCAGAGCTAATTAACTGAATGAAGCCGTGAATTCTTACTGAATCAGGAATTCTTTAAAGCTGCTTTCTTAAACATTACAAATCAGAAGCATTCATGAGACAGCAGGAGTATGTCAATGTATCTAAAGTGCCTTTCTGAAACTTTCTCTGCACATTTTATAAACGCAGAAAATAAAAATCAGCTTTGGCAAGTAAATAAAACGAGATACTGCCAGTTAGAACTGCAACATAATAATAGATGTTTTAAATAAGTATGACGCTAAAAATGAAAAGATTTATTTCAAATAGCTGCCATGGGCAAATGTGTGAACAAGACTGGACCCTGTAATCTCACAACATGGAATATTTACACTAGATATGAAAATGTGCTTTAAATGTACACAGGGCAACATCTGAAAATCTGTGAAAGGTTTGCCTGTATAACTGAATGACCCTTATGATGCTATATTCACAAATGTATTTATGTGCTGAAGTGTTTATTCTGTGTGACACTGTGTGTGTGTGTGTGGCTGTCATACTGTCACACTGACATTGAGACATTGAGAGTGACTCCAGTCTCTATCTTAAAATTATAATATTCAACAATACAGACACAAATATATATTACAGAAGACAGGACTGCACTGACAGCTTGTTGTTACACAATCTCATTAGGACATTTTCTCATCTGACCCTCAATGACAATCAGTTGACCTCAGGGATCATGGACACAGTTGGTTTTCTTACATTTATGGATAACTGGACGTGATGACAGTAACCTCCCTGAGTGGGTTTTATTATCAGCTAAAGTTCAGCACACTAAATAAATAAAAACATCACAAATACTTCCAAACATTTCCCCTCCTGCCAACACTCCAGTGTCCAGGTAACACCCACTTTTCACTGTAAGGGTGCTTTCACTACAGTGATTGAGCTGTAGGAATGCCGAAATGACTAGAAAAATGTGGTATAAAGATGGTATGAAACTGTACTTTCTGTCAGTTTCCACCCTTCTGCTACTTATACCAACAACAAAAATAAGCACATAGATAGCTAAATGTGGGAGAGCATTGCTATATTACTATATTGTATTGCAGTATGAAGCTTTAATTATTAACAATGAATCAAAACTATAATTTATAGGTTTATTATCATTACTGCCTGAAGTTATACATGAAATGGATACAATGAAGATGCATATAATGGTAAATGGCATATACAATTACCTAATACTAAGAACAGAAGATAAAGAAAGATTAGACAAGAGAGAGCTGGAAGTTGGGACTAGAGCTCAGATAAAGAAGAAGAGCATAAAGTAAGAGCAGAATCCATGAGTTCAAGAAAAAGCACCCACAGAAAAGAAAGGGCAAGTAAAAAGAGACAGAGCATCTCTTACATTCCCTTTTTATCCTTTCCTTGACTATGTAACTGAAACCAACCTAAGACAAAGTGATCAATCAGAAGACCACGTTTAACCCCCACTGTACTCAACCAAAGGCAGAAACCTGCATACAACACAAACATCTCCGCCAATTCTCAGCTCGTCTGTGGGCTCAGAAATGCAAATGGTCCCTTTAGTAAGAAGATGGGGTTTGGGGCACAGCAATAAATGCCATTTAAAATTCAGGCCTACATCATGATCCAGTCAAATATCAATGGTTCAATCAATTGTTAATGGCATTTTACATTTAAATAAAGAATTCTAGAATGCTATCAAGTTTTGTTTGTTGTTTTGCTTCTACAGCTGCAGAGCATGACCATATAAATGCAACCTTTTAAGTTCAATAGTGTCCTGTTTTCTAAAATTAAAATAAGCACTCTCAAAACATTATCAGACCAGCCTCAACACATGAAACATTTAGCGCAGAAACAGAAAAATCAACAATAACTGCTATATCTTACAGCATCTCCCTCCTCATGTGATCCTACATCACATGATGCCACATCTACATTTCCATTCTTTTTAACCAATACACTTACATCACCTTTCTAATCATCATTTCAAACGTATTCCAAACTGAATTCAATTTATTCACTAATGAATCATTCAGACCAATTTATGAGCTGATTAAACTGGTTCACAGAAATCACTACAACCTGAGTTTTACTCAACACAGTATCAAGATCTATTCACTGAAGCACACATACTACAAAAGTATATGGAAATCCGCAACACTTCCATGTACATTCCTGGAAGATCAGCTACAACCTCTCAGACATCAGCTACAATCTTTCAGACATCCCCCCTCCACACACTGCTGTATGTCATTCTTTTATAAACAGATCTAGGTGAAGACAGAACTCATTAACTCAATCATCAGGCACTGGAACAACCAGAAGAACGTCACAAGTCTTCTCGCTCTCCATCTCTCATTAGCAACCTCCACGGTGTAACAGCTACATTTAAACACTCACTCACACCGGGAGTCTCACACCTCCACAGCCTCAAGTCAGTGCCCACCGTTAGCACAGGTATAGCCAATGAGAGAGACAAAATACATAAACAAGTCTGCTCCTATCAGTTCTCTTTCAAAACAAAAACACTAATTAGCACAAGCTAATCTAAAAGGTAATGTGTTATTGATATGAGCTGTTTCCGCAGGCGTGTCATTGGCTTTTCTGAGATTGAAAATCCAACCTGCAGGGGTGTCAAGTTCGTACTGGATGTCGAGGCGATAACGACAAAAACAGTCAAAACAAATCACTCTTTGATGGTCGAGAGGAATTGGCACTCGTGAGAGAAAACAATCACACTATTGAGAGTGAGAAAGAGAGGCAGAGAAAGAGAGAGTGAGATCATCAGCTATCCTTCATCTAACATCATCTACTTGCTTGTTTTCACTCTAAGTTTAGTGTGTGTTTGATCATCACATCGCTGAGCTAAATCCCAACATAAGACACAGAGAGAGACATCCATCTCCATCACATACACAATGAGAGAACATTTATCTCTGCATGGACAGAATAACAATGGTAATGTGTTAAAATGAGTTCATTCACTTACAGAGTAGGCACTTACTAGTCAAAAGATCCCATCCCCAATATGTGTGTGTGATGCTCTCAACAGATTTGGGTCCCTCAATTGGGTCCCCCTAACAAACCACATCATTTAATATACTGCATTAATCATATATCCACAAACATGCAGGAAGTGTTACAGCCCAATGTAGTTCAAGTTGTAGTATAATCAATATTCAAATAATAACACTTGTCTGAGCAAGCACCACTAATAACCTTGAAACAATAACTGAAGCTTTTATTGGCTATAAAAACAGCTGATACATTTGACTGGAATATCAAACATGCAGTTCAGACTCATTTATTGAAAGCAGCACATAATGGATTAATAATTATGCAAATAACAGAATAAATCTGAGTATGTGAAGGTCAGTTAACACTTCACTTATACAGAAATGACTGTATCTGGTACATAAAGACTCATAATGGATTCTGACCCACAGGAGACTTCAGAACTTCTGTACAAATGTTCCCTAAAACCTTTACAAATGAAGACACGTTCCAGAATGACCGATTTTTTCCCAGGGAGAGACCTTAAACTGCCTCACATCAAGCAGGGCCTTGCTCTTACTGTCAAGAGTTTCTGTTTGGATCACATTCCACCAAAACCTTTTCAGTTTCAGTTTAAAAATAAAACCATATAATCTGCTATTTCACAAAAACATATCTTAGCTAAGGTGAGGACAATGTAGAAACTGAAATCACCAGTTTACAAGATTCCAGTTGTAAACCTCCAGATGGTGAAAACGTTACAGTTTACAACTGAGTGTTTAACTGAATTGGGTCTTTCTGAAAATGTTTTTGAGGCGGTTCACTACAGCTGGACCTGACTGACGGGTCTCTTGTGCAGTTGCTCACCAAACCTGTAACCCTTCACATTTGTTTGAGGAATAAATCTCAAGGACACACATTGATGAAGGGAATCAAGCTGTATTTAGTCAATATGGGAGTGTTTTTTAACTCTGGCCAGCAAATAACCTAAAACCACCCAGAACATCCTAACAACCTCAAAGCAATGCTCTGACAACCACTAACAGCTAGTGGTTAACTAATAGTAATAATAATGACTGTGCTTGTGTTTTCACTGACCTCAACTGACCTCATCATCATGTTCCTCATCATGTTCCTCATCAGCAATATCAGATCCAACAACTCCTGCTTTGAGATGTCAATGCTGTTGTTTGCAGGCAGTAACATACAGCAGTCATCTCAGCTCTGACATGCTTAGATGAAAACGACATTTCATATCTATCTGCCAAAATAAGACTGACGTTCAAAGAAGAGTAAAGATGTGTGAAGCACAGAGACATTAAACCTTTCAAGAAGATCATTCATTTGAATCCCTGCATTTTCTATAGTAGATTTTATATCTAGGTAAGAGAATATAACATGATTATAGTTATATTTGCTGGAAATTTAAAATGGTGTATATATCACAATAACTTTTTGAATAATGCAGTGAATTGAATAACCTGGTAGAAATCAAAACATGATTAAGCATAAATAAATGATAAGACTCTGGAACTTATAGAGACATACAATCAATCATGTTGTATAATAGAGTTACACACAAAAGACTCAAAACAGGAAAACTAACATCATAAAACATTCTGGCTTTGAATTCTGGTTAGATGAGTCATGTCTGAAGTTGTTGTAAAATAGCTGAAAAACAACTGAATTCTACATCAATGCGGCAAGTTGTGACATTGTTTGCCAACTGTAAATAATGTAAAAATAATACAAATCTTTCTGGCTCACACATTTCTGCTGTCACACATACTGTGGTCCAGCTGTAAAATACAGTGAACAGACAAAATCAACATTTCTGTCCTTCCTTTAATCATTTATCCTCATACACACAAAATGTGACCATCACCTAGCACCTTTTTTTTAGAGTGGATTACTACAATGTCAAAGGATTTTTCTGTGTGTGTGGGTGTGTGTTGGCACAATGTTATGTAAGCAGCACAGCATGGAGAAAGCCCAACCAGAACTCATGCCAACCCAGTCGACTCCTGCCAGTCTAAAACATACGCAAAAAGGTTTACAGAGCGCTTTTGATATCCTGCTTAATCATTTCAATATTAGAAGTGGTGTTTTTACTAAGGCAAGCATCACTAATACCCTAGCAACCACCTAGCAACTGCCAAGCAACATGTTAAAAGCCACTCAGACCCCTTTAGTAACCATATAGCAATGCCCTGGCAACCACCCACAACCCCAGCATCATGGCAGCAGGTTTGGTAATCATCAATGACTTGTTTTTAATATAGTTTTAACATCTGTGTTTTTACAAAGTGAGAGGATGAGAGCAGGTCATGGCAGGTCATCCATCAGCACACAGCAACTCAAAACAAACATCACACATGCAGCTCTCTGTCCAGAGGTGCAACACTATGACAGCAGCTGTATCAGGTCTCTGTTTAAAGAGTTTCTCATTCAATCTGTGATGAAGCAGGAAGAACATGACCAGAGACAAATCTAAACTCTATCCAGCTCCAGACATCTTAGACTCCACAGATGGAAAGAGTTTATGAGATGCTCATAAAACAAAGCAGACTTTTGTTGACAGCAGCAGTTTGAATGCCCTGACAAAGCATGCTGGATTACACACTGGCCCTTGGACTCAGAAACCCTAGAAACATGGCTTGGAAAATCTATGTGGGGCTTTGTTATTGGGAAACTGGGCCTTTATCAGTTTATCAGACAGATATAAGACCTTAAAGGAACAGTGCATCTGAAAAAGACAAATCTGTCCGTGTAGCCCTCTAGCTGCTTAAACTGTGTGAATCCTGTTTTCTTCTGTGGAACATAAAAGGACATACAGATATTCAGTCTGATTATACACAATGAATGTGGATGAGCTGTCAGGAACGATAAAACTGTGCATACAAGTTGTGTTCTGTATTCAGGATCATCAATTTGACATTTGTATTCAGATCTTTCTATATTCACTGAAAATGCCTTATTTTTGCCCTGTCCACTCTCCACTCTCACTGTATGCAACCAAACAGAAGGAAAGTCACTAACAGAATTACTGTTTTTATAAAGTGAAATGATTAAAATAATGAAGAGAAAGGAATGAATAATAAATATATAATACAACATCTCAGGAGGAGGAGTGCATTAGAGCCGTACATCCACAAGAAATCCCAGTATGATGCTGACATTCAACAACTGGACAGTATTAAAATAAGAGTCCCAGAAACGCTTTTGTGTGCTGAACTATTTTTACACACCACAGACTCAGGATCTCCCCATGCTAAATACATCCAAACATCCGTCTTTATTTTGAAAATGTCATGTCAGAACTAACAATGATGATCTGAGCTGTTTCTGAGAAGTTACTGGTGTAACAGAGAGGAAGGAGACAGTGATGAAGAGAGCCTCTGTGTTGTTACCTGTAACTTTCTCATACTGTCATTTTAACGAGTGATACAAAAACATAAAAGCGTGCCAAAGCTGTTCTGATCCTATATCAGCACTCTTGTAATGCCTCTCGTCCAATCAGATTTGAGGACCAGAATTGTTGTATACATATAAAAAGATCTAATATTTCATACATACAATATAGCATAAATATATATAAAAATACATTATTGTCCACTTTAGGTGAACTATCACTTTTGAAGGTGAGTGGTAAACAAGGACTCATTGTATTTGAACTGCTCTGGTACAGTCTTCAGTTGTCAGGTGAGATGCTGTTTTTCACAGTTTACTGCAACAGTTGTTCTCTTTCTCACAGAACGAGCATGAAACAGCTTGTCACAGGGATCCTACTGGCCTCTGAACTCTGTCACAAGCCGTCGTCACATCCGCATGCATGTGAGAGCGTTTGAATGCATGCATGTGGCTGCCTCCTGCCCACACACTCCCTCTCTCCTGTGCTGCAGCAGGGAGACTGTTGCCTTGGAAACACAATGTGCTCCTGTCTGTTGAAAGTGAACATTTCTTTTTGCTTTTTTTATTTATTCATTTAATTTCTTTTCCTCCTTTCCTTCTGAGAGGCGAGTGAACACATCATCTCTCATCAGAAAGCAGACACTGAAAGATCAAATATGACACGAATAAAAAGATTTTCGTATTGCACCTTCATTGTACCTTATTTTTGAGATTTCTCTCTGAACAGCATGGACCACAGAAACATTATTTGTATTAACAAGTGATGTAATAACTTGAAAACTGAAAACCACTTACTCACTGTCTGGTTGTTTCAAACCAGTATAACTGTAAGTGAATATTTTTAAGAACATCTTGGACATCAAATATGGGAAAGTGCAGCTAACAGTGTCATTGATTTGAGTGCTGTGGTGGGTTATTAAAAATAGAAAGACTAAATTCACAAGTTGCCATCCATAAAAAAAAAAGCTGAATGGGTTTAGAAGACAGTTCAATCAAAAAAATCACAATTCTGTCTCTTTAAAACATTATTCAGTGTCATTAGCTGTCATAGGCAAACACAGTCTGAACAAATGCGCTTTACAATGACAAGAAAAAAATGAAGCATCAATCAGGTTACACACAACATTCCTGATGCAGATCAACCGACACAGAAACCACCGCACAGATAACTCAAGATCAGTGTGTTCCAGCGCTGCTGTTTCCCTTCTGTTCATTTGATTCCTGTCCCGTTTCACCTGTAACGCTCACACAACAGAGAGAAGCACCCACAGATCCATTTACACAGCCAGAGAGAGAGAGAGAGAGACTAAATGAGAAAAAGAGAGATAGAGAGAGAGGGGCAGAAAGAGAGAGATGTCTTGTGCAGACAAACACCTCCGAACAGTGTGTAGGCTGAATGTTTATGTGCCCAGAAACTGAAAGTGCAAATCAAAAAGCCACTGTGAATATTCTACATGATTAACATCATGAAATGATCAGTTCATTAATATCTACATTCATGTCACCGCACTCAGAAGCTACAGAAGCCTGTCTTTCCTGCACATAAACACACACATAGTTTGTCATGACAGGGGACACAGCTGTGGATTACTGAGAGGAAGAAATCCATCAGAAACACATCAACAGCTCACATGAGTTTCCTTTAAAAAGAGCTTCTCATTAAAGAGATCATGAGTTCATTCAGAAAGGAAAATCCAGTCTTTGTTTTCTTTCTTTTTTGGACTCGTAATCTCCTGTTGTTATGGTATGGGTTTATAAAGAGATGAGGGTGTGTAAATGATGACATAATTTTCTATTTTGGGTGAGCTGTTGCTTTAAGTGTGTGAGTGTCAGCCTCACAAGCACAAAAACAGGAGAGGAACAGAACAGTCAGATAAACAGCATGCCTGTAATAAAAAAGGCTCTACACAGATATCATCGGCCTGATGAAACTGCACAAGTGTGAATGTGGTTAGGAAAGAGTTATGAGTGTTTTCATGCTCGAGTTCGGACAGTCATTAAATGAGACTGAAAGTGGCCAGTGGGAGGCATTTAAACAGATAAACAGCCAGTACTAACATACACACAGTGCCCACCACAGGCGATTATCTGATCCAACACACTCTCAGATAACATCCCTTCTGCTCCAGGACGTTTGAAACAGCACCTGCAGGTATTTTCAGAGACACACACACAAACAAACAGCACCCTCAAAAATAAGCATCTAGCTGATATTACAACACACACAAACACACACACACACACACACACACACACACACACACACACACACACACACACACACACACACACACACAAACACACAAACACACAAACAAACACACACACACACAAACACACACACACACACACAGAGTGAGAGAGAGTGAGAGATTGTGTGCTTTGTGAAACTCATTAGAAAAAGAAGCTCATCCGCATCCTAAAGCAGTACTACATTATCAATAAAACACCACACAGCTGAAGGTCTAGACACACCACATTCAAAAATACTGCTACTGGTATTTTGGAATATAGCCGATTAGTTTAGTTCTTAGCTCAGCTCTCAGATTTGTTTCAAACATTATAACAACATCACAACATTCTACACAAGGTTAATATGAAGCTTCTGGTGAATGTTTTTTTATTCAGATTCACACTTAACTCAACACAGAGCATCTAATATCTCTCTGGGTTAGTTTGACCCTTCAAGCTGACAGCAGTTCTCTCCTCTGATCTCATACGGCACCTCAAGAGTCTAAATTCAGAAACTGGCACCATCCACAATAGATGGAGGAGAAACCCAGTCTCAGCATCCAGCCTGTGTGCTTACTTCCAGCTGCAGGTCAGGAAACAGACACAGGGGAAGACCCATCGCTTGGGACATATTTATTAAGGTTCAGCTCCTGATGTGTGAAATATGAATGAATAGGCAATGAGGAAGAACAGTCTGGATGAATACATAAATACTGCTGCAGTCTGCCATTGATGCTGCGAGCCGGCTACCAGCAACAGAGCAACAACAAAACACATTAGCAGTTTCCTTCAGGGAAACTTCAGCAATTAGAGACTTGAAATGACCATTTATCATTTAGCTCACTATACTTTTTTGATAGTGTGGTTTCCTTTTTTGTACTATCACCAAAACGTAAATGGATTAAAGACCAAGACTAAATGTTAAACTTTACAGGTAAATGTTAAGATTGCCTGATCGAGCATCATGTGATTCACTTCAAACAAACATCAAAACTTTAAACTGCATACAAACTGTAAACGGCGTGTCAACAGACAGCACACGTTATGTGAAGCTACTGTCTCCTGTTCAACCTCTAAAATGAACAACCAAGAGGCCAAAGAAGATTATTAAGAGAGAAAACATACAGATTAAAATGGAAGAAAACAAGAATTACTGAAAGATAAAACTAGCTGAGTTAGGGAGCTAAAGACAAGGTAATACAGGAACAGAGAGAGGCACACAGAACGAGAGACCAGAGACCTGAGGCGATGCTATAAGATAACAGACAGTGATATATCCTGTGCTTATGTTTTTGCGAATGGGACTCACATGATTGGCTGTTGTGGTTATGTATGCTAATGTGACTCACATTATTGGCTGCTATGGAAATATATGGAGGTCTGAACTGATTTACACCCGAGTCTTGCCTAACACCTTACAATTGTAGTAAAAACTGCCTGAACCCGTTACACAGGGACGAGAAATAAATCTCTACCCTGTTACACCTAAAAACTCCATCAGTGCTGCCACAAGCCAAAAAAGCTCAACCAGTCCACAGACACTTCAGTCAGGATGAAAGCTGGAACCACGGCTTTTACAGCTGAAATGGTTAACTGAGAAATGATGTGCACACAGTGAGATCTGAAAAGAAAACTGGATTAAAGGCAGAACCTGTGACACAGACGTGAAGGCTAAAATTGCTCTTAATAACATTTAACCATTACAACACTTTGATGGATGAAAATGGACATTTCTGGGGCCTGAAGCGAAAAGAAAATAAGATCTGGAAATTTCACAAAGTATAAGAAAAGATCACAGCTGAGCAAGCCAAAGCATAGTTTCTAAAAGTTTGTGCATCTTGGAAAAAACCCATCAGTCAGCACAGTGAGGATTAAGACTCTAGATTCTAGAAGTATCTGCGAGGTATTAACACTTACATGCTGTTACTTATTCATATTATATCATCAATCACATTAACTGACAGCACTCAAGACAGAAGATAACCAAACTGTTATTCTTAATGAAATATCTAAACACATATGAAAGGACATCAGTAAAACCGTTATCTAATCACTTTCCATCAAAGAGTCAGTCTTGACTTACAGTAGCTGTATAAAAAAACTAAACTGACATTCTGTCTTTTTACTCACCCTCATGTTGTGACACCATTCCTTGATGTGAGGAACACGAGAGAAGAAACGTCTGAACAATGTTAGTGCTCTTTCTTCACACAATGGAAGTGAATAGGGCCTGAGGTTTTCAGTGACTAACATATATAACTGCTTCATGTTCCTCAGAAGGAAGAAGCTTTTAAAACATGAGGGTGAGTCCATGAAAACTTTCATTTCACTTTCAACTGCCCCTTTAAAGAGATATTCAGGCTTCAGAAGTTAAGAGACATCAGCATCTGCACAATAGCTGCACTTTTTCACTCGTTCCTCAACTGTCTTCTTTAAATGAAGCAAAATAATTGCTTCATTTAAAAAAAAAAAAAAAAAAGAAAAACACAACGGAAGTAAACTAAACCATCATTCTAAAGGGTTAAAAATCAGAAATGTGAAGCTTTTATTGTTAAAGCACTTGTATAAATTATTCACCTGTTTAAAACAATATTTAAAGTTTTCTAAATCATGGTCACTTCAGACAAGACAGCTTTTCTAAGTTGTATATCACCAACATAATTCCAGTCAGCTGAGTTTGCTGAATATAAACAGCCCATTTCAGTGTCTGTGCAAGAACTACCTGAAATCTACACGGGTTACTGGGGTTATACAGTCAGGACACTGAAGCTGAAGGATCAGATACAGCAGGTCACTACAAGATTCTGTTGATTTAGTGTCATGTTAACTCAGTCTCATTATAGAAACAGTGTTTGTGTAAATCATTGTCAGTCTGAGTGAATCATATTTCCATTCAATGGCAATATTTGTAAACAGCTGCAAAGCACTTGTGCCCTCCAGCCTGTGACTGTGCAGGTGAGACTCGAGCAAAGACACCTCACACACTCATATATGTGGAAAACCACATTTGTGTTTCTGCTTTTCAGGTACACACAGTTCAACTGCATATCACATAAAACACATAATTGTATGTGAGAGAATGTTATTCAGTCCTAACTTCTGTAAACAGATGTAACTCTGTGTGTGTACGTGTTAAATGATTTACCAGCCTGACGCGACAGGTTTAAGTACACCCCTGTGACACCCTCCAGTTCTCCATGATACATACACTTATACACACACTAACAATCCAACATAATTACACAGCTGACTGTGAAAGGTATGTGAGAGAGGGGTGCAGATGAACACATATGAAGCAATGAAGAGACACCAGTGAAGAGTAGAGCTTTACGCAGTGTCGACCACTTTCAAATCTGTTTGTAACAATAAGCCCTTTTTGAAGAAATATTTAGACTAATATAGTGTATGTTAAATACATAATGGCAGTATATTTGTTGTTCTGCCTTTATTGATGACTGACATAAAAATTAATAACAGTTATTTGAAGAACTGAGGGAGTGCTGACAATGCAAAAAAATCACAATCAGCTACAAAAGGCTACAGCATTTTGTACAGCTACAGCTTTTCTTAATGAAAAATAATTTTTTTTTGCTTTTTAATTTTGGGGTGAGATATAATCTGGATGTGTTTATGTGAGATTCATCCATCGCAGCACAATTACTGTCAAAATGAAAAACATCCATTATCCAGAAACTCCTTCAGCTGAGCAGAGCTTCTGAGAGCAAGAGAAGCAGAGATCATCTCATCTAGACAGCCACACACTCCGCAGAAAACTGTAATGAGATGTCAAACAAGAAAACATTTCAAACAGGAAAAAGTCACAGTACAGGCAAAATCTGAAGTTTTGTCACATTTGGGTGATGTGACAGTAAAACTTCAAAATTATGGCATTTAAATGAAGCTGTTCCATGTTAGCAGATATAGCCACAAAATGACACTTGAGAGCTTTCAATAAAGCAAAACACAGTTTTATATCTTTTAAATGTGTGGAGAGGTACTAAGTGCTCGCTGCACATCTTTCTGACTGAAACGCAGTCATTAGCATCTCCTGCAGCCCGCTTATGCAATGCTGAAGCAAAATAAAGCTATTCAATTCCAGTGTTGATTCCAGTTAAACACAGTGTCTGTTTATTAAAGACATTGAGAATGAGATGCCTCAGCTGATTTATCCACACAACAGTTACTGCATCATGATGGCATGTTACATAGAAAGAGAAAAGAGAAACACTTGAATCAGAACATCTGATTTTCCCATGACACTTCATTAGAGTTTTTATTTCTTCTTAGAATAATACGTGTTATTTGTCATGTATACTGAAGACCAGATATAGCAGAGATATTATTACAACAATAATGTTTAATGAGTAACACTTTAAAATGAGGTTTCATTTGTTAACATCAGATTAGCTAACATGAACTAATAACGACAATTCAATGTGCACATAAATGCTGTAAAACTATATTCTTCACGTTTTTATTAATCACAAATCAACTGAACAATCAGACAGTCATGCAATGCTCATATTAACATGGTAGTTTATTCACAGTTGAATAGTTAAATTTTGTACTCCTGCCTTCTTATCATCCGTCTGGTTGCAGTTCAACTCAAACAGCCAGACGTGAACCTCTGACCTCCACACTGAACAGCTGTACACTGTAAACACGTCCATGTATTCACTAGAAAGCTTCATTTATATCCCCAAGATTAACTTACAGTCGACACAGCAGTTGTCAATGCTCTGAAATAAAGGTGATAAATTCTCAAATACACACTATAATCACATGACTGAATTCATGTGAAACCTAAACAGTTAAATATCAGGAAAACCCCCCCAAACCCCCCGAAATTAATACAAGTAACATCAAACACAAATACAATGCAGTCACAATAGACTGGGAACCATATACTTAGGTTTGTAGACATGTAGATCATTTTTGTTTCAAAACTGGAAATTCTTACAGCGTTGTATTTTAATCTTGGCTCAGCTCACTTCTGCAAGTTAACATTTCAAAGTGTTATTTATTATCAGGTCACATGACAGTCAGCTGTCCTGCCATTGGCCAGAGTGCTCATGTTCAAGGGGACTCCATTAAAGATCTCACGTTATTTACATATCTGTCGATTGTCAATGTATTGCTACAGCTTTCCATGATGTCACAAATGTTTAACCCTTTATTGTGTTGTGCTGCATGTGGGTAACGATAATATTTAGATCAAATGTAATCATTTTTATTTGTTATTTAGTAAACATTTGAAACATTTTGGGGATGTCAGTATTAGTATGTTCTTGATATTTGTGTGAGGAGTGAACATTCTGCAGATTGTGTGTGTTTTGAAGTGTTTACAAACAAACAACAAGTGAAGGTACCTGTAAGTGTCACAATCTCATGATTCCTGCTCCTGTCCCACCTGACAGGAAGAATAATCCATCAAGCAGAATATGAGCCATTTCTCTCAGTCCAGTGTCCGTGTGCAGCTGCAGTGTTTTATCCCAATTCATCACGTGCCCTCACAGTTAGACAAAAAAGCAACACATACAGAGTCATGAAAACACACAAACCCACACAACGGTCTCACGTATGTCACACTTCAAGAAAAGCAGGGTTCTCTCCTTCTTGTTCTATCTGCTAACTGAAGTTTATCCCAGCAGTTCTTTATCTCTCTTATGTAACTGTACCCGCGCACACACACCTCGGCTGCCTCTCTACTGCCTCTCAACAGAAGACACACCAACACAAACGAGTCACATTACAACATTGTGCTGGAGTTTACAGAGGAGATGCAGGCTAACATCAGAACAGATATTGTTCCAGATCTCAGGAATCATAACCCTACATTCCCAAAACAACTTCCTCTTTTCTCTTTAACAAATCATCTCTCTTACACTGCAGATCCTTCATCTTTTCAATGATATTTCTGAGGTCTTCCACATAAAACCTCATGTATAAGAACTTGAAGATGAAGATACAGATACAGACTGCCTGGCTACTCTCACACATGAGCTCTTACATATCTGTAAAGGTCTACAACAATATCAGAGAACACTTAAATGCATCAGCATGAGACGTTTTCATTTTTCGACCATCATCCACTCTCTTTCCAGCCTTTTATAATTAAACAGGTTATGTTTGTACTCAGGCTGGTTTCAGGTTCACCTGACACATTTCCTACAGAGCAAATCACATAAAAGGCAGACAGAGTAAAAGGTAAGTAACCTCTGCACATATTCCTGTTTGATATAAAAACTGAATTTCTGAAGCACACAGTACAATCTCGGTGCTGTAATGCTGAAATTACAGTCATTTGGTCATGGCGTGCAATGAACAGCATTAGTTTCAGTAAACAGTCAGTGTGAACTAGTAAGTGAGCATTACCACATGTCTACTTAGTGGATAGCTTTCATTTCAAACAACAAAGAAAATTCTTTTGTATTTTGAGACTTTAGTTGTTGTCGTGTTTAACACGTCGACTCTGGACGAGACTGCTGATTTACTGCGACTGAAATCTTTTCAAAGCTCTCATCATGATCTCTTTGTGTCAGTCTGACCTCTGAACCCTGTCATGAATTCACACACAACTCTCTCCCACCAGCTCTCCTGAGAAACATCTGATGACGCTGATGTTAACGTGCGATTCCTCTCGTTTCCACCCACCCATGCGCCTGCTAACACACACGTTTTCACTCCCTATGTTGTGCCAGCAAGAACACACTCACCCACAATCCCACCAGGGCGCTTTCACGTCACAGTGTTGTGATGAAGACAGTTTGTATAGTGGAACACTCTATAGATATCACTGCTTCATTACGACACATAAATGAGGGTCCTGACTCTTCAACTGCTACAGGAAAATGTGCAACTTGAACAGTGTAATGAAACTTTCTCAACAACCCAATTCAACTCAGACGCCCAACCAGTGTACAGAAATAGCCCATCTTAAAAGTGGCATTCAGCTGCAGTCCTGGGGACTTCAGCTCCACCCACATCACTTCAGTTCACTGATCTCTGCTAACCAGCTGATGATCTCAATCAGGGTTGGAGACACACAAAACATGAACCGGAGTCAAGAGCCACTGATGAGTTCCTGATAAGATTATAAAAGCTCTTTTCTAAGAAACCATGAAAAATTAAAATAAGAGTTTCATTGTTTTTTTATGTTTTATGAAGTTAATACACTCCAATAATACAATATGAATTATGAAAATGTTGCCATTCTAAAAAACCTTCAGTAAAAGCATTTATGGCTGTTCTGAATGGAACAAGACTGCAGTCGTACCCTGAACTCTGCCACTGTTTTCATTTCCACTCCATTAACGGCACTGAAAACATTGTCACGTTTTATTTGTACACCAAATATTAAACACAACACCAAACAACGATCACACTGTATAAATAATAACAAACAAATGTGAAACAGGTGCTGGGTGTTTCTATGCGGTTGCTAAGATGTTCTGAGTGGTCAGTGCATTTATTCTTTATGATATTCTGAGCCCTGGTCTATGATTTCTTCTTATTTTCTGTCTGTTCAATAATCAACCAGGCAGAAATCACATCGAACAGCACAACGTGTCAGTCTGAGTTTGGGATCATAAGAGTCCTCACAGGTTAGAGTTTTTGGGATGTTACTTCACAGCTGGCAAAAGGGAAGTGAATAATGCACTGATTAAAGCCCAAGACTGAACATTTCTACTGACAGATCCCACCCCACAACTGAAGCCATGTCCACTCATCCCCACTGCTTGTAGTGAAAAAAATAGTGACAGAGTGACAGAGAGAGAGTGACAGAGATAGAAGGATAGAGACCGAGAGAGAGGGTGAGAGAGGGACAGAATGCTGACACAAGGAAAGTTTTATTTCCTCTGTTTTGGTCAAATGAAGGCAGAATATTCTAGTTCATGTCTGGATATTTAACACAGTTAGAATTCATTCAGAGATCAGACTGTATCTATTGCTCGCAGCTTTTCTGTGCCCTCAGTCAAGGAGTCTTGGTAATATTTCATGGTTTGGAGGTAAAACTCTACATCAGCATTACCCTGGCTTCAGTTTACATTTAAATGGGAGTTCTGTGTTTTTTTCTCTCATGTCTCTTTGTTTTGTAGACATCTATATGCTACTGCACTTCTAACGGTTTAGAAACAGAATAAACCTTCTCTTCTTGTACATGTGTTTGTATACACGCATGTACAATCAAATGCTGAAAGCCACTAAAGCCACTTTTAAATCATGGAAAATAAATCTGTCAAAGTCCAACTTTCATTTTAAGGTCAGAGTGCTTTATTAAACACATCAGCAGTCATAACTAGTTAAAAGACTTTTTCTTTTCTATTCACAAGTTAAGATATTCAAAAAAAACAATGAGTAATATAATGCACTGATATAAATGCAATGTGACAGGTTTTTGAAGTGGCACTGGCCTTTGCCTTGATGACAGGCAGTTGTGGTTGCCAGGGCGTTGCCATGCAGTTGCTTAGGTGTTCTAAGTGCTTGCTTACTAACCTCGAGTGAAAAGAGCCTGTGTAATATCACAGTGATAATCTCCCATCACAGGTCTGATAGTTTAGGAAAGTGATAACCTCTCCTAAGCAGGTCACACTGTTTATAATGTATCATTACTGTCTACAGCATAAAGAGTTTGGGACAATTTACACCCCAAAACTATGAGCAATAAAAACGTAAATAACAATTTAGCACAACTAATAACTTCTAACACAAATTCAGTGAGGAAAAATGTCTTTCTAGAAACCTTTTTGCTTTATATGATTCATATCAACAGACTGAAGTGACAATCTAATCAGTGCACCCTAAACTAGAGCACACACTGATTGATGAACCGCCCCAGAGCCACAAATGACATGAAAAACAGCGAATGTTAGACATCACAGCTTTCTCGACCTCAAAAATGCGACACACATCAGCAATGCAGCTCCCTAATGACCTTCTTGTATCAATGTTTCCATAGTAACAGCTTCCTTAAACAGACAACCATCAGCAGCAGCTCCATTCATATTGATGACTGCAAACATTCAGGGACTGTCAGTTTACTCACTGTCACAGAACCTCCAGGACAGGTTTGAAAGATTTTTCTCTTTGTCTAAGAGTTGATGATTTCTGCATGCCACTGTAACCTTTCTATTTTGTTAATGCTGTGTTTTGCCAGCAGGCATTCTTATATTACATTATTTTGCATTTTCAAACTAGCCATGCTGGTAGTCAGAGCTGGAAAACACATTTCAGCTGACAGAACCGAGCTCTCTTTATTTTTCCTGATGATATTTCAGGACTAATTTGTAAAACAGGTTTCCAACACAACATATTTCTTTCGAAAACATGACATAACATACATGCATACATACATGCTATGTGACCGATAGACTATACTGGATTAACCAGTATTGCAGAAATATTTACATTAACCAGTTAACCCAAATGATGAATGACAAGCTTCCTCTAATAAACTTATTATAAAAGACATCTGAACATGTTTATTCTGCCTGTCAGGTCAGACATTGGTTTGAAAGGTGTATTATGTCAGAATTCCCTCCGTCTACATCTACACGATACTCAGCGAGTGTTCAGCAGATTTCTCTGTGACAGCAGAGCAGAACCTCACAGCTGTGTATAGAACAGTGACTGATCTTCTGACAACAAGACTGAAAAACACGCAGGAAATATGGAGGTAAACAAAGTCATTAAATTCCCGTAGAGACAGAAACTGAGAAGCTGGACGGAGATCAGGGGATGAAGCCAAATGTTGACTGAAACCACAGAAAGACCGGACACAAGACTGATGTCAAATCAGGGCAGATTTGCCTGTCGACTCACAACCAAGCACTCACCAAGAGAGAACAGCAGCACAGCTTTCCTAGAAAAGAGGATTAAAAAAAAAACTAAAAATACCCATCAGCTGTGAGGCGACAGAGTGCTGCTAATAAACTCAAGAGAATGTCAGATTCATGTGTTGACAGAATCATGGGCTGAACAAAACAAAATCACAACACCTCCACATACAGCAATGCAAAGATACCTGCAACAATGAGCACTCATCGAAAGAATCAAAGATACTAGTGCAAAATGACATTGTAAAAAACTAACAAATCAATCTATATATATTATAATGCTTTTTGCAAGCAGCTGTGTTTACTGAATAAAGCCCATTGAGCTGTGGTATGACACATGACACTTGAATCTGGCTTGCAACATTATCAGTTGTGTTCTCATCTTCTTTGCACATTGCTATTGGTTCTCTTCTCTATACTGTCAATAAAGTGTCAGGAAGGCCAAAAGTAAAACATACAAACTAACAGTTTAGTGGCTGCATCAAAACCTGAACAAAGTCCCATTTGTAAAACTTCACTGAATATCACTTTTCTGTTGCCTTTCTCAACACACTCCACATGCCAAAAAAAAAAAAAAAACACCTCGAGACCAGGACAAAAGAGAAAGCAATGCTTCTTCTCACAATTCTCACAGTCTGCCATCACTAAGAAACAGAGAAGAACAATGAGTGAATTCAGGGTGAAGTGTTAATGGTAATGACTGGACCTTCAGCTCCAGCTGATGCTGTCACTTCATTTTATTAACATGGCCTCAAAAAGACAGAAGCCACTGCAGTCTGAGGGTTTACAGAATAACACATGTCCCTGTGCACTGAACACATGGGTATGTTTTTAAAACCTGGCTTACAATTTTACATTAGAGGGACAAATCTCAGTCTGTGTCCGTAAAACTGAGCCTCCATTCACGGAGGCTCAGTTGCGTAAACACACGCAATAATATTATCTCTTTAATATAATATCTTATGAAACGGTCAGTTTGAAGCACATTACAGTTTGGGGCTGAAGGCGGACACCCACAGCAATCAGCACAGCTGAAACCAACTGAGCCAACTCTCCACCCCAGAGCACCTCGCCACCCCCTCACAACACCCACAAAACAGCTCTTGCAAAGTTGCTGCTAGATTTTACATTTTTTACAACTTGTGAAACTGGCTGCCAGTTCACTCTGAATCACATTAGGTTGAGACTGATCATTCTCACTCTGGATTTGAAGATTGCACCATAGAATTTAGCTATGGTGCAATTGTGTGTACCCAAAGTGCCTTGTTTGATTGTAACCTTATTGTTTCAAAAGGCTGACCTTGTTTTAATCTAATTTAAGCCAATCAGAAGTCATGAATGGAAATTACATCCTACAGTGTGGTATGTGAAGACAGCTAAATTAAATACAGCGTAAATCTACTTCATACAGAACAGTACCTCCCTTATCCCAATCCAAGACAAATTCATACAGGAGTGATTTATTTACCTATAAAAAAAGTTACTTTCAGAACATGCTGTGCGGTTATGTTCATATAAGCTGTGCTTCACCACTTTGCAGGGAATAAATGAATCAGTACCTTCACCAGTTGACCGGATGGAAATCATCTTAGACTCTTCTGGCACATGACAGCCTAAAGCCAGTCTTTCATCAGAGTACCATTTTACACTAGTGCTTTTAACAGTCTGAGAGAAGTGCTCATGGGAAACATGAGCAAGTGCTCATGGGAAACATGCATGTAACAGCATGTCACACAGAGACGGCATGTATGTAGTCTTTAATGTAGACAGTGTTCACTAACACAACCGGTAGGTGGGCGGAGTTCACTAACACAACCGGTAGGTGGGCGGAGTTCACTAACACAACCGGTAGGTGGGCGGAGTTCACTATTTCCCCGTGTGAAGACAAGTAGGTAAAGACATGTTTCCAGAGCCAAACAGACGTCCTTGAAAGTTGATTGATGTATTATGTATTCAATTTAACTTCTGCAAGTTAGAAGTCCCCAAACAGACCATACAACTTTAGCTCTTTGGACTGGGGACTGTAGGCAAATGCTGTGGAGATACTCTACATCCTGCCCACATATGGTGCACACCATTTCTCCAAGACTGTACTAACACTGGGGGGCAGGGGTGTAGCTGAGCCAGAACCATCTGAATATCCCTTCCGGGCTGTAAGGAAACTGTACCCTTGTGGTTTAGCCTGTGTCACGGGGATCACTAGCCAACCAGAAGGCACCCATGACGGAAAGAACATGGGGTCCGGCTAATGGTACATGTGTTTGTGAGCACAATAATTCCAAAGGAATGATTAAACTGCTATAAGCATGTGTAGATAAAAATAACAGGGTCACCACAGTGTTTGTTTGAATGTGCTGGTCCTGACAGTAAGGAGAACCAGGGTTCCTGGCAGGCTTTGGTCTCTAATCTCCAAACCCTTCACTCATGTCTCAGACCATCTGTTACTCAGCTGTCATGCTGGCCTGAATGAGGCAGACCGTTCTGGTCCATTCAGCTTCACTTACAGAAGGTCAGATCCATCACCTGCAATCCTCAGTGAGAAGATCTTACAAGACCTTTTTGTCATATCTCAGACTACTAATGTAAATCAAAGAGCGAACAATTCAACAAGAAAACTCCACTCAAATCTACTATCACTCAAATCTCAAGAGAAGATGATCAAGAGCACAATTTAAAATGTAAGTTCAGACATTTTTATCTAAAATGAATATTACAACAACATTTATGCTTTTAACTTAAAATCATTATAGAGGCTTTAGTCATATCTGGGTGGGTTCTACCAGTAACCATATAGCAACTAGCCAGAAACCCACAATAACTACTCAGAACATGCACAGCATTGCCATGACAACCACACCATAATATCAGCTTTTAAGTTTTAGTGTAAGTTTTTACACGGGCAAGCACCACTCGCTTCGATGTACTCTATTCATCACTGAGATTCAGAAATGATATAGTGCATACTCGCTGGTGTGAACCACTTAGTGTTTACAACAGATGCTCCCTTGACCACAACCAAAACTAGAATTCTCTAGTCACTTCTGTGGGCCAGAACATGTGTACTCACTAAAAAGTACAAGAAGAGTCCTGAAAGCAAACAGAGAGAGCACCTTTGTCTACTCAGAACAATAGCCTTCATTCTGCTCTAGAGACAGGCCATTGCTTCACTACAGCTGTACTATAAAAAGAGTCTCTTTACAAGCATGCTGCCTGACCCCTGTTTTACCTCTGCCCCCTGCACCTATGACCTCTTGAGCTCAGAGTCTTCTGGCGTGTCAGGATGAGTCTCAATCTCCTATTGAAAGATTCTGGTACAGCATCACAAGATTTTCAACAAAGAGCTTTTGAGATTTAACCATGTGCTGAATCTCATGTCAATGACATGTCTGAGAAACCTGTCAATTCCTGAGTAGCCTGGCCAGCTGAGCAAGCGGTTTGCTCTCGTTTGGATTCCCATTTGATGTTTTCAGCTTTTATCTTGTTCCAAAACAACCTCCTTGGTGAGAAGCTAAAAAAGATGCACAGACTAAATGACGATCACTTACAATTACCAACAGCCATAAATAAAAACCCATGAGAGAGGAAACTGCAGGACAGAATACAGGTGTCCCTCTTACTGATTTACTTGTACTTTATGAGAAGGGGTCTTCTCAGAGCTTGACATGTTGTGTAATGATACACATTTTCTTAAAGAAAAACACCAAATTGTGCTTCATAACATAATTTCTCCTGAACTGGTGTTATAGATAAAGTGCTTTCTAGAACTTCTCAATCAAGACTCTTGGAAAAAAATGACATAACAGTCACTTTGGTGGAAAATTGCTTACTTTTTGACAATAAACGATTCTCTTTTATAATGCCACATAACAACCATAGCTGAGCAGTGCACGCAGACGATTCTGTGTTTAAAGTAATAATCAATAATCAGAGTACACTGGCACTGGCAGAGCAGCCTAGAGTGTTTCTAGAGCTCAAAATGTAATGACAACAGCAAGGTCATGGGTTCGAATCCCAGGGAAGAACAGATACTGATTCAAAATGTATTCCTTCCATATACTCCACATCTACACAGAAACCACATTTTCACACAACACGCTTCTAGTCCCAGAGTTAATTTCCTTCATATAGCAGCAGATAACAAATATCTTAATGTCTTAAATACATATCCATAAATATAATTATTACAAATAAACAGGATATTGCTGTATGTAAGCATTTCTGTCTTTTAGCATTACTGATTATCTATTCTCTTCTTTAATGGGAACATTCAGTGGCAGTGTCACTCTTAAACGCTGTTCATCGAGCTCTGAATATCTGAGGTGTTCTGTTCTAATCTTCAACAAAGCTATAAGGCACTGGTTCCTAAGCAACAGGCGCTCAGCAATAACGTCGACCGATTGCGATCATATCTGCAGTCCAGACACACAGGTGCATAATCACACGCCAGCTTCTTCTACAGGAGCTCCACAAGCCTTGCTGCAGTCAAAACATCTGCACTGCATCTCATGCGACGCGTTATATGCAATGAATCAGGTCGCTTCCTCGCAACTAAGACTCATGTATGTCTATAATGTGGGTACTTAAATGCGACTTACAAACAAGATATTTTTGGCAGCACATTCATTGACTTTATAATGACCATCAGCAGGGTATCAATTTTAAAATGTTAAAGACATCAAAAACCTTAATTTTGTTCTGGGCCAAGAATTTCAGAAGGTTCTAAGAAGAAAGACAGACTGCAGAAATTGCTGCAGAAAGGCATTTGTGTTTCTTATGACAAAACAAAGCATATGTACATTTCACAGGCACCAATTTTCTTTCTCTCAGCACAGTTTGAAAAGCTGGGCATTTACTGAAGGAGAAAGACACCATTTTACACTAAAGCACAAATTTGCAATATTAACAGGATGAACAAAAACCTCCCATTTTTAATCATGGCGGGCGGTGTGGAATTATGATGATTTCTGTTCTATATCAACACACAACTGCTAAAGATCGTTCAGTTATTGCTGAAAGAAAGAATTAAAAGAACAACCATATCACTGCCAAACCTAGCTGACGTGCCATGATCAGTATTAAAAGAACAAAAATGATATTTTTGCTGTCATATTGAATTGCCCCAAGAGGTGCTAACAGCCAAAAATTCACCAGTATTCACCATTCACACAATTATATGCAAAAATATACATTATTAATATTCTTCTCTTAACTTCGATGCCGTTTAATCATCTGCCAAGCCAAAAAACTATTATATTATAATGATTATATTAGCTTCATATTACTCTGAGTAAAATGTAAATCTTTTCGACAGGCAGCACGATTTGAGGTACTATCACACACACCAGATGAGTTCCACATGAAAGTATAAAAAAAACTGTCTCATAAGAAAGATAAAGGCCATCTTTATGAAAACAAGCAGGGGTCTCTCATATATAGTGCAGTTAGAAAGGGGCTGGGTGTGCGCTACAGGTGGCCAATAGCAAGCTTCATCCTGTTGATTATGCGTGTGGCACGATTTGCTTTTAACTTTCTAGGGCACTGACACACAACTGGGGGAGGATTATGTAAATACCATGTAAATGCTGTAACAAAACAAGCATGACGGGGTGAAAGGAAAGCAAAGGAAACGAGTAACTAGCTGCCTGGAGGCCCCTTGTGCTGTTGTATGTAATTGTGTTGATGAACTGCTGATAAGTCTTATCATTACTGAAGAGAAAACAAAATTACAGAAATGTGCTCTCTTACAAAACCGGTTCCATCATATGAACTTTTTGCACTCTAATGACTAAAGGCACAAATACAAAGAGATATAACAGATGGAGGTAGTTTCAATTCCCCAACTGGATGCACAGCCGAACGGGTCTTTGTGAACAGTCTGTACTCATTAAAACCTTGTAACCAGGGTTAAATTAACTTTTTGACTAGTTTCCAAACAAAGACTCAACCTAAATCTGTACCAGTAATGATTCTTTAATGGACTGTTGTAATGATTCTGTTTGAAATGAAATACTACCATAATGCTCTGTATACACTAAATGCAGTGTACTAGTTTTTAAAACAGCATGTGATGGACAGAATACACTATGAAAAAAACACTCCAATGTGTACTACTCTGCATTGTGGTCACATGACAATGTGGGAAAAGGCGTTTTTGCTCCAGATTTGTCTAAAATGATCTTTATTAATTCCCAGTCCCTTTTAATATTTAATTACTTTCCATTACACTCACAGACCTGCATTTATACAGACAATCTGCACACTGTGCAGTGAATACTGCAGAAATAGTACAGCAGTAGTATAGCAGCAGCTATTCCAAACACAGCCCTTGTTCTAAATCTGAGCTAATAACCATAAGTGTTGGGTTTCTATTCTCTCTGCAGTTTAATCTGGTATTGGTCATTATGTATGTTTGAGCAGGGCTACAGCTCTGAGCAGGGCTTCAGCTTTATTGCCATAATATGGTTAAGTCATCATAAAAAACATCAGCAGTCAATGGCACTAATGCTGCTAATGTAAACTAATAAATACTTTCCATCTGCCATTCGATTTAAACCAATACAAATCTGTTACTGTCAGATAAGATGAATTTTTCAACAACTGTTTGTTTGAGAAGGTCTTAATAAAGTGACTGGTATTTTTTATGGCCTGATCTGGAATGTTCTGAAAACAAATCCATCAGCAGCAGTTAAGAGTTTAATTAACAAGCAAGACAAATATAAATGACTCATCTCTTAAGCTCCATCACATTCAGTTCTAATCAGCAGCGCGCCGGTCCAGAGCCCGAGTGTCTGTTTCCAGCCCTGTCTTCAGCAAAGAGGATTAGCTGGATAATACTATTAATACAGATGAATACTCACAACAATACAAGATGTAAAGCACATTAATCACCTGTGGTCAACACGTATGCACCACATACATGTTCAGGCTGTCATTTACTGACACACAAATACTTTCAAAACAATCTGACTCACAACACAGCCAACAACCTCCTGCTCTTCAGCACAGCCAACACTGCACTCTGACTGCTGAGATGTGCCACTGCTGCCCACCCAGACGCCCCCTCAAAAGAGTGCATGCTCTTCCAGAAAATTCTGTATCTCCATCCCTCGATTGTGGAATCAGTCACATAGAACTAGTTTAATGATACACCAGTTAGTTACATTCAAATTAAAGTACTTTTGGCATCTCTAGAAATAACAACCTCATCTTAATACAAACTATTATTACAAAAGAAAGAAATACATCTGTCACATTAAAACACTGACCAGCAATGAGGTTTTCAGCTAAAAATATTTAATGTTAATATCTGTCAAACGTGTTCCCAATTCTCAAAATATAATAATGTTGATAATGCTTAATTAAGAACCTGTGCTAGAGGCACTGCGTTCTGATCCAGAAATAAACAGACGCCACTGGCTGCAAAACCTACAGAAACTGCAGGATTTCTAAGCTTAGAAAAACAAGGAGAAAAAAATAAGACAGCATGAGAGGACACTGAAATATCCTGCAGTCTGATGTCTTTCATAAAGCTACAGCAGCTCAATCTGCATATAAACGACCTGTGATCTACACTGAACTCCTAATTTCTCAGATAAAATTACATTAAACCTAAAAACTTGATTCATTTAGCAAACAGCTGACAATGACAAATAGCAAATGAGACAAACCAGTGAAAATGGAGATAAATTGTTTTCCAGAAGAACTTCAGATAATGAAACATTCAATTCTGCATTAAACTCATCAACAGGATGAAAACAATCACCTTCACCTGACCTGCCAAAATGAATGCAATGTGCCACAAATCACTGAGGTGATTCTTCTATCTACAGCTGCTTCAGGTCTTCTGTTGGCTGATGTGTTATGTAAGACCTCACCTCTTCGTTCCTAAACAATCTGAGGAAAAGATGTCTAAACAGCGTCTGCAATTTACTAACAGACCAAAGAAATCATTTACATCACTGATCATTTCATGAAACTAGCCTCACAGTTCATCTGAACAGCAGATATAAATGCAGCTATGAAGCAGATTAGTATTTTGGTGACCATGAAGACAACAGAAAGGCTGGTGGAGGGTGAAGGTCCTTCATTAGACTCGCTCGTGCTCATCCGCTGACAGATAACACAGCGCAACACTGCGGCACATGTGGCGGATTTCTGAGCGCTTACCTTCAATAGAGATCACATGCTCGCGGATCTGGTTCTGAAGAGCCAGATCATCGATGCGCTCAATCAGGTCGTATATTGCATAAATGTTCGGGTGGACGGACTCGAACCGATGGATCTCGGCTCTGATGGCTGCTGAGTTGGACAAAACGAACTGAGAGCCTGGCGGGCCGGACTGCGCTGCAGGGCCCGATACAGTTCCCGAACCAAACTGACCCGCCCCGGAGCTCCCGGACGATCCGGATCCGAACTGAGACGGAATGGGCTGAGGAACCGGGACGGGTGCGGGTACCGTGCCCGGGGTTGGCATGGCGGGTTGAGACTGCTGGGAAATACCGGCCACTGACACCGGGACGCTCGACTGGTAGTTCATCATGGATGCAGGATGAGGCTCTGGGAATAACAGACGCCGTTATTCGCTTCGGGGAGGCTGTGTGCAGAGCGGCTGTAATCTGAAGAGCAGTGACAACAACTGCCGTGACGCACCAGCCGGCGTTAACGACGCGTCAGCGGGTCTCCAGCAATCCGCGCGTCCTGCTCATGACAGCGGAGCTTCAGTCAGCATCACTGTGGCTCTCTGCTCGAGTCCCGTCTTTAAACAGGAAATGTCTTCAGATGCACACACCTCTGTTTTGGGCGATCTGTGCTGTCTTCTGGACCGAATCGCTCTGATCTGCTTCCCAGCCTGACGCGCGCACAACGGGGCCGGTTATCACGGTGCGCCCGAGCCCACCGACCGACCGAACACGACGCTCTGCTCTACCGTCGTCAACACGTCTGAATTCCCTTTTTGTCCAACAAGTCCCTCCCCGACCTCCACCTCCATCCAAGCGTTGGGAAGTTCGATTCGTTTGAGAATCGGTTCGTTCAAACGAAAAAAAAGAACCGGATCAAAGAGTCGAAGTTACTTCACGTACCCGCTCAAAGGGTTCACAGTTCCCGCGCGATATTGATATTTCATCCATGTCGTCAAATGCTGCTTAGACTTCTTCAGGATAGTCGCCATATTTTAATAAACACGACTTAAAGACTACGAGGAGCTCAGAGTTCAGGAGAGAAATCCGGACCAACAAATCTGTTTTCACTCGCTTCAGATGTGTGACGTCTGCCCTGACGCTGTTCTCATGTGTCTGACTTCAGTATGACGTCATTTGTTGTATATGTGGATTCTCTGTATCAAACGTTTTACAGCTGCGACATTAATTCATTACAATTACCAACAATAACATTGATTAATAACAGTTCATAAATATAACTGCAGGTCATTGTATAGATGTGGCTCGAGTCGGAAATCACTACCACCCCCTGCAACGTCACACACGTACTGGGCTCGACGATGTAAGCAGATATTTATCCTGATATTTTAATATTTATAATTGTTCACTCCTTCACATGTACAGTAGCTATAATACACATCATGTTGAGCTTGGTATGTTGCGGTTGTCTCAGGAAAATGTCCACAGATATGATGCGCTCTACATCCCAGCATCGATGTTAGTGCACTGAAACAAACACATAAAGACATTTATTTTAATGCACTTACTCTTTGAAATGAAAGTACTGTTGCAGTACCATCCGATTTCACCTTTGATGTTGAATCGTCCATGTTGAATGAAATACTTTAGCTTTAAATACAGAAAGGTTAACAACTGAGAAGTTACACCATTATTTGCTCATTCAGAGTGATTTAAAGGGACGTGTCGCCATCTCTTGATCAAATGCGGAACTGTACGATCTGTTCAGACCTTTTTACACGTTTTTAGGAAAACGTCACAACAACGTCACATGATCAGAACAGCTACCAATGGCCTCTGTGCTCATAAATAAAATAACCAACTCACAAACATTTCACTAGGTGACAAATTTTGTCAGACTGTTATTCTTCATTTATTTTGAGGTACAGGATCCCCTTCTCTTTAATTTATTTTAGATTGCACTGTGTTTGTCAACAACTTATACAAACAGCTTATTTTTTGTTTCCTAAGATATTTGTATATCTGTTCAATATTTCCTGACTTGTATTATTTGTCTGAATAAAACCTGTCTAGCCTCATAATTCAACAGTATTGCTTTTGAAATCAGCTTAACACATTGTATCAGTTTATTACAAATCATTATATCTGTATTGCAGTGAGATATAACCTTTACATTCTGTTGAGATTGTATGGATAACGCAATAGAAAAGTTCAGTGCAAATATTCAGAGCAGACAGCATCACTGGTTCTTGGCTTTGGGTGGAGTTACTTGTTTCATTCACGGGAGGGAATAAGCTTTCTGCAGGTCTTTCCTGAGCCACCATGCCGGTGGTATCTTCCCACCTGCCCTGAAGACTGTAACACAACACCTATTAAAACATCTCTGTACTGTTTTACTGTTTCTACAGCCATTCGTACAACAAGGAAATACATGCTAACAAATATTAGACACAGATTATGAATGTTCTGCCTACTATGAATTCTTGGTGTCCTGAATACAAAGCAATGGCCCACGGGTCCTCATCACTCTTCAAATGGCTTCTATCCTGTTTTCACCACCAAGCCCGAGGCAGACAGATTTGCCATGAATATAATATTACACAATCCCATGATGTTGGTTTCTGTGGAATGAAAGACCTAAAGGCCCAATGCTTAAATATTAGAATAGAGTAGAATGAGCACTGCTATTGTCACACACAAGAAATTTGTTTTGGTTATAGAGTTTTCAGAGCACAGAAGACAAACACAATAAAACAGAAATATAATCTATATAAAAATAAGAAAATGCAAAGCTGTCAGTTAAAAATATTTACATAATAAACAAAATGGTAGTATGCATGTACAAGCACAAATACAGATACAGTACTGTACAACAGCTGCATTCAGGATTCTGCTAAATAAATACAAATATATTCTTCATATATAAATATATTCTTCATATATAAATATATTCTTCATAGTGTAGCGTGTGTTGCATGTAATTTTATTGCAGGCCGAGGAGCTTGTTGACCCGTCATGAACAATATACATAAACACATTTCCTATTCAATGGATTATAATTAGGACTTTAGAAGAATGGTTTATATTACGTTTATTTACGTTTATTCTTACTTGTCATTAGTTAGCATTAGTTAGTGAAATAATACAAATAAATAATAGAACAATCTAAAACAAAATTACAGCCTGAACATTTCAGTTTTCGTAAAAAAAACAATTCTTTCCAGTTTTAGTTCCCAAAGCTTTTCAGCTTCTCGAAGGGCCTCGTTCCTGCCTCCACCCCCGGTTCAGAAGTCCTAACGGAGTTAGGATCAGACCAGAATCTGATCTCAGAGCAGCTCTTTTTTTGCGAACAGTTGCCCTTCCCAGAATGCAGCTCGCTGCACCATGAGTGACGACAATAACAAACAGAGCAGCAGAAGCGTTAGCGCAGTCCTGCACAAAAACGCGATGACAGAACTGCTGTCTCAGTACCAGACATCCTGCATTATATGTTATTAAAGATGAAGTGCCTGTGAATTCATACGAGCTCATTCTGGATGGATTTATGCGCTTTATGGCGTTTAAAAATAAAGGCCGTGTTTGGAGTGATGAGCATTAGCCAGTTAGCACGGCGTCTTCAACCTCTAGCTGACAGAAGCCTTCACATTTCAGCCAAAACAAACATATATTCCGCTTCAACGCAGAGAATGGACTAAAGAGAGCTCAGGTGAGAGTTTGTCTTTATGTATTGCAGGAGGCTGAGTCTAGCATCAGATTGTGCTCAGTTTAAGGCTGTTGTGGGATTTAAAGTAAACGTAATGTTTTGAAAAGCAGACCCGCTGAATGTTGTGGGATGAGAGTTTATTGGAGGTGTTACATCTCCGGTGACGTTGTGACAGATATTTGTGTCACTTTGTTTAAAGAGACATCAGGATCTTTACAACAACAAAAACTCATGAAAGTATCTGACAGCACTATATGTGTGTGTTACGAGAGGAGATTATCACATCGCATAAGGTTTCACAAAGGATAACTGCACAGCCAAGAGGAGAGACGCCAAACAGTGCTAACACAAAAAGTTATGACCAACATAAGTTGTGGTCAGCATTATATTTGATGAAGACTGAATGATCTGTGGATTTTAACCTGTCACCAGTACAGGCTTTACAGTGTATCCTGTTTCTTCGTGGAGGATTAGGACACAGAGAGTCTTTTCACTGTGTTGATGATTATTTACCCACAGGGAAGAACAAGACTCAGTCTGAACATAGAGTTCAGCCACATGATGACCCAGCCACATGATGTGTGTTTTGTAGTTCTAACCACACTGTAAGATCACAAACAACCGAGAGTGTTGCCAGTCTGTATGTAACCTGTTCAAAGTTTCTGTTTGTCTTGCACTGGAATGAGGTGTTCATGTATGTCTAAAACGGCACATTGTCTTTACAGACAGGTGGGTGTAATTCTGTGTGTTGCATTAAAAATAAAATATTATGATAATGAAGCCAGAAGTCGTTTATCACCTGGTATAAGTGAATAACCTGTATTTGAATAACCTTCCATTATCAACCTACTGATTTTTGTCTGTGTGTTGTTTAATGTTTTGTTTAGACAGACATACTTAAACAGATGACCAACTCACGCTGGAGTCAGACTCACTGGAGAATTCAACATGAAGCTGTATGTGTTTCAAGTCAACAATGGAAGCACATTAACATTTGACACTGAACTTGCTGTCCAAACGTAAGAGCTCAACTTCCCTCTGAGATTTTAGGACTGTATTTTTTTAAAGTTGATGTGTTTTAAGGCAAAATGAAACAATAAATGGACTGCTGTATGTGAGGAGTGTAGGTGCTGTGTGAAAGAACACACTGATCTTCTTGGCTTATGGTCTGAACATGTTGTTTAGTAATTGACTGAATAAGTCTGTTTGTCTGTGACTGCATGTTTAACTGAAGCATGTTTCTCCTCTGCGCTCCTGATAGTGTTTTGGACCTTAAACATGCCATTCAGGTCAGATATAAGATTGCGCTCCAGCACCAGGTGCTGGTGGTCAATGGAGGGGAGTGTATGCTGGCAGAGAGGCGTGTGTGCAGCTACAGTGCTGGAACTGTGAGTAACCAGATTCAGATTCCAAAACACTGTTTGAACTGGATTTAAACTGAAGTGAAACCGGTTTGAGTCTGAACTCTGATTTTGAACTGCCACAGGACACCAACCCAATCTTCTTGTTCAACAAAGAGATGATCCTGTGTGACAGAGCGCCAACCATCCCCAAAACAACCTTCTCCATAGAGAATGAGATGGAGCTGAAGGTCGAGGAGTCTCTGATGATGCCTGCTGTCTTTCACACGGTCGCCTCCCGCACACAGCTGGCTGTGGTAGAGTCCCAGTTCTGTTCTCACCTGCATCTATTCAGAATCGCTCAGCATCACTCATCTACCAGTAATTAAACGGAATTCACATTAGTGCTAGATGAGTGCAAAAGTGATTGATCTGTGAAATCTGTCCACAATATTCATATGAAAGTCAGAGTAACAGCTGTTTTTGGAGGTGTGTGCACTTTCTGCTGAATGTAAATGACTTGCATGAGGTCTGATGTTTTGCTCATTTTAAGGAAATGTATGAGGTTGCCAAGAAGCTTTGTTCTTTCTGTGAGCGTCTGGTCCATGACGAACACCTTCAGCATCAGGGATGGGCAGCCATCATGGCAAACCTGGACGACTGCACCCTGTCCTACCAGAAACTGCTTCTGAAGTTCAACACTGCGTATACAAATTACCAACAGAACTTTGAGGACATCAAATTAAAACTCACAAAGTAAATTAAAGTCTTTAATTAAAGCAACAGCAGGAGGTTAGGAGGATTAAACCAGATTTAAATTAATTTTTAATAAAAAGTTTAACTTCCATATATAGCATGTTTTGTTTCTTAAAAATATAAGTGACCAATCTTAACTTGTGTTTATATAACACTTCAGGCTGGTAGTTTAGTATAGTTTCAGACATTCAGAGATCTCTCAACTCGTCCTGCAGGCTGGGCACTGCTGTCTCTGTCATGGCCAAAATTCCTCTGCTGGAATGTTTGACTCGACACAGCTACAGAGAAAGCCTGGAGAAATCCAGCTCCCCAAACCCAAGATCCACTGATGAAGAGGATGACATCCAGGATGAGTACTCAGGAGAAGCATCCAGCCAGTCTGCTCTACTTCACCCTCCCAATGGGCAGAAGAATCAGAAATCACCTTCACCGGTCTGTGCTTCTGGAGAAATGCCGTCCTCTCCTCAAGACAGATTAAACTCAGCACTACAGGAAGAAGAGTCTCCAGAGAGCGGAGCCCCGGCTACTTTCAATGTCACGCTGTTGGATTGGATCAACGTGCAGGACAGACCCAATGATGTGGAGTCAGTGGTTAGAAAGTGTTTTGATTCGATCAGCAGGGTGAGTGAAAGACTAATCATATTAGCAGGGTTTGTTTTCTTTGTAACATCAAGGGAGAAATAGTCTATAAACAAGATCCAGCCTGTCATTTAATTTATAAATCATGTTTCCCACCAGAAAAAATCTGTATTGTTATATTTACTGTTACTGTGATGTAAAGTTACTCATGCTGTGATTTTAGATGTGATCATACCGCCACCTCTATGACACACACAATCATAACATTCACAGGACACAACCTCAGCCAGTTTTATTTCCACAGTCCCTCAACACTGTATTTCTGTTTCTTTACATTTACAGCTTGAGCCGAGAATAATTCAGCCGTTTCTGTCTGAATGCCGGGAGACGATTACCAAACTGGATAATCAGAACATGAAGGCCATCAAAGGTCTTGAAGACAGACTGTTTGCGCTTGATCAGATGATAGCAAGCTGTAAGAAGCTGGTCAATGAACAGAAGGAACTTGCTCAGGTGAGTTTATCTCTCATGGGATTATAACTGTAAGAATCATTCCTGTGAATAAAAGAGACTTTAAAGGGACTACATTCTACACTTCACTCATTCTCCTGAAGAATACTTCTAATGTTGCTCAAGGGTTCTTGCACCAGAAGGATTTGTAATTTAGCTTTGATAGTTTCTCACACCTTTTCTGAAACAATTAAAAACAGGCTAATTTGACTACCATTGAGACATCTATATGTAAATGAGGTCTGTTATGATTGGCTATTTCTTTCAGTTAATGACTATCAGCATACTAGTTTTTTAGCAGGATAAGTTGCTTAAGACTGTGTAGTTGTTAATATGTAAATATGAGCAGCCATGTCTTATGATTCTGATTTAAATATCATTTAAAAGTTTTACTAGATCGTCTGGGTGGATTGAACCATGATCTAATTACTTTCTCACAGACATGCACTTCAATTACCAGTCAGAAGCTTTTTGAAAATGATAGTGATGATGTGTATAGATGATTAAAGTCTCTGGGAATCGTCTCTTCTCCATTGTGCTCCATAAGGGATTTTTAGCCAATCAGAAGAGAGCAGAAAACCTGAAGGACACTTCAGTTCTGCCCGATCTGTGTCTCAGTCACGCCAACCAGCTGATGATCATGTTGACCAATCACAGGAAGCTGTTGGACATCAAGCAGAAGTGCACCACTGCCAAACAGGAGCTCGCCAACAACCTGCAAGTTCGGCTCAAGTGAGACGCTTCATTCGTGTCTTTCCCCTTTGTCTGACAGCGCTGTACTGTTTGGGTTCATACTGAAAGCTTTAATGAGGCTTGTTTTTTTACTCTGTAATTGTTTTTGGAACATAAATAACTAGTTTGGTTGACAGCTTAAGTTTCTTATCAAACTGATTTTATTTGCCTGAATCAATATTCCTGAATTGGTGTGGCTTGACTGTGGTGGTCGTCAATCAGATGGTGCTGCTACGTGATGCTTCACGCTGATCAGGATGGAGAGAAGCTCCAGGCTCTTCTGAGGCTGCTGATGGAGCTGCTGGAGCGGGTGAGGGTGGTGGAGGCTCTCAGCTCTGTTCCTCAGATGTACTGTCTCGCTGTAGTGGAGGTGGTCAGACGCAGAATGTTCATAGCACACTACAGACAGGTGAGCATATGCTGCTTTTATTCACATTCTGTCAAACAGTGCTTCATTCCAAACCAGCATGACTTCATTACTTCTGTGAACACATTCAACAGAATGTCCACTTTGTTTACATAAACTCGTGTTTTTGTTGCTCTCAGTGGGCTAATGCTCTTGTCAAAGATGGAAAAAACCTCTATGAGGCAGAGAAAGTGAAAAGGGAATCCTTTGGAAAGCTTTTCAGTGAGTTAATTCTTTAATCTAAAAACTGACATGGACATTTGAGCAGCTGTAGATTCTCTGATGTCTTCAGGAGAGTGTTTTTAATGCAATGCGTTTGTTTGTTTCAGGGAAATCTTTTCTCAGAAATCGGTTGTTTCGTGGGTTGGATTCTTGGCCGCCCTCCTCATTTTGTGTAAGTATTTGAACATGCATTTTGTCTTTGAGGGTAAAACAAAACCTGCTTGCCAAATTGCAAATTCCTATTCAGGTATTTTTGTGTTGTTTAATGCGTTCTTTGTTTATATGTTTAGACACAAAGGCCTCGAAAGTTTGACTTTGAGCTTCCAGATATTTCCCTGAGTGACCTGCAGTATCTTCAGTCCTGTTGTCCTACCGAGGTTCAGCATTACCTCAGGTACAGCACGTCATCACTGATAACCACTGAGAATGTGAGTGAATAAAGTACATACCCTGCCTGATAAACTCTGTTTTCTTCATCAGGGTCCCAACACTGTGTGACTTTCAGCCACTGAACCAGCATGTGGAGGTTCTTCAGCAGCTGCTTCAAGCTGCTCAGAGTGTGGATGAGATGTCACAAACCATCACAGACCTGCTAAATGAACAAAAGGTGCTTTCACTGTCATTCATGTCTTGTTATATTGTTGTCTTTGATGGAAAGTAATTGAATTGAGAGTGTGTTAATTTGAGTTCTATAGCCATATGATTATCATACAGGTTTACCTATTAAATTGGTCTTGTAGGTTTCCTGTAGTCAGAGTGATCAGAGTCCACAGAGGTCCACTGCAGTAACAGCCAGATCAGAAAGCACAGCTCAGATCAGCTCTACCTCCACCAAAGCACTGTCCACTCTCAGTCTGAAAACAACAGACTGCCAGCCCCTTCCTGCTCCGCTGGAGGATCTTTCACCAGACAGCATAGATGCCCAGACCTTTGATTTTGAAACCATTGGGCATCCCAACATGGATCCTGTATTACAGCAAGGCTGTCTGGACCTGGACTCACTGGCAGAAAGTCCAGAGTCAGATTTCATGTCAGCAGTTAATGAATTCGTTATAGAGGAGAATTTGATGTCACCTAATCCCATCAGTGATCCCACAAGTCCAGAGATGATGGTGGAATCTCTTTACTCTTCTGTCATCAATGCTATTGACAGCAAGCGCATCCAGGACACTACGACTCTGGAGAAGGAAAATTCACAGATCGCTGCACTGAAGCTGTCTGTGAATAGATACCGTTTTGCTGCTGAAGAGTCCCAGAACAATCTGAGGAAAGTCAAAGAAGATCTCTTCCACCTCCGCGGCCTTGTTTTGAAGGAACAACGAGACTTTGGATTTGCCCTGAAAACAACAACCATTGAAGTCCGAAACGTCCTTAACAGTATCAGATACTGTCACGAGGAGGAACTAAGAGAAACTCAACAAACCAAACTCCAGAGTCTGAAGGAAGATCATGAGAGACAGCGTCTGACTCTCACAGAAGAGCTGGAGGACAATCGGAAAATTGTCAGAGATGTCCAGAGAGCAATGCTGGAACTTGAGGGACTTGTAGAGCGCAAGGAAAAGGAAATATCCCAGCTGGAGAGTGAGAGAGAACGTTCTATACGAGAGCTGCAGAACCTTCACAAACAGGCCGTGCAAGACCTTGAAGAGAAGATCTTAAAGCAAAATGAAGAGCTTAAAGCTGCGCTGTTATCCAAGGATGAACTTGCTGGGCAGCTGGAGAACCTTCACTTTGAGATTGAGCGAGATCAACAGAGAATCAGACAGGATATGGAGAATGCAGAGAAGATGCACCTTCAAGAACTAGAGGATCAGTTGAACCAACAACACAAGGCAGCGCTGGAATCTGTCAGACTGGAAAAACAAAGTGCACTTGATGTTCTTGCTCAGGAGAACCTGGTAAAGCTCAGAGAGCTGATGGATTCCCATTTAGATGAACTGAAGGAACGTGAGGGACGCTTGAAGCATTTGGAAGCCTATGTCACAGAACTTGCAGATGCCCGCTGCAAACTAGAAGTTGAGTTGGCTCTGAAGGACGCAGAGATCGAGGACACGAGACTGCAATACGAGGAGGCCAGAAGCTCTCAAGAGGAGGTGATGAGAGCAGAGTTAATTGCTCAAACGACTGCCATGCAGGCACAGATCGACACATTGAACCATCAGCTCCAGCAGAAGAACGAGGAGTATGAGGTGGGTCTGGCTGAGCTTCGAGCACTCATGAGGCTGGAGAAGGATCACTGCATCTCTGAACTGGTGGATAGGCATGAAGAGGAAAGCACCTTACTCCGCCACGAGTTTTCAGCACTCAAGCAGAAGTCACAGGATGCTGAGAAAGACTGTGAGGAACGGCTCCAGAAGATTCAGCAGGACTACGAGGACCAGTTGAATGTCTTACTGTGTGAGAAGGAGGACGAGCAGAAGACTTTCAGAGAGAAAGAACAAGATCTGACGACTGTAACTGCTAACCTGCAGGCTGAAAACACACTTCTTTCTGGAAGACTGGAGCAAGAGAGGACGGAGGCCCTGCAGAGAGCTGAGGAGCAGAAAGAGGAGGCAGTTAGAGCGTTACAAGACGCCTTAAGAGACATTCAACTCCAGAAGGAGGAGATGGAGACCCGACTATTGGGACAAATTGAACTACTTGAAAATCAATTTAAAGACAGACGGTCCACTGAGCCGTAAGTACAGAGCTGTCCTCTTCTTCTGTATGGGGACAGATGTGTTTACACAGGCGTGTGTGTGTTCTCTGTCTCACATGACAGACATTGTGACTTTTCTAGATTTCAAGTGCTGCACAGAAACTGCAGTTGCTTTCATCTCATCTGCCAAAAAATCCTGCTGCTACTAGTTACTGGTTGATTTAAATGAAACCTGTGACTGAACTTCAAACATCAAAAACAACCCATAAAATATGATAACCCTGTTACTCCTGCAGAAAACAGAATTAAGTCCTGTGCTAATCTCAGTCAGCTGGATATTTTTGAATATTTATTACTTATGGTGACAACTGTTTTAATAGTTTGAGTTTTTTATTTACTTGCCTTTAAGAATTCTACTAAAAGAGTAATTTTGTCTTTACATACACAAAAATAGTTTTGAGCTTTTCATTTTTTTGCCACATTTTCCCTTTTTCAGTCAAATTGTCCCATTTCACCAGGAAATATGTCCGGTTACAGGTGTTACAGATGTACTGCTGGTTGTGAACAGCTTCTGTGGTTTTCATTAACCACTGTATGTTTCTTTTATGTGTGATGAATTGTTAGCCTGTAATCATTTGAGAAAGGGCAGGATGATCCCCTGTATGTTGAAGTACTTTCCTGCTTGTGTGTTTTAGAGCATCAGTGTGTGTGGAGCAGACAGAGGTGGCTGTGGACACCAGCACTGGGTTTCCTCTGGACTGTGGTCAGTGGTCAGAGGAGAGGGTGTCTCTGCTGGCCAAGCTAGAGCTCCTAGAGCGCTTGAAGAATGAGGAGATGCAGAACCTGAAGACCTCACTCATCGCTGAGCAGCAGGTGAGAAAGAACTGACCAGATAAACTTTGACCAGGAGCTCCATGTGAACTGAACACCAGGTTATGAAACAGCAGAACTTTGGGTCACTATTACAGTTTAACCCTGATAAACCAGACGCTGTTGCTAAGCAGAAGGACATTTTCAGTGTTTCAGGAGGAATGTTGTGGATTATCTTACATTGTAGTTAATTTGCTGATTTTTTTGTCTGACATGTCTAGCACACCCAATGACAGTATAAATCTCCTCGCTTGTATTGTTACACTTTTTGAAGCCTGAAATGAAAAGGCTAACATTTGCAACCTTATAGGGTCTTTATTAGATTTGTTGTGTTCACCCCAGACGAACTTCAACACAGTTCTGACACGAGAGAAACTGAAGAAAGAGCAAATCATTCAGGAACTTACTGAGAAACTCAACAGTGTGATGCAGCAGCAGGAGAAAGATAAAGGTTCAAAAACAGTGAAGCTTGTCCTCTTGTTTTTCACTGATTTATTGTGATATAAGCACAGAAGTGTCACATCATCATTTCTCTGGTTTTAATCAAGGCCTGATTGAGACACTTTCAGAGGATCGTGCCACCATCCTTCAGGAGAAGAAACAGCTGGAGGAGGAGCTCAACCACCTGCAAAACTCTGCCCTTGTGTCATCATCCTACTTTCCTCTCAATCCCATCCCCGTCATCACGGAAGCCCAAGGAGCCTGTGGCCCCGCCCATGCGGAAGCACTCTCGCCTGACCCGGAGAAGCTGGCTGTCTTCAGAGATGAGGAGAGGGTGGAGTCAGCTGTGGAGGCCAGCATGATGACCGTACAGTAAGAGTCCAGGATGACCTTCATGTCAATAAATGTTTCCTGTGAAATGCAGTCTGAAGTTTTTTAATGTAGGTCAGAAAAAGATACATCTTTTACAAGTCTAGGTGAGTTAGAGAGTTCCAGATCTTTGGAACCGTTATGCTTAAACATCTACCAGCATAAACCAGCATAAAAATTCGAGCAGTAAAGCAGAATCTGCTGAGCACCTGCAAAGTGAAGTCACTTTCGTTTACAGCAGTGGTTTTGTAATGAATGTGAAAGAAGATGATTGCTAGAGAGGAACCGTGAGTCAAGTGCTTTAGGTGAGAATCTAAAGCTGTTGTATCTGATACACAAAAAATGTTTTAATGATATTACAGCTTTTGTTGACTAGTGAATGATCTTTGAAGTTTTGGGCATTAACTTTATCACATTCGTTTCAGTGATAACCCTATGCTGTCTGAAGAAAAACAGCGCATTCTGATTTTGGAAAGGGTAATTCATGTTCACTTATATAATCTGATGCTATTTAGGGCATGTAGTTTATTTGTTTACATGTTTTGATTATTACTCTTTTTATGATATGTCATTTATTATTGTGTTACAGACCTTACATATGAAGGAGGAAGAGAACAAAAGACTTAGTCAAAGACTGGTAAGTGTGTGTGTGTAGCAGCAATTAATAATGGTAAATAAAATAATACAGCGTTTACTTAATTACACAGGTCACAGGTTCACCGTTAAGGATTTGTAAGCTTGAGAAAAAAATTGTTTAAATTTCTCCTTTTATAAATTATAAGCGTGTAAATAGTTATATTTATAATACTAGCAGTGTGTGTCTAGGTATTTTGATATTTCTATATAGTTCTATTTTAGGAGCAATCTTGACTCCTAAAATAATCTTGAGTTATATTTGCTCTTGTTATGGCAATAATCAGCAGTTAATTATACATAACACTCTTTGATATAATTGAATAACATTTGCTCTGGTGTTATAATAGCTTTAATCTCTTTGTGAAGATTACAGTCGGTGCATTATTGAGTGTGAGAGAAGTTCAGAACATGAGTTGTGTGTTCTACACAGTGCTGACCTGTCAATCTGTACTGCAGTCAGTGCATCAGGACTGAAGTTTAGCTCATTCACAAACAGCCTGGATTACAAATATACTGTAAAAATCCTCACGTAATATGTTGCATTTTTAAAAAACAAATTGTTTTCTGTTATGGTTGTGTGGGAGCTGTATTCTGTTCTAACAGGTTCTATCAAATGGGCTGTTTACTGCCTACCACTATATGGCAGACTCACCACATTTGTTTGAAGCACAATGTGTATCTATTGAAGAAGCAGTTATTGGATTCGAGAATGTTACATGTAATATAACAGTTTCGGGTTTTTTTGCGTTATGGTTCTAAGAAATGTTTGCAAGCATTGTAACCTAAATATTTACTAGTGCAAACATAATCATAACCCTATAACATTTTGACAGATGTCACAGAGTATGTCATCGGTATCATCAAGGCACTCTGAGAAAATCGCCATTCGAGAGTAAGTATTGTGATAAATGAACCACCGTGATCTTCCCGTGGTTTTCCTCTTGTATCGTTCAAGATCCTCCTCCTTCTGTAGTTTTCAGGTGGGCGACCTGGTTCTCATCATTCTGGACGAGAGACATGATAATTATGTTCTCTTCACTGTTGGGCCCGTCCTTTATTTCCTGCATTCAGAGTCACTGACAGCACTGGACCTCAAACCCGGTCAGAAACGTGTCACACACACACACACACACGTCACGCACACATCACACACATCACATAAACATTACACACACCACAAGCACACACATCGCATACACATCATACAAAAATAAGTTGAGTTATCAATACTATTGCAGATGGTAGGCTGAAACATGGTTGATTATATATATATTTAATATTATATTTGTTGTATATATTTACTATTATTGGCACGTCCTGTCTGAATGATTGTTTTTTTGTTCAGCAACAGGAGTAACGCGGCGACCGTGGGTTCTAGGAAAAGTCATGGAGAAGGAGTATTGCCAAGCCAAAAAGGTATTTTATTAATTTTGTGATGGGTTTTAATGCTTTTTATTATTTGATTTAGTTTGACTTAAGAATCTAATCTTACTAAAATTATCACCATCGTAAATAACATAATAGTGTGTCTTGTTTTTTATAACATCTTTGATGACAAGATCCTACACAATTAAAAAAGTTAAAATTAAAAAACAATTTAAAAAAATTATTTTCTTTTTGTTTATCATCACTGTATTGTTTGAATGATGTTTAATGTGAGAACCTTCATATTCTTTGTGACATTAATTAACATTGTTGATTTAATTGTTTTTATTGGTAAAAACCATGTCTTTTCATAATCATCACTGCAGGCACTAAGGCATTGTTGTTGTTATTGTTATTTTGCTGTTATTCTGTGACACACTTTTGAATGTTTCTGTCCAGGCCCAAAACCGCTTCAAAGTTCCTCTTGGCACCAAATTCTACAGGGTGAAAGCTGTACCATGGAACAAGAAAATGTAAAATCTTGTTAAATTTAAATATTGTAAAAAGCTCATTGTTTTTTTTTTTACAAGCAAACTTACTCATCCTTGTTTTGTCAATATCAGAAGAAAAACATTTTTCCTTCTTTGTTTTGCCTTCACTGGAGCCCCCTTTATCTCTTTTTATATATACAGAGGATTTGTAAATGTGGACCAAATGATATTAAGCTTATCAGGACTTTGTCCTGTTTATGGCGGCTCCAAAGCTATTGCGAGAAGTCTGTAAAAGCTAAAATAAAATGTATTTGGATGTTACATATTATTTCATCATCATTATGAACATTTTGGTCCGGGAGGGGGGGTACTATCATGATCAGTTTAATTTTCTTCAGATGGTTATGAAAATATACATTTATTGTAAATGTTACCAGAGGAATGGTCATGGCATGCATATAGATATATTTAATTTACTCGTCTGGATATGCATTATAGTCAGAGGTTATCAGAACACTGCTGATTGTTACAGTACGACCTGTCTGTTATGATGTACAGCAGAGGCCAGATCTCACAATCCTTCAGTTGCACTTTTAAAACACGATGTTTTTGTTGATTCAGATGGGAGGCGTTTGTGCTGTCAGAAACAGCATCAGAAGAAAAGCAGCGCATATCTTCTCTCTGTTGTAGGATGTTATAGAAAGTAATATTTCATGTTTGTGAATGTGTGTCTTTATTGAATTTAATGATGACATTGTATATTATTCCATCAAATCATACCAGTAACAAAAACATGACTGTATTGTAAAAGAATTGAGAGTTTTCAAAACAATAAAGGTTTGATCTCAAACTTCTAACTGTGAATTGCATTTCCCACAATTCAGGGCAGATTACATCTCTCTTCCACTGGAGACGTGTTTGTTTGCTCAGATAAAATAAATGTGCTTTAAAGGGGTGATTTTTTTTTCCAGTATGTGTTTTATTTACAGCTGGAAATCGTACAGTTAGATAACTCTAACGGTAATGTTGCAGATTTATTGGGGATGTTTTGGGATAAATTAACATATTTAAAAGTGATTCCTATTGCTTTATTTTATTTTAGCAAAGTGTTACTTGGCAAAGGTCAGAGGCATACATTTGTGTCTGTTGATCTAAGTTTGGGATTTATTATTTGATTTGATGAAATCTGCTCTGGGTGTGATTAATCTGTTTCTTAGCAAATGAGAGTTCCACTGTGCATTGTGGCTATGAAAGTGTTTTTTATAGTTTTATAGTTTTTATAGTTTGGCCATTTTGCCACTGTTATTGTTATTTATACACAGGGAATGTTCCCTGCCGGACTCAAACTCACATCATCTCATAGTGTATCATACTTTATTAAAACATAATGTACAAATGTTTAGGCTGAACTGAAGTCAGTGTCATATGACAAACGCTATCTATGTATTTTTAACAAGACTTCAGACTTATTTAGCTTTGTTGCAATCCTGTAAGCACATGGTTTGTGTTGTGGATGTAAACAGGCAGACATATCTTCTAACTTGATGATTTGCATGGATGTGAATGAACAAATGTTGATCCGATTTTATGAATACAATGAAATTCAATCAAATAAAAGTAATCATAAATAAAATCATCTTCATAATTCAGTCCACTAACACTCTGACGCAAAGTCCCGCCTTCCCCTGATCGCTATTCGCTGTGCTCGCTGCGTCAGTATGATAGCGTCATGAACTATCCAATAGCTGATGGATTGGTAGCCCACTAGCCAATCCTGAAGCAGTGGGCGGGACAAGTCGGAATACTGGTGGTGAAAATGGAGCGCGGCCGTCCGCAGCGATGACGCGTCGCAGTGACGTCATCGCGAGTGTAAACACTAACTTCCTACTTTAACTCCGGGCGGCTGCTGAAGGCGCAGTCACACGACGCGCGTTGTTTTTCTAAACGCTGCTGAAGACAGACCCATCGCAGTTGTGTTACGATACAGTGAGATTATACGTCATTCCGTGCAGCTGAACTCTGAGCGCCCGGCGTGATCTCCGGTAACGTCTGGTCCTCCACACCCGCAGACTGATGTGTGCGCTGCACGTGACGACTGTTTACATCCGTCCGCGGCGCGCGACTGATTCACTGCCGAGGTAATGCCGACATTTCTGTCGTGATTTAATGCCGACATTTCTGTCGTGATTTAATGCCGACATTTCTGTCGTGATTTAATGCCGACATTTCTGTCGTGATTTAATGCCGACATTTCTGTCGTGATTTAATGCCGACATTTCTGTCGTGATTTAATGCCGACATTTCTGTCGTGATTTAATGCCGACATTTCTGTCGTGATTTAATGCCTGCACTAGCACGAGAGTCGTGGTGAATACGTGTCTGTAGTTTTCTTTCACGGTTTGATCAGCCGGGTCCGACACAAGGCTGGTTTAATGGCTCCGTGTCCCTGGTTTCTCCAGCGTTTAAATGTCCCCGAGCAGCATGAGTTTCAGGGAAGAAGAGTGTGTTTGTGTCCAGCACAATAAAGCCTCTCTTATCTTTTATCTTTAACTACATGCAGCAAGTTTACTGATGCTTGTGAGGAAAACAAAGCATCCCATTTTCTCTCATTTTCTCTGTTTTAAACAGTTGTTTGATCTGATTCAATGCTGTTTGATTGTCATTACACAATACATTACAGAAACGCATCGAGGGCCTTGTATAAATGTGTGAATATCGCTTATTTCGTGAGTTTTGTTCAGGTTTGCGGTGTTTTATGCGCTGAATGCGAGTCCTGCCGGAGAGATGATGGCGGATCTGAGCATCTCACCACACGCAGCATTTCCCCTTTATTCACCTCACTTCTGATCCTGGATCAGGTCTTCAGAGCGCATAGATTGTGAAGTTGTATAACGCAGTGCGGATGTGTGCGGATCTCCACATCGTGTGTCTCACTAACAATACAGAAATCTCCGGCAGGACCTTCACATGATTTACGTGACGTGTCGAGTGAGTGTTGTGGTGCTGTTGCTTTAAATGTTTATAAAACATGATGTTTCCACCTTCAGCATTAGTGCACATAAATATACTTTATACCACAGTGATATATAACAGTACAAAAATCATTTGCATTAGGACCATTAAGATTCATCTGCATTCATTTGTAAAAACAAACACAATCCTCATTATAATGTATTATGTCATATAAAATGATAAATTCTAAAATAAAGTTTAGTTGTAGCTTATTTTTTGTATGCTGAACTGCAAAGAAAAAACAAGAAATCTGTAAAACAATGTGAATTTGTGGGAGAAGTGTGCTTAAATGTCATGAAATGTGGGTCATTTCATTGTATTGATGAATGAAATGTATGGTTATTGCAGCATGCCCCTGCTGGTTGTCTTGCACACTTGCACTGAGAGTTTGTGCTTTTGTGTTTGCACTGCTCAGACTGAAACATGCTGTGGATGCATGACTGCAACCACTTCATCAATTCAACTAAAGTTATTCAAACAAAATGTTTCACATTTTTATCAATTATTTTTAGAAAGACTACATTCAATATTTATACTTTTAAAAATGTATTTGTAGTACCGTAGATTTATTTAAATTAGTGAAGAATTAGTAAATAGTGAAGTAAAAGATGTACAATAAAATCTTGAGCAGTTAGAGAGACCTGCTTTTATTTTGTTTAATTGCAAGTCTAAAAATAAACTGGAAACCTGTATTTAACATGTTAAATGTTGCAGGTTGTTCTTTTCTCTGATTGGTGGGTTGGTACAGAGGAATGTTGAGCAGGTTTGTTCTGGTTAAGAACTGGTGTGGATTCAGTGGTAATGATGGAATTATGCAACCAGCAAGAATAAACATGTTAATGATGGATCAGCTGTACAACAGACTGTTAATTGTTCCTGTTTCACTATTAACCCAATAACAACTCAGACACAATTTCAACAACACAACCGGTCAGCGATGAGATTGAAATTGTTATTCCTGATGTAAACTGATCTGTGTTGTAACGTTCTGTCGAAATAATGAGGTGGGAGAGATGGTTCTTAAGTCAAATCTTAAATGCTCTCTCGCTCTGTTGCTCTCTCTCTCTCTGCTAAATGAATACCTGTAAATGTAATGGGGCGTCTGCTAAATGAATACCTGTAAATGTAATGGGGCTTTTCTCTGTTGTAAGTTGTATTGTGATGTTCAAAATACACTTCTTCAGTTTACACTCAGGTCTTGGACAAAAGAAAGCTGGAGTTTTGACCCAGTTCACTCCCTGCTGTATGTTTAGTGCAGGAGACTGAAAGGGATGTGAAAGAGGGAAACAAGTGAAAAACAAATGCAGAAAAGAAGAAACAAAGAAGAGAACTATACGTCCAGCAGGGCATTTGAAAATGAATGTTATGTACAGGAGTCGCCCTTTAGTACAACTGTGTCAGTGAATAGAAATATATTTCTGGGATTGGTACAGTGTATATCAGTTTATACACACTGGATTATGTGTGTTCTGGACTGCAGTAAATAAGCCTCTTGTTAGTTTAAATCGGGATAATGTCATGTTTGGGTGAACTCGTCCTTAGGATAGTCCTGCTGTGTGACAAATGAAGTGTACTAAGGTTCCATGTAGTTTCTTAATTTAAAGGTTGTTGAAAATTGAAATAAACATCCAAACAAACAATCTTGGGAATATTTGCTAGATGTCTGTGCTGTTTGTGTGCTGACAAAATAGTGTTTATGCATTGTGTTAATAGGATAAAAAACAAAGTGGATCAGACCAATCCACACAACACCATAACACTCTTGGAGCCAATGAACAATGTTGTTTTTTGAGGGTGGAGCATTGAAGGGAGGGAGGGGTGTGTTTGTTTGGATGCCAATTTCCTAAAACATTTTTCAGAAATCATGTACCACTTCTTAAATATGCGATCGTTAAAAATTGCATTTATAAGAATTCTACAAGAAAAATGTTGTTGGCCAAACTGTCACAATTGTATGTCAACTCCCCAGATTTTTATTATTATTATTATTTGGCAGTTTGTAAAGTAAGTTTTCTCTGTGGTATCAGATCTGCCTGCATCAGATTCATGATACACCTGCCTGAAGAATCAAAGGCAGCAGGTGTAAAGTGACATTTTCTTGTTTAAAGGGTTTCTCGATCCTCAGATCCTGCTGCAGCTGACAATGCTCTGAAGCACCCGACTGATATTCCTGTGGAGAGCCACTCACACTCTTCATGTGGATGTGAAGACCGCTCAAGTTTTCTGTCTCTCACCTGCTCTACATTTCTTTTATATTGATTTATTTTTTGTGGCTGTGAGGGGAACATGGGGGGAGCTGTTAGCGCTGGTGAGGATAATGACGATTTGATAGACAACCTGAAAGAAGCCCAGTACATCCGCACAGAGCCCGTGGAGCAGGCCTTCAGAGCCATAGACCGGGGAGATTACTACCTGGAGGGCTACAGAGACAATGCCTACAAAGACCTGGCATGGAAGCATGGGAACATCCATCTGTCAGCACCGTGTATCTACTCAGAGGTGATGGAGGCACTGAATCTCCAGCAGGGTTTGTCTTTTCTCAATCTGGGCAGTGGAACAGGATACCTGAGTACCATGGTGGGCTTGATCATAGGTAAGAATCTAACCATAAACGTGAGACAGTAACCCATTTTATAGGGCTTTTAAAGGGACAGTACAGGAAATGCAGCAGTTTTATAAAATAAATTTAATTTGCCTTAACTGTGTCTGGATTTGCATGTCAGTTTCTCATGGGTGGTTATTTCAAAAGGTTAATCTGTAGATATATATTTTTTGTGTTATGTGTTTGTATGCCTTTTTACAGTAAATAATGTAATAGACTGCCCTCAACTCAACCCAACACCCTAGCAACCACATAGCAACATACTAATTACTATGCAGAACACCTTAGCAACTGCAAAAGTCCATGGCTACCACCCACAACACCCTTATGGCAACTAGTTTAGTCCTCTTAACTGTTGGCTAGAAATGTTGTGTTATTTTAATGTGAATCTAGTTGACACACATAAAAGTGTTTTGTTTTTCTGCAGGTCCGTTTGGAGTGAATCACGGCATTGAGCTGCACAGAGACGTCGTGGAATATGCGAAAGAAAGACTTGATGACTTTATTAAAAACAGCGACAGCTTCGACAGGCACGTTCAACTTTTCTCTTGTTTAATAGAATTGCATTAGAATTGAGTGTGAATGTAAAGATTCTGTAGGGGGAAATCATGTTGCAGTACACAGAAAGGGCAGCACCGTGCTGGTACTTTAAAGATCTCTGGTTCAGTGATTACGTTTTCTTAGATTTGTCCAGATGTGCCGTTTACTCTGTGTGTGGAACAGAGGTTCAGTCAGTTGACCCAAAAGATTTCTCTCTGGCATTTGCTTGTGGAAACACCTGTGTGCATCATGCAGCAACACAAGCAGCTTTTCACTGTGTTATTGATGTCAGAAACCGCTGAAGAGACGCATCAGACCTCAGTGATGCTTTTATTCAAACCCACAGTTCTCTTGTCTCCTGACAGAAATCCATGTGCTGAGAAGTTGTTTAATCAATGTTGTTCTGCCTTTGGGAGCTCTCTCGTTTCAATAAATTTATTACATATCAATATTTTTACACATCCTATAATTACTCAATAAAAACTGTTGCCTGGTTGTCCAGAGCAAATTAAAGCAGCAGCTGTGTGTGTGTTAATAACAGTAATGAACTGCTGTGCCAGTTTATCCTCACAGTGAAACTCAACAAACCAGGAACAAAGATACTTGCTGTTGCTCTTTACTGAGCATTCACTCAGAGATGTCTGGAAAATGACTAAGGAATAGGTCTCAGGAATATAAATGTGTGTGAGATTTGAGAATTGAATTGACCTGATCCTTTAACCCCGTTATGGCCTTTTCATTCTCAACCTTAGGTAAACATAATCCTGGGTTATCTTGTTCTTGCTTTCACACTGTTCATACTTTACCTTGGGTTAATAATTAATCCTGGGTATTCAATGACTTTATACTGTACATTTGAAAATCTGAGCTCTTATTTGCCTTTTATCAGTAACATAGTCCTCAGAACAGGGTTTAATAACCAAGAGTTAAAAGCAGTGTGAACCCCCTTTCAGAATTACTGCCCTTTTACTCAGGGTTATTAGGTATAACTACAAACTAATCGTAGTGTATAAATTCTTCTATTATATCTGAAGATTGATCAGAGTAATAACTGTCGTTTCAGGTTTGAGTTCTGTGAACCTCACTTTGTTGTGGGGAACTGTTTGGAGATTTCATCAGACAGTCACCAGTATGATCGCATTTACTGTGGCGCTGGAGTCCAGAAGGACCATGAGAACTACATGAAGATTCTGCTGAAAGTTGGAGGAATTTTGGTCATGCCAGTAGAAGATCAGGTGAACAACAAACACATAAAGACCCTGTGAAATTAACATGTTAAATTTGAGTTTTTATTCAGTTAAATAAGAATGTCCGTCTCATATAATACAGTTTGTATACAGGAAATGCTGCTTCACAGCTGTGTTGTAACTGACGTCTCTTAACTGTTTAAGGGAAAGAGACCTTCAGTGTCCCTCTCAAACTTACTGTTACTGTCAGCACAACACAGAAATCCAGGGCAGAATTAACAGATGTTTGAGGCCAGACATTAAACTCACAGATTTTCAGTCATAAGCTTGAGTTACATGGCTGTTGAGGAAACAGGGAGTCAGTGAACACACATGGATTTAAAACAGCCCCAGTGTCTCCTGCTGAGTTAATGACCCAGTGAACTCACAAACAACATGCAGCATGATCGAAACGATCACTGACTGCCAGTGAGGTGGAATCTCATAGCCAGCCTGTCTGTCTGTCTGTCTGTCTGTCTGTCGTGCTTGCTTGTACTCTTTGAGCTGTTTTTCAGCAGGGTTATTGTGTGTTCTTGTGTGTTCTTGCAGCTGACTCGGATAACAAGAACCGGTCAGAGCTCCTGGGAGAGTAAGAATATCCTGGCCGTGTCGTTTGCTCCTCTTGTTCAGCAGAACAACAGAAGCGAGGGCTGCAAGCCTGAAGCTGTGGTGTTACGTGAGTCTCCACCCCCTTTATGACCTCACACTCTTCTGTCCTATCAGCTGCCACAAGTACAAAGAAGCTCTCCTGCAACATTTATTTTACCTATGCAGCAACACGCCAGCTTCCATTCATAACCTGAATTCCCCTCCATTCATTAACCATCATTACCAGTAAATCGTGTTGTTTTCAAATATAAAAAGATCTGTATGGTGTGCTTCCAGAATTGAAATTAGAAACTGCTGTCCCGAGAAATATTTTGGGTTTTTTATTCAAAAACAGATGGGAGGCTTCATCTTATTTTGATGAAATACATTACTTTGGTAAATTCTTTTGGAGCTACTTTTAACCTGTCAAATCTTCAGACAATGCTGGGTGGAAATATTCAAAACTCACAGGGTCATCCTTCCTTGTACTTGAGATTATCCGTCCAGTATTGTTTTTTGTGAACAAAGATGCTCATGTAGGTTTAGAAGAACTGTCAGATAAAACTGTAATTATAATGAATGTTTTCCTGTTTTTCTCAGCCCCGCTGACAGTACGCAGTCTTCAGGATCTGGCGAGAATCTACATTCGCAGAACGCTCCGCAGTCTGACCAGCGATGACACAGATGACCGCAGCAGCGAGCAGAGAGCATCTCGACGCAAACACAGGCGCTGTCGGCGCCGCCGCAGAATTAGCACCTACGTCTTTGTTGGTAATCAGCTGATCCCTCAACCGATGGACAGTGAGGAAGACGATTTCTTTGAGGAGGAGAGAAAAGATGAGGAGCAGGAGAAAGATACCGAGCCTATAAATCCAGAGGAACCACAAGTGAATTATCTGAGAGACAAAATCCTGAGCCTGCCCCTGCCAGAGACCCTGAAGACGTACCTGCTGTATTATCGGCAGAAATAAACGCACAGTTGTCTGTGTGTGATTGATTCATGGTGATGGCTTTTCTCAGACTGCCTCTGACTCTGAATTTCATAGGTTCATAGTTTTGTTTTTTTGATAATGTAGCATAACTGAAACATTTAAACAGGGTGAGATCTTTCAGTGCATTTTGATTAGACATTGGAATTGATTGTGCTTGTGTGTTGTTCTTACAACCACGTCTTTAAAAAACATTGTCACTTTTTAAATGTGATTTTTGGACTGAATTATCCATGGGTTTTTTGAGGATGGAGGACATGAGAAGCACTGTAGGGGTTAGAAGCTTCTAGTTCATCTTATTTGTATTCAGAAACAGAGTTTGGTTTGTAAAATCCTGGAGCTGTTTTTCACAGGCTTGTATGGTAAGACCCAATAATTGAGGAACCCAGTAATGACAGATTTTTCTTTTTGCTTTGTAGAGAGAATGAAAAACTAAAGTCATTATTTGGGGTTGATTTTTGCCTTTTTTTGGTCTCAGACTGGAGGGTGTTTTTGCTGTTTATAATGCTAATGCGTTCTTTATCTCTTCAGATTGTTTAAGTAAAGTTTCACAGAGACGATTTCTGGCCTGTTTTGCATTTATATGTTTGTTGTTTTTACATTCTAGTCTTGTTTGTAATGGACTGATATTGAGTTTCTTGATAGATTATGTTATTTTTGGTCTTTTTAAGGTGAATCCACTTTAAGACTCAATACTCTACTTTCTGCTTGTGTTCATGACACGTCAGTGTTTGTAATAGATTTCACTTGTAACTTTGTTTGCAATATATTGTCAGCACAAGAGTTGTGTGGTTTTATTTCTGTTATTAATTGTAGTTGATCTTTTGACTTTTGGAGTGTGCTATGGAGCACATGGAGGATGTGAATGTTAACAGTTATGGACTAAAACAACTTTTGGTTCTGTGGGGTCTTTAGCAACCCTGTCATTACCAGCAGTGCATTATATCCCAATACTTAAATAATAATGGTAACAAAGTGTAAAAGGGAACCAAAATGCCTACAGATCTGTTTTATACTTCAATGACTTAATAATTATAAAGAGTATTATTTATAAATGTCTTTTTTCATAGCAAATATTATTCACCACCAGCATAGGTCAACAAATGGTTTGTTTTTTGAAATGGCATGTTAATGATTCATTAATGGGATGTTTAATATTAAGACAGTTGGAAAACATAAATGTGATTATCAGATATTAAATCTAATGGGACACTGGAGGCATGATGTAAATATTTCGATGAATTAACTTGATTTGGTAAATCTATAGACCTTTGTGATTTATTTCATAAATAAATCATATTTTGACTTCAGAACCAAATACAAAAATGTATCCTTTGAGGTTTACTCAGAAAGTTGAAGCTATAAGCAATATGCCACAGATGGATTTAAAATGCCTGATTTTGGAGGCTATTAAATATTTTTTAGTGCGTTTCATTGCTTATTGACCCAACACACTAGTACACTCCTGAGACTGACCGAGAGCTGAAGACCCGCTGGGTTTGTGCTAGAACGTTCCTCCAGAATCCCATGAGGTGGGAACATCCTAAGATCAGCATGTTCTCGAGATGTTTCTGTCGATGCACAGGAGTGTCTTTTTAAAGTGTATCACTGTTTGAATCTGATGTTTTCTTTCTGAATCATCTTTTTATTAAACATATCTATGAAACTTTATTAAGCTGTTTTTTTGTCATTTGGACTTGTTACAAAATGCTTCTGAATTTTTTTTACACAATCACACAAATTATGTAGGAAATATTTACAATGTTTTTGCCCTTCTGGGTTTTTCCAAGACTTTTTGTCAACTGCATTTATGTAAAAAGTCAAAGTCAAAAACCCACATTATACACTATTAACTTTTAGAATCTGCATCACAGAATATTAGAACGTTTCCATACCATCTCAAAGAAATCGGGTCTAACTCACATTTTACACCATGAAATGAAAAGGAATGAATGAGTCGAAACTGTAGCTACAGAACGTGACGTTTTCTTCTGTAGTCGTGCCTCAGGTCTTTTAATGACAATTGTGACTGCGCCTGTTATCTGACATTGTAAAGCCCAAAGAAGGCAGCAGTTGCCGAAGGATGAGAAAACTGAAGCATGGACACTAAATGTGTCTGAAGTTTAAAGCATTGGCTGTTAGATAACCAATCAGCTCTCACCGCCCAGATGACATCACTGACAAGTAATTTCAGCGCTGGAGCACGTAACTCCATTCTCGAGTAAAACTATTACAAATGTTTGAACTCATGAATCATTATCAACGTCAGGAATATAAGAGGGCCAGTTCAGATGTTATACTGACTATTAGAAAGCAATTTAACTGAATAGCAGTTTACTATGACTACAAGTAAATGATTGAGTTATATTTCAGCTTTTACAGTAATGCATGTACTCAATATATTTCTCAGATATAGACAAGAACATCAGAATAATCAAACCAGTCAATTCATTTATTAGCACATACGTCATTTCTTTGAGAAGTGTCCATTCAAACCATCTTCCTCAGTTACACAAACCTATAATAAAGGACTTACGAGTAGCAAAATAGGTACAGTATGAAAATAAAACATCCCATGTTTCTGGTTTTCTCTGCAGTCAGAAATGAGTCTCTCAACAGTGAAGTTTTCTGAATTACAGCTTTAAAAACGTTGCCAAATGACAAACAACACTTTACGCCATAAGTTACATGGTACATCATTGTTTTTGCTTTCTTTTAGTCATTTAAATTAATCAATGCAAGATTAATTTCTTACCTTTAATGTACTTCTGGCTGGTGAACTATATTTCTATCAGGAACTTTTATAGTGTATTCAAATCCAATCTACCAGATTAAATAATATTCTAGAAGCATTAAAAGTGTTGATATCTTCAAATACATGTTAAAATCTTAAAGTATCAGTTTCACAGATATACTTTAACATCAAACTGAAGGAACATACTCATGACCAGGTTACTGTTGAAAAGAATCCATTGATATAACAACCTGATCATCTTATTTGTCATTTGCCCATGTTTAGATGTTTAAACTTCAACAAAAAGGTAGAATTCAGTGTGTGAAGTTCATGTCCAAGCTCGTCTGCATAATGGCAGGTGTCTGAGTCCAGATGAGTTTATGATTTTCCTGTACAGAGGATACAACACAAAGGTTGTGAGTGTTACATACTAGAATTGTCTTATTCCTTCACAAAGTTGAATCTGGTTTACTAAAGTTAGTTCTTCTCTTAGTTCTCAACTGTCTGGCAGGAGAGAATACAACACCAGAATCTGTCAGCTCATGTACTTAATCTTAGATATCTGTGAGGAGGCTGTGGAGACCACAGGGCCCATGGCTGCGTTCTGGCTGCTAACAAACATGGGATCCAAACACGCCACTTTGGCAGCGAAGAATGCGTGAATGCAGTGAAGAACCGCAAAGAGGTTGGAGAACTCCAGCTCCTGGAAAAATTGGAGAAAAAGATGTTCATGACTTCCTGTAAATCTATGAAGCTCCAGCTAGAAAACAGATGTTCCCTCAAGCTGAAATCAAATCAAACTCAGCAGATGAAGGCATTGACATTTTAAGAGGAAAAATAATCAAAAAGAATTTTCCTAAACTCTTAAAATCTGTCTGACTTGCTTTTATTTTTACCTGCTTCAGACATAAACATTGTTCTTCCTCTGGCAAGGTTATGATTTTTTTTAAAACAGTCTGCTAAGAAATTGAGGTTAACATAAAATGTGTGATACAAAAAGTCCTAGTAATATTCCATAAATCTATAGGAAAATGTGAAACTGGAAAGAAAGAACATGTTTTACCATTTTTTTTATCTATTGAGAAGATCTTATGTTCATGTCGTGACTATAGAAAGGCAATCATTGTTTAAAGGAGATATAAGAAACCACAAACAAACATAACAGAGAAAGAGGACAGTCACCTTCGCTTCAATGAGTTTTGTGTCTTGACTCTGGAAGAGAAACTTGATTTTACTTTTACCATCGTCTGATGAGCCCTTTAGCTGAGAGAACTTGTATCTCCACAGAACCACCTACAATGACATTTCAACTGCAGCTCTGAATAGCGTTATCCAGTATGAATGAAGTGAATTTTAATATTCTATTCGGTGACGTGTCGGCTGAATGAAAATATTTTTAATTATAGGCATCAGCTAATGCCTATTAGTGTGCTGTCACAGTATCTTAATAAATGCTGGTATTAAATAACAAAAATAACTTATTGTTGCTGTTGTGTATCTACAGTTAAAGCAAATGTATATATATGTAAATATAAATGTAAATATATATATATAATGTTTATTTCACATATTCTTGACAGATGAGAAGTGTTGTGGAGAATGCGGTTAGCCATGTCAGATTTTTCAGGTAATATATGAGGAAAAACACTTTACTAACGCAGAAACCCATTCACAAACAATATTTCGCTTTTTCAAAAAAGCAGCCAGGAAAAGGCAACTTTGTTTTGACATAAAATGGTCCAAAAAAATTCTCATATGCATCTCCTAATTACGGCCAGCTGATTATGATGTAAATATATGGTAATCTGACAAATCATGCAGGGTGTGCTAGTTTAATGGGTGGCTGGCACATCTTACCCCTCTACTTGCTTGTGTATTTCTCCTGGACTCACCTTTGACGCGGCGTCGAAGCACACAAACCCCGTGCTGAAATCAATGGTTAGTCCCATGAGATGACTGTCCATAATGCAAGCGTATGTTTTACACTGAAACATTAACAAAGATTGACAGAAACTAAAATTATTTTTATCTCTCCAGTGTTTCATCTGAACATAAAGTGTTGCACAGCATTAATTATTTAATAATTAATTAATAATTAATTATTAAAATCAGCACAAGCCATTCTTGGCCTCATCATCAGGTGTTTGTTTGGTTCAGTGGCACAAATTGGGGGCTAGTTTGTTTCACCCTGTTTGCTAATGTAAAACAGATGTGGAAAATCATCCTTTTACTTGTTATATACAATGCATGTTTGCATTTTACAGTCTGAATACTGTACATGAAATTCATAATTCATAATCATCTATAGCTACTGGAAAATAAAAAATAAACTTAAGAACAGTGAAAGCCTCCAGCAGCAGCAGTTTTTGAACAATGTGTCTCTTCTGAAGAACAGTCACATTTAACTGGCAGAGTCACATGACTCCAGCTTGTTTTGTTCTGATGGTACCCAACAGTGTCTAGCAGGTGCAGCTGTATGTCACAATCTGATCTGCATGCTGCTGTTTCTGTTTATTATTGTTTATTGAGATTTAAGCACAGAATTACACATAACAACGAGTTTGATCTGGTTCTGCTGAGTGAAACTTCATTCAAATAAAACTGAATGAAGTGCGCTATAGTTGAAACAGATGCAAGAGATTTCTCTACCTGTATCCGCTCCACTTCAAAGAAGGTTCCCATCTGAAAGGCTTTCTCCCAGAGCAGAAGATCAGTGTCCAGCTCCACACTGAAGAAGATGTCCTCACCTGAGTCTGTCTGAACACTGAAGCAGTTCTTGCGCTTGTCCACCAGCTCCAGGTCCTGACGTCCAGTGACACATTTAGTAGGAATTATGTTAAACGTTCTTTAAAGATTCACGAGTTTGCACTAACATGTAATCGCAAAATATCATAAATGCATCTTTGGCGTGCTGTCCGGGGGGAGGGCTCCGATCTCTGAATTTGGCCCGAACCCAGAGACAGATACCAGCCAAGAGTGAGGCGACGGGGTGCGGAGGGAATGCAAAACTGTCATGAGACGGAGGTGAGGGATGGCTAAATATATGCCCCCCTGCGTGATGATTAGTTGGATTACATGACCATGCTCCTCCCGAACTTTGTTAAATAAACTATTTATAAATTACTTAAATTAATTTATAAATTCAAAGGACTACAGGTGCCAAAGTGAACTTTATATCACTTAAATATGCAATCTCTCATTGGCTGGTTTCCATAACATAAATACAGTTTAAATCAGTTTACCACAGTATTATCGTCTGATACATCATCTGTAAGGGCTGGAGCACATGTCATAATCATATATAATACAAACGTCTTAAATACCTTCAGAATCTTGAACATGATCTCGTAGACAGTGAAGGTTTTCTCTGCTCTGGTCCAGTCCCAGGTGGTGACCTGCAGGAGTTCCACAGAAGTGACACACAGATCATCAGTTGGATCAGTCAGGAGATTAGCTGTGAGTCTCCTGCGGTGCATCTGGAGAGATGATTCAAATGCTACAGGAGGTAAACAACAGCCTGCTCGCAGATGAGAAACACCTGAGATCCCGCAGATGAGAGTGACTCACATCCAGCATTTGTGAACCATTAATACCCAAAGGCTAATGAAGATACATCATAAACCAGAGGACTCAGTAGAGCTTTCTGCTGAGACTGCTTCTATGAGAAGACATCTGTGTGTCAGGACCCCAGTCCAGTAAACACAGGCAGCATACTCATCTGATGGTCCTCCTGGGAATCGTGAAACACACTGATGTACTGAACTTCTCAGATAACTACTGCCTGCTGAAAAGGCCAGTTTAGTCCTGCATGAGTTTTCACTTTCCATGTCATGCGATTGATTTCATCAGAATGCACATGCTGAGAAAACGTAAAACATGAATGCACTGTGAGAGCATCTCCCAATCACATACATGTAAAGATAAATGTAAAAATAATTTACTAAACAATAAAAAAAAACACCATAACATACTCACAAACTAATTTAAATAATCGTCTACCGCCCACACTTCCTAAAGTTCCTGGAAATCTCTTAAAATGTTTGAACTGCTCTGTCCATCACTTGGTTATTATATAAAAGTTAATGGCTTAGTTCCACTGGGAGCACAGAACATCTGCACAAGATCTTCTGTAATAACCCCAGAGAAGAATAGGGTTCTTTATCCCAAAATTTTGATCTCCCACTTCACATTGAAATGACAAGTAACATCAGACGGGATGAAGCCCTGTCATGTTTGAGCTCATCAGCATTGTACAGAGGGACAACTCTGTTTAGCATTTGTCCATGAAAGAAGCTTGAATCCCACCCTCACACGTGGGAGATTATTCCAAGATTATCTTCACGATTCCTCCTGATTTTGTCTCAGAATTCTAATGAAGGTGTTTAGGTTAATTGCTGATGGCGTGGAGAGATTACAGTTTATTGAATGGAAGTGTCAGAGCATAAGGTCGGGCGATTTAAACACATGACTGAACAGATTAATGGATTTCATAAAGTCAGTAATAACTGAGGAAAATAATGCAGACGATAACCGCTCAGGGGTGAAGACGGATGATTCTTTAAAGAAGCGGTTCATCTGAAAATTATTTTCTGTTTATTATTTACTCTCATGTTGATTCAAACCCGGTGGGTGCTGGACTGTTTTCCACAGAACACAAAGATCATTTCTGTAGAATCTTCATACAGCAGTTTCTCACTGAATGACAGTTTAGTGTGTCTCATAATAATGACTGTCTCATATACACATTGTTATACACATAATCCCCAAATATAAAATCATACAGAATCAGCTACATTGAAAGAATCTTACTGGAGGTGCAGAGAACTTGAAGAGCGATGACCCTCGCAAAGCCAGAAACTTTGGTATATACATTCGATCCTGGACTGAATCTTGTTCTTTTTCGTCCACCCAGCCCATATATATGATCTGAAACACAAACAAAACAGACAGATAGTGTCAATGAGTTTCTGCAGTAAATTGTCAATGACTATAAACATACTTCACATGAATTAATTCACTCAAATTAGCAGAATCAAACCTAAATTCAACACTTTTCCTCTCACATAATTCATAAATGTTGGTTAAATCATTAGGCTGTGGTCGTTTTGAAAGTCACTTTCTGTGTGACTACAATCAGACACCAAACGTCTGTCAGTATGAATGATGTCACAACATGAGGAGATGCAGAGTGGAAATGTCCTGTGAACTTGACTCTTGGTTTTCTGGAGGGTATGTGTGTCACGCAGGAGGAAGGGTGACATGTCAGAAACCATCACTGTGGTCTTCAGTTGTCTCTCAGGGTTTTATTTAGGTCTCTGCAGGTGTTCTGTCATCTTTTCAAGGTCCATTTGGCACCTTTTCAAGGTCCATCTGGCACCAAATTGAAGTGCAGTCTACAGATCATTATTTCTTACCTGCTGGTTTACTGGAAAATTTCTGTTTATCTTCTTTACCTGCGAAAAAAGGAACAGATCAGAATCTCTAACATCTGTTTAAAGCAAAGCATGTTTATTTCTAAGAGTCAGAGAGAGGCTGTAAAACAGTCATGTGAAGCTAACTCAATGTTTTAGTGCAGTTTCTGGATGTCAAGGCAACGAATAATGCTACTGTACAAAAGATTATGCTGAAGTTTGATTCACAACTAACATTCAAAACAGCTTCATCACCACATAACCTGGTCAGTGACTGTCAGACTCTAACAGTCCATCTGAATGTGGAACAAGGTTCTATTTTCTTCACAGGAAAAGTACTGAAAGCTCATCCAGCTGCTCTCACTGCAGGATAATCCAAACCAAACGGCACATTACAGCACAGTTTTAAAGAGCAAACGTATAATGTACCAGAGGATTTGGGGACAAATTCAACACACACTGAAAACAGACAGCTGCAAGACGAAGAGGTTTGTAATGGCACTCTCAGTGAGTGAGTGACTCTATTCTGTCTAATTATGAGTGAAATGCATCATTCTGCAGAATTATAATTTCAATTCCTTAATCTGGTGCAATGAAGAGATTACAACACAGTGGCAGGTTCAAAAGTGTGATGCACTTACATTGTGCTTGGTCAGAGCAGAAATATTGGAGGTTATTGCTTGAATCCAGTCTGTGCATTCATCAGCGCTGGAGAACTGAATAACACCACTGCTCACGCCATCTACTGCAGTGACCTGAAAGGCATTCTGTCTGAAGAAATCCAAATATGTGCTCTCATCAGATGTTATACAAAACACAAAAACTGCCTAAAATAAGTCATTTAAAACAACAGATTGATTTCATTCAAACCAAGCTACGTTTTTAATTACGTGTGAGAAAAGGTCTCATTTCAAAAAAGTTTCCTCATAAGAGTTTGTATTTGGCATTAAATGTCTAATGTGTTTTCTTTGGGAATGGCTGTATAATAATATAACAGTTAAAGGCAAACATCCTGTGTGAACAGAATATACATATTTCCACAGCAGGAGACAATCTTCAGTTTGAAGATAAAAGCAGGAGATAAATAATGTCACACTGGCCTTTATAACCCAACAGTCTACTGAACAATCAAGATTCCACGAGGATAAACAAATGAAAGAGAAGACGAGCAGAAGTTGACTGCACTTCCTGCTCAGCTCACCTGCAGATGTCTGTGCCTGGAACGTACTGGGACAGACGGGCATGTAAGAGGGGGATGAGTCTGAGATCCACCCACCTCTTCTCCCAGCGCAACCCTGGAGACAACGGCCAAGAAGAGCAGGACAGAGTGTCCTGCAGTAAACCCAGAAAACAGAGATTAAACACAAATCATACACACAGAGATAGGGAGAAAAAGACCTAGAGACAGAGAGAGTGAGACAAACAGACAGGGAGAGAAAGATGGGGATGAGACAGAAGGAAAGAAAGACAGAGAGAGACAGACAGAGCAACAGACAGCTTGTTATATTTTCTGATGGTTACCGTGTTGTTGGGGTGATAGTTCAGATGCAGACCGCTGTCACATAATGGTGAAGATGTTCCACTGCTCTGATCACATGGTACACCTGCAGTAAAGCATTTCATTGACTCATCAAGCTTATAGATCATGTTGATGAATCACTGTTATGAAGCACAAACTGTTATGAGTGAATGCAGTGATACTGAGAGGACAGACGTACAGAAGCAATCTTCACAGAGAGGCAGCTTCAGAAACACAGGTGTTCTCTTCAGGAACGACACGGTCAGTGTGACCTCCTCACCTGCATTACGCAAAACCTGCACCTGAAGATCACACAGCAGAAGCATCATCTCACTGTGACTGGTCAGGTTCTCAACACTGTTAAAAGACATCCATCTTCAAACTGTCTGATTAGTTTGCACAGCTTACAGATGATTACTAACCCCTTCAGTAACATTGTTTATATTATTAGGAAACAGAAGACACATACCACTTCCTCATGGCGATAGCTCCTCACATTAATACCGTTTATCTGATCACAACACAAGAGAAACAGTATGAAGAGCAATTAATAAACATACAGTATTCATATCTTCCACAAATGAATCCTCCTTGAGCAATTACAAAGCTTTATTCATCACCCAAGATCTTTAATATCACAGTTTTCTCAGAGCCTATTTCACACATTTCTTGAATAGAAGGTCAACTTTCAAAAATATTCCCACGGCCACCCAACAGACTGTAAAATTATAAAACACCTCTCTTTTGATTTCATAACATTCTCCATGTTCATCATCATGTTACACAATGAAGATCTTTTCTTGAGGTTTCTTCACATTTCTCTGTTTCTGGATTTTTCAAGGCTCTTCTGTCTGTCTGGAGATTAACTCCACAAACACATTCAGAGCTGGAGAATATGATGAACACCATCACAACGTGTGATTTTCAAACCATTCGCACACCAGCGTTTCATGGAGGTTAGATCAAAAACCAACAGTTGTTGTTGTTGTAACTTTTACTGTACAGTCCTACAATATTTCATGGCCTGTGACATCATCACAGCTCCATCAGATGCTCAAACTGTGGCACACTCGCACATGATAGTTATGTGAACAATTAAATTAATCATCTGTGTGTCAAGTGTGTAAATCCTGTGCTGTGTCCCTAACCAGAAAAATATTCACATCTTGCTTAAAATCTTGCTTTTTAATAAAAAAAAATGTTAACATACATTACATGTTCAACATCATAAATCTGATGAAAGAAATCAATGCCTGATGCAACAACTGTAAGAAACTTACAGTGAAAAGATTATACAAACACTGGACAGTGACTGTATCTATTACATGAGGATTTTATTAACACAACCATTAAAATTCAATAATTCAGATGAACAGAACTGAGAAACTGAGAAAAATATTGCTACAAAATAACAGATATAATTAAAATTTTCCATGGTAAAGAAAGATGTTTCCCTAGACATCTGAAAAACCAGCATACCTGAAGAATCCCATCTCCAATAAACAGAAGACCAGAGAGTTCGGCTGTAAACAAAGACAGAAGCAGAAACCAATAAACATTCCCCTGTTTCAAACAAGGCTGGAGAAAAAGAAAATGAAAAGCTTACCCTTCTGTTCCTTTGATATTTTAGAAATCACAACAGGGATTTTGTGTTCAGCACCCCCCTGTGAAAAATAATCATGACACAGACAATCTTGTAAAAATTTCAAAGCTGCAGGTTTACATGTGAACTCACCTTGATACTCAAACCAAACCCTCTGATCTGCCGGCGAATCGTTACTGTTCTTTCCTACAAAGAGTGAAAAGAAAAAACACGCAGCACGTCTGTTGAGGTTGAAGGTATTTTATCTTCCATTTTCATGTCCAAGAAGATATTTAATTAGTCTTAACTGCCTCTTTTTATGTAGATTTTCCCGGAAAACACTGACACCTCACCAACAATGTTAGCGATTTAATTAAGGGCCAGAAAATACAACATGATTTTCTGTTTATACTGCATTAGAACCTGCAAAAGCCTCCACAGTTATAATACATAAAACCATGCAAAGAACACCTGTATAATATCAACAAACAGCACTTCTGAGCTCAGACAATCACGAGTTAAACAAAGACACACAGGTGAGGATTGAAGAAGAGACGGTATTAAAGTAGAACGTTTCAGAACAGCAAGAACACTGTATTAACCAATCAGCATCCAGCACTGTCAAAACATCCTGATGTCATTGCTGGAACTCACACTCGAGTAGAACGGTTCTCCAGAAACACAGATGACGTCTTGTTCCTGAATGATGAGAATATCTTTGGCCAGGTGCAGACGGATGCTGAAGGGCTCCTCATTACCATCCTGTAGCAGATACGACCCAGTCTTCGTCTGAGAGAGACACACAAACATCTGTAATCCTCACCCAACAGCGTGAAACTGATTCATACTCAGGCACGGTTTTACAACTGATTGCAGCATCAATCTTGGCAGATGATGGTTTCTTCTCATCCAGGTTGTTGCAAAATATCAGTTCAAAGTTTAATTCTGGACCATCTGGTGTTGGTTATCTGTCTGTTGGAGGTGTTTGACACTCATGGGTTATCAGATGAAGAATTAAACCTCGACACACACAGTTACAGTGACAGTTGCAGCTTTTACAATCAATGATAAATCATCTTCAGCAAACGGATAACTGACTCCAGATGCCCTTCAGTGAGTTTTAACATGAGAAACCGCCTGTAAGAGGATTCAACATGACATACTCAATCCGTATTTATTCTGTGGAGAAAATTACGTTCATACAGGGATAAAATGACAGATTCCTTGCTGAAGCCAATTTCATAACTAACATTGTACATATCCTAAAGACACATGATTGCATAATATTTACACACTTCTTGTACAGTAAAACAAAATTACATTTCCAATTATTTTATTGGAAATGACAGGCTAACTTTTTAAAACATCAGTCCAATACTTCATACTGGAATGAAATATCTCCTGTGTTGCTAGGACACATGCTGCCCTGATGCTTGATTCTGTTGCCATGGTGATCAAGCGTAAGCCATTTTTAGTGTACCCTTGAGATTCACAGTCACAACATCCTGTTCAGGCATATAAGACCCATTCTAGACACGCAATTACCATAACTGCTCTACATCCATGTGTCTGTGTAACAGTGAAACGTGTGCAGGTTGAAATATGACTGTTTCTCATACACAGATCATAACAGCATGCCACCAAAACCTAGCTGTATATATAAAAACTAGATTATTACCCTAAAAACATTGAAAGAGAAAAATTACAATTCTGGCCACACAATTTAACATCAGTTACACAGTTATTACACAGTTTACACAGTTAAGTTACACAAGTACACAGTTAAAATCACTGGACAAGCAGATCAGAACATCTGTAAGACAAGACGTCTCTTCCTCAGAGCACTCTTTCACCCCCCCGTTACGCTGCCGTCCACGACCTCGTTTTTAATTCAACAGTTATTTAATGTTTGCTCTTGACATTCATAGCAGTTCTACCCTAACCCTAACCCTAACACATCAATATAACACTGTGTGTGACTGATCTTGTCACTATAATCAGAATATTTCAGAGACTGCAGCCGTTAATCTGTTTAATAATCTGCAGACAGGGGGTGAAAGCAATCATATTTGACCTGACATCTCTGTTCCTGGTGGAAAGTCCATAAATCCATTTATTTGATCGATGTGTTCATGTCTCGCTCTGAAGTTTCTCAGAACATTTGTTTGGTCAGTTTTCTTCAGCTAAGTGGGCACAAACTGATCTTTTACAAACGGTCTGAACACACATGACATTACCAGCTTTATCTGAAGCCAGTATTTCAACACCTGCATTTAAAATGCAAGAGTAATCTTTACCTGTTCATTTGAAGTCTTGAAATCCATGTGCTAAGATCAGGGAAGCAGAACCTTAGAGAAAACAAAGAGAAAACTGAACATAGTATCAACATTTCATTATTTACCATTTCATTAATTATTTTGGCAAAATTTTGAAAATAGTACAAATGACAAATTAAAAAGAAACTTTAAAGTTGTAAACCCACAAACAGCTCACAATGTGCTGCTATTTTTAAACTAAAACTTTTAAAAGAGCTGGAGTTTGGGGTTTGCGCTCCATTGCTAGTATGTGGATGGTAAAACAAATAAACTGACCGGAAACCGATCAGCATTTCTCAATACGAATGTAAATGTGACATTTCAAGTTGCTCGGAGGTCTATTAAATAATTCAGGGAGCATTACTGCCAAACAACATATCAGTCTGTTTTTGAGAGGTCTCTAAATACATGGTGTGCTTAAATGCTTCATTGTGTAATAACAATATCACATTCACACAAACACTGCCATGTAAAAACAGCTGATGATAATGTTATTAAATCCCCAGAGCAACGTTCTGTCATAATAATGTCTCGGCTTGCAAGGATGTAAAAACATGTCAATAACTCAAACTGTGACATGTGACAATGTTCTGCAGCAGATATTCCAGAAGCACTTCTGTCGGCCATTTTGAATTCATGCTGTCATCAATAAAAGCAATGATATATAGAGACGACAGTACAGAATCATGAGTCAAAGATGGAACCGGATCAAACGTGCCACTCTGATTGGTTAAAAACGGCTGTCTACTCCAGCACATCCTGCATCAAAATTAAACATCACAGTTGTGTCATCTGTGCTGTGATAGCAGCTGAAATGTGAAGATGTGGCCCTTTCTCCACATATTGAGGGTTTCCCGTAAACACAGACAACCTCGTGTTGTTTGGGCGCTTTGATTAGTGCTCTTCCTTTGAGAGTGCTCAAATCAGAAAATGTTAAAACATCTTTCTGTAAGTGGAATGCGCTGTAAGATTCCTTCATTACTGACAAGCCCTTTTAAACTCCCTATTTTATATCAAAAATTGACAAAGCCACCTGGGTGAAGAACATTTCCTCCGGTTAAGTGCACTTAACAGGTAACAGCAATATGATGCTGGTAACTGAGAGGCTGTTTCTCTACAGGGATGATGGCGAGTAGCTCTCAGATGAGTCCAATCTGTCAAAATGAGCTGCATTCCGTCTGAACCTCAGAACTGGAACACGTCAGAACTGCTCAGAACTTCCACCACAGATCCGTTCCATCTATGAAAGTCCTGGCAGAAGACACCAGGCCTTCAGACAGCATCTCTATGAATAATTCATCTGTGTTCTCTAATCTACATCTCCATCTGAGGTCTTTACATCTGTCCACATAGTGTCATCTACAGCTTCCATCAAACTGACCATGAAGAAAATACATTTAAAAGTGACTATTGAAATCTGTATTTCATGTGTCTCATTATCATCTGTGAAAGACAGCAATGAAATAAATACAGAAAGCCTCTCAATAATTTATTAAAATGTAAAACATTCTGAAAAGATTCTATTATGTTTTTATTGACACAATGAAGTTGAATCTGCTTTGGTAGACGCCTGAGGCAGAAAGATTTGAGAGATTTGTCAGTTATATAGCCTACCAATATATCACCACATTAAAGCACAAAGATAACACAAACCGCCACACAACCACAGAAATGAGATCTGAATTACATTTGTAAACTAACATGAAGCTTTAATGGCCTGAGGGAAAAACAATCGCACAAAAAACACATCAACGTCAAATTTCTCCCAAGTAAAATAAATTAAAATGATTTATAGAAACATAAAGAATAGAAAACTGCTGTAGGAGCATTACGTTTTTTTGCATTGTGACATTGTTTTTGACATGGGATTTAAAAAGTGCATCAGTTCTGCTGTTTAAACAGGATGAAGAAACCGCTGCAAGCATTTCCCGATGTGTTAATTTAATGTTGCCTTTTTAATAACATTTTAATAATTAATTACATTAATTCTCTCTATTAGCCATATATATTATTACAGTGTAGTATTTCATGACACTAGCACTGAATGTTACAGTATCGTCTGTTACAAGAACACAGAGAACCGCACAGCTCAAAATCAATGCTGAGGTCATTAGATATTTTAGAAGTCATTAAATCACAGATGCATGTGAGCAGTAACAGGTTGAGTGTTGTTTATGGTACTGACATCACGTGTTGTTCACGTGTTGCATTCTCTCTGCCTCTCCTAGCGTTTAGCTGGCACACAGCTCACACTGAATCACACCATTCATCATTCTGTGAAAATGAGATCTGATCTGCATCTTAACAGGCCAGTGCAGTATGACATTTTTTCATCCACAATATTATTTCAATACAGGCACCTCATCTGGCATCTCTGAACATCTGCATAAGACTCATGAGAGATGTTTCTGAGTAAGCTCACATAAAGAGCTTTCCTACATTGTGAAACACAGTGTTCCTCTCCTGTTTGTACAAGAGACATATTCTAATAATACCTTTAATATTTTTGTCAAATGTAAATGGGTTACATGACAGCAAATGTAAGATGTTCTTGAGGAAATAGTTCACTCAGAGAAATCCATCATCTTTTACTCTTCACACCGGTTTACCTGTCCTGCTTACAGGAGACAGGAAGTTCAGAAGATCAGACTGAGCTGTTCTATACGACACAAATAGAATTACAATGTTCTACCAATCACAGCATGCCAATGTTTTGCTTGTTTTGTTCCTTTTTAATCAGTAATCATTTACATTTTGTTTTGTTCTCCACCGAAGCGGCTGTAGGTGATTGAGTCATATTTTTTATAATGCCGCAGTATGAGAGCATTATAAAAGAGCAGCATGTATTTTCTTAAGAACAGAAGTCGACTGCAGAGTTCAGTTCCAACCCTTATCAAACACACACTGGCCTGTAATACTCAGTCATTCTGAAGACTCTGATTGATAGAGACTTCTTTAGATATGTTTGACAAGGTAATAGTCAGATCTGCAAGACAGTGTCCATTCATAACTGGAGCTGACTGGACCTGCCTGTGTTTCACAGTGGCAGAATCTTTATTTTTAGGTCAGATCCAGAACTAATGGATCAGATACTTGAGCAAATGAATCAGTATGCAGTTACAGTCATGAATATTGTAGGCTTACCTCCAGAAAGATCTTCAGCACAGCAAACATGGAGCTCAAGCCATGAGGAGGGAGATGGGTTTCTTTACACACACTGGCTCTTCCTTTTTCCTTTAATCCAGTTTGAGATTTTACCCTCAGGCCCAACCAGGGTTCCACAGCTGCTGGTGTATATACAGTATATTAATGCATGTTTCCTCACATCCAGATAAAGTCGGTAATGAGAAAGATAACTCAATATACCAGCAGTGTCGCAGCAGAAAATCCTCTGTGATTCTTCTAAAGAAGGAAGTTTAGTTAATAAACGCATGTCAGAGAAATTCTGCAGAGCTGTTTCACACTAGTTTTAAAAAGACTTAAAAGGGAGTGATATATTGTGGAGGTCTAGAATCAGCCTTCATCTTCTTACTGTCCAACTGGTGAGTGATTTTATCTTCAGGACTGTAAACAGGAATATTGTAATGACATTTGCCAACATCGAGAGCAAAACATTTTAAAGCAATTAACATCTTCTATTGTGAGCATACAGTTATTTTCTTCTAAGACGCTGTTTTGAAGACACAAAGCATGCTGTCAATACAGTCCAATAAAAATGCCTCCAAACATCAGAACTGGCTCTTAGAATTTCAGCCCATTCTGACTAATTCAGTTCTAAAGCAACTCGATTCTTTACAGCCTAATCGATAGAAACAGCATTAGCATTATGTTATTATATCTGGAAGCATTCTGGTTAAGCAGTTCTACATATGATCTTTATAAAGTAACAAGATTTCTTGCTTTCTTTGCCTCAAAACCAGCAAACCTGGAGATCATAAAGGTTTATTTCAGCATAACATGCTAAGTGATCTTCTGTGCTAACTCACCCATAAAAACTCAGAATTTATTCTGTGACCTTTTTTCTACCTCACACATTCACTTTCACAACCCCATGACTTCACCTCTGAAATGTCTAAAATGAAACCATTATATGTCATCATTACACACAGCTCATATGATCTTGCTTCATCTCTGAGCGTGTCATCACAGTAACTGAAACACATCTCTGAAGCACAAGTGTGGGCAACACAAATGTCTTTGCATTTATTAGTGAAACATCTTGTCACGCTAACCTTTTAAGCTTTTCTCTGGGTGAAATCTTCACCTGTTTCTTTGATTAAACACTACTATAGTAACTGCTCTGTTGTTGACTCCACTGGTCAAAGTGGGCTGGAAATGAGCGAGTCTCACTATCACAATGGCCAGAGCATTGGGACACCACAACCGTCATTCATTTCTGCTGGAGCCTGAAGCTAACTCCAGCACAGACGGCAACACAACAGCTCAGAGGGCTTTCACAAGCTTCTCTGTGAAAAGACTTAACATTACAGGCAATAACACTGGCACTATATTTGATAGATGCAGCAGTTTATTGAAGAACAACTGTGCTATAATTCTTTAGGCACAATGCTTTGCACTCTGGGTAACAATATGTTGTTAATTTTTCTTTACGTTATGAATCTAATACTTGCAGTAACACACACACTCAGAAAAACTCACTGCTGATCCTGAATCAGCCCAGTTTTCTCACACGGGTAAGTGCACACAAATCCATGAGGTGCAAGCCAACAAGAAATGCTTTTAAGTGTGTATTTCACAGCCAAGACAAGCAGAAAACAAACACTCTTACACTGTCTCTGGCATGGGCCATTTCCACTGCTTTCACACAACGCAACATCACTGCTGTGTCATGTCTCAACACATTTCTCTACTGGGTAAAAAGTTTATTGAAGATGTGTAAAGAATAAGAAGATAACAGTATAATACAGGCAGCTGTCTAGAGATACAGATTATGTGATAATAGAGCTGGTGAATGTGTGGTGATGTCAGCACCATTAGGTTTTCCCTCAGCTCATCGATACTACAGATTTGCTATACACCAGGACATATTAATTATATATTTGATTTGTTTGTGTGTGGATTCATTTAATAATAAACGTGTATGATAATTGCAGAACTGGTGGAAACTATTGAAATTGTTTGCACACTCCTGTGTGTCATTTCAGGCCCATATCAAATGAATCCGTTTAATAGACAGTCATGAAATTACGGTTCTGATAAAGTCATAAACAGTTCTTTCTTTTTTTATTTGCCAAGACAGCCTGATAGTCTGATATCAAAAGCCCAAGATCTCAATAATGATGCAAAAAGACCAGATGATATGAGCAATGCTAATAAAATATTCTTCATCACTTTATCATGAAAGCACCAGTTACAAAAACAGAGGAGAAACCTGAACTGCACAAAAATAAAGGAAATGTCAGCCTGACTCAGAGTTCTGATCAGGCCTGATTGACTGTTAAAGACGCTCTGAGCTGGAAATGCAAAGGTCATTCCAGAGATTCTGGATGTGATGTTACGCTTGATTAAAGTTTCATCTCAACTTCATCCTGTTGTGTTATCCTGCTCTGACATCTCATGACTAAAACTGCCTCGCCTCCAAAATCTCCCCAAAATCTTAATAGACACATGAGACTCATTACAGCAACAAAGACAGTAATTACCACCACCGTCAGGAAGCAGAGAGTTGTGATGAAAGGCAAAGTTTTTTATTAGCTGTGTGCTCAATTGTCAGTGAGACAAGACTGTTAAAAACAGAATAAATTAACTGTGTTGATATGAGACTAACTGACATGTATTAGCAAACATGATGAGCACTCCTGCGGCAGATAACATGAATTTCTGATCACAATCAAGATAAATATTCATGTGCGTAAAACTAATTTAGTCACAGATTCAGAAACAGAACCAAAAATACCTGAATACTTTAAATTATTAAAAGTAAACACTAAGCAGTTTTATTTCCAGCAGAAATACAACTGCTTCAGCCAGTTTAAAGATGGTTTGCTGGTGTTAGTTATTCTTCCAGACTAATCAGACTGGTCTGTTTGCAGGTCAGCAAGACTAGCTTAACAAGCTATAACCAGCAGCCTAACTAATACTGTGGTATTAGTTGGTATTACTATGCTAAACCATCATACCACTATAAATGAACATGAGTAAAATAATGAGCTGAAACACTGACACGTTCCTATGAAATCATTTGGTTTCATGGTAAATATCAAACTGGAGTACAATAAATTATAAAAATACTATTTATATATGAACATACACAATGTCACGTGGCACTGAGGAAATTCAGCATCACAAATGAAAAGTACTACACACCAGCAGCTAGTGCACAGATGCTAAACACACAATGATCCCTGTTACTAAAAACTGCTGCTGTGTTTAACCCTCAGCTGCTCAGGAGTGTCAGAGTGAATCACAAACCAAACACAGTTTCTTATTCATGATACATTATATTCTCAACACCTGGACACGAGCATTCGCTCCGACCACGCTGCTAACCCTCACAAACACAAGCGAGGTTAATACTGATGGTGAATGCATGTAGGAGACCTCATTCCTAAACCATCATGTTTCTGAAGGTGCTGCGTCATGTTCTAAAGGCTGGTCCTGTCTTCATCCCAACACTCATGTTCAAGCAGTGACAACCTCAGCAGAACTGATACTATCTGTGATACAAACGGGGAAAATGTGCTCTACAGCCTCTGAGTCATCTGGCAGATCACTGTGTGCTCCTCACAGGCCTGGATGAGTCTGAACACTTGCACCTTCTCTTTCATAACACACACATAACACACACATTCAAAAACAACCATCTGCTCTATGACATTCAGCATCTGAATAAACGAAACAAATTGAGTCACAAAATCACTTTGTTGCTTCGTGACAGTTTGAGGATAAAATCTGTCATAAACCACCTGATGGATCTCTCTCTGAAGACTCTCTGCCGCTCTGCACGCTGCATTTCATAAGCATATGCTGTCACTTGATATTCCAGATAATATTTTCACAAGATCTAAAGTGTTTTGGTGACATGATAGAAAATCAACCTCACCAAACATTCTGATGCATAATTGGTTATGCCCTGTTTTGAGATGTTCAATGAAATTTCTACATCTTATCATCTACAAGACATCTACAGCATTACAGCATTCACACTTTCCAAACCAACCGGCCTCGAACCACAGCACAATCCCTTATCACCTGCCAACTTCATCTTTATTGTTTGCATTCTTCTTCATTTGTTCCTCTGAACTCGGTGCTGTTCCTAAAGCTTCACCATGTTCTGCATCAGGTTTGATGAGAAATGTCTGCTGGAGACTCTCGCTGCCTAACGGATCAAAAGAGCTCTTGTGTGTCACTATTCAAGATATTCTGAGTAACCTTGAATGCTGGCCAGCCGGCACTGATTTAAAATGAGATTAAATCATAACAGAGACTGAAAATGTCACATGTAAAATGTAAACGTCTGTCTGTAAGAGAAGACACATTTAGCAGCATGAGATTAAACAAAACGGTGGTAAATTCAAGAGCAATTCCATGCTGATGCAGGCAGACATGAGCTGGAATTATCAAGCCTTATTCATGAGACACATGGAACGTCCTCACAAAACAGTTATTAAATATTAAACATGAAATATAATTCAATGGGATATGAATATTTAAAGCATTTTCAATAAAAGGGGCAAGTTCATTATTTGGGATTCCAAATAATTTATTAATGGAAATAAATTTCTTGCTTTTGCATTTTTGCTTTGGGTCTGTGTAAAATAATTTTTCTACTCTAGGAAAGCTCAAGACAAACATGATCTGCAGCATAATTCCTCCCACTAATTATCTGTCTGCATCTATTTCATATTTTCAAACACTTCTGATACCATCTCAAGACATCTGAAGGTAAACTCTCATCATGTTCACAACACGTTCACTCGTGTCTCAGCACAGTGAACCATTAACACTGCATTCAAACACTGTGTTATTAGACACTATAGGGTTACGTTACTATAACGTTATTATAATGCTGGCCGGGTGCCTGAAGAATTCAGCCTCTCTTCCCTCGAGTCTCTGGATGTGCAGAGTGAAGACAACATGTTTCTGACATTATAAATGTGAATATGAACACATCCACATCAGGTGCACATCAGTTTCAGTGTTTCGAATAAGAACGACACTAGAAAGGTGATGATCTTTGTGACCAGAGGTGGTTCATTTCACCTGCTGTTAACAGACCATCTGACACAGCAAAATAAGCATGAAGAGCCAGCGGTACCAGATTCATGAATCCGAATCTGCATTTCTCCAGTAAAGGGTCTGACACTCATTCTGCTCTCAAGTTTAGACAGCAAAGCCTCGTTTGTCAGATCAGCTGGTCGGTGGATGAAGATTGTGGAGGTGATCTCTCCTCTTCTCTGTAATCACATTTATTCTGTGATGGACACTTGAGTTAGAAACAGAGAAGCTCCCTCAAACCCTCATGTGACGATGAATGAAATGAATGTCAGTGTCTGGATAAGCAGTGCTGGTTCAGTCTTACCTGATGTGTAACTAACAGGTGCTAATGAACGTCATTCTTCTTCTTCATTTTGTCATGTTGAAATCGAGTCGTCCGCCGGCAGATCGTAACGCGCAGCACCGCGGTCCCGCAGTGACGCTCCGGTAAACCCGTTTATATTCCCACAACAGCCGCGCCGCGCCGCGTCCCGCAGTGACGCTCCGGTAAACCACCCGCCGCGTCCCGCAGTGACGCTCCGGTAAACCCGTTTATATTCCCACAACAGCCGCGCCGCGTCCCGCAGTGACGCTCCGGTAAACCCGTTTATATTCCCACAACAGCCGCGCCGCGCCGCGTCCCGCAGTGACGCTCCGGTAAACCCGTTTATATTCCCACAACAGCCGCGCCGCGCCGCGTCCCGCAGTGACGCTCCGGTAAACCCGTTTATATTCCCACAACAGCCGCGCCGCGTCCCGCAGTGACGCTCCGGTAAACCCGTTTATATTCCCACAACAGCCGCGCCGCGCTCCCGCAGTGACGCTCCGGTAAACCCGTTTATATTCCCACAACAGCCGCGCCGCGCCGCGTCCCGCAGTGACGCTCCGGTAAACCCGTTTATATTCCCACAACAGCCGCGCCGCGTCCCGCAGTGACGCTCCGGTAAACCCGTTTATATTCCCACAACAGCCGCGCCGCGTCCCGCAGTGACGCTCCGGTAAACCCGTTTATATTCCCACAACAGCCGCGCCGCGCCGCGTCCCGCAGTGACGCTCCGGTAAACCCGTTTATATTCCCACAACAGCCGCGCCGCGCCGCGTCCCGCAGCGCCGTCCGTCCACACGCCTCCCGCCGCATCCCGAGCAATAACCGGCTGCAGAGCCTCACGGGAACCGCTCTGTTCAATCGCCTCTTTGAGACTTTCGAGCGAATCGTTTGGGAAGATTTGTAAACTAAATCATTTGGATTTGGGAAAACTTGGACGTGTTCCTAATGGAATATCGACGCGTACTGCGCAAAGTGAAGTGTAGTGCGCATTGACTTAGTAGTGTAGTAGTGTAGTGTAGTAGTGTAGTATAGTAGTGTAGTAGTGTAGTACTAGTGTAGTGTAGTAGTGTAGTATAGTAGTGTAGTAGTGTAGTACTAATGTAGTGTAGTAGTGTAGTGTAGTAGTGTAGTGTAGTAGTGTAGTATAGTAGTGGTGTAGTGTAGTGTAGTAGTGTAGTATAGTAGTGTAGTGTAGTAGTGTAGTGTAGTAGTGTAGTGTAGTGTGTAGTGTAGTAGTGTAGTGTAGTATAGTAGTGTAGTGTAGTAGTGTAGTACTAGTGTAGTGTAGTAGTGTAGTGTAGTAGTGTAGTATAGTAGTGTAGTAGTGTAGTATAGTAGTGTAGTATAGTAGTGTAGTGTAGTACTAGTGTAGTGTAGTAGTGTAGTATAGTACTAGTGTAGTGTAGTAGTGTAGTGTAGTATAGTAGTGTAGTACTAGTGTAGTGTAGTATAGTAGTGTAGTAGTAGTGTAGTGTAGTAGTGTAGTACTAGTGTAGTGTAGTAGTATAGTATAGTACTAGTGTAGTGTAGTAGTGTAGTGTAGTATTGTAGTGTAGTATAGTAGTGTAGTACTAGTGTAGTGTAGTATAGTAGTGTAGTGTAGTAGTGTAGTGTAGTATAGTAGTGTAGTAGTGTAGTGTAGTATAGTAGTGTAGTAGTGTAGTACTAGTGTAGTGTAGTAGTGTAGTGTAGTATAGTAGTGTAGTGTAGTGTATTATAGTAGTGTAGTACTAGTGTAGTGTAGTAGTGTAGTGTAGTGTAGTAGTGTAGTATAGTAGTGTAGTAGTGTAGTATAGTAGTGTAGTACTAGTGTAGTGTAGTAGTGTAGTAAAGTAGTGTAGTATAGTAGTGTAGAACTAGTGTAGTGTAGTAGTGTACTATAGTAGTGTAGTGGTGTAGTATAGTAGTGTAGTAGTGTAGTGTAGTGTAGTATAGTAGTGTAGTGTAGTGTAGTATAGTGTAGTAATAGTGTAGTATAGTAGTGTAGTAGTAGTGTAGTGTAGTAGTGTACTAGTGTAGTATAGTAGTGTAATGTAGTAGTGTAGTAGTAGTGTAGTATAGTAGTGTAGTAGTAGTGTAGTGTAGTAGTGTAATGTAGTAGTGTAGTATAGTAGTGTAATGTAGTAGTGTAGTAGTAGTGAGTGTAGTGTTAGTAATAGTGTAGTATAGAGTGTAGTAGTGTGTAGTGTAGTAGTGTACTAGTGTAGTATAGTAGTGTAGTGTAGTAGTGTAGTATAGTAGTGTAATGTAGTAGTGTAGTAGTAGTGTAGTGTAGTAGTGTAGTAATAGTGTAGTATAGTAGTGTAGTAGTAGTGTAGTGTAGTAGTGTACTAGTGTAGTATAGTAGTGTAGTGTAGTAGTGTAGTATAGTAGTGTAGTAGTAGTGTAGTGTAGTAGTGTAGTAGTAGTGTAGTATAGTAGTGTAGTAGTGTAGTATAGTAGTGTAGTATAGTAGTGTAGTGTAGTACTAGTGTAGTGTAGTAGTGTAGTATAGTACTAGTGTAGTGTAGTAGTGTAGTGTAGTAGTGTAGTGTAGTAGTGTAGTGTAGTATAGTAGTGTAGTACTAGTGTAGTGTAGTATAGTAGTGTAGTAGTAGTGTAGTGTAGTAGTGTAGTACTAGTGTAGTGTAGTAGTGTAGTGTAGTATAGTAGTGTAGTACTAGTGTAGTGTAGTATAGTAGTGTAGTGTAGTAGTGTAGTATGTAGTGTAGTATAGTAGTGTAGTATAGTAGTGTAGTAGTGTAGTACTAGTGTAGTGTAGTAGTGTAGTGTAGTAGTGTAGTGTAGTGTAGTGTAGTGTATTATAGTAGTGTAGTACTAGTGTAGTGTAGTAGTGTAGTGTAGTATAGTAGTGTAGTATAGTAGTGTAGTAGTGTAGTATAGTAGTGTAGTACTAGTGTAGTATAGTAGTGTAGTAGTAGTGTAGTATAGTAGTGTAATGTAGTAGTGTAGTAGTAGTGTAGTGTAGTAGTGTAGTAATAGTGTAGTATAGTAGTGTAGTAGTAGTGTAGTGTAGTAGTGTACTAGTGTAGTATAGTAGTGTAATGTAGTAGTGTAGTATAGTAGTGTAGAACTAGTGTAGTGTAGTAGTGTACTATAGTAGTGTAGTGGTGTAGTATAGTAGTGTAGTAGTGTAGTGTAGTGTAGTATAGTAGTGTAGTGTAGTGTAGTATAGTGTAGTAATAGTGTAGTATAGTAGTGTAGTAGTAGTGTAGTGTAGTAGTGTACTAGTGTAGTATAGTAGTGTAATGTAGTAGTGTAGTAGTAGTGTAGTGTAGTAGTGTAGTAATAGTGTAGTATAGTAGTGTAGTAGTAGTGTAGTGTAGTAGTGTACTAGTGTAGTATAGTAGTGTAATGTAGTAGTGTAGTATAGTAGTGTAGTGTAGTAGTGTAGTAGTAGTGTAGTGTAGTGTAGTAGTGTAGTATAGTAGTGTAGTAGTAGTGTAGTATAGTAGTGTAATGTAGTAGTGTAGTAGTAGTGTAGTGTAGTAGTGTAGTAATAGTGTAGTATAGTAGTGTAGTAGTAGTGTAGTGTAGTAGTGTACTAGTGTAGTATAGTAGTGTAATGTAGTAGTGTAGTATAGTAGTGTAGTAGTAGTGTAGTGTAGTAGTGTAGTATAGTAGTGTAGTGTAGTAGTGTAGTATAGTAGTGTAGTAGTAGTGTAGTGTAGTAGTGTAGTGTAGTGTAGTAGTGTAGTATAGTAGTGTAGTGTAGTAGTGTAGTATAGTAGTGTAGTAGTAGTGTAGTGTAGTAGTGTAGTGTAGTGTAGTAGTGTAGTGTAGTAGTGTAGTATAGTAGTGTAGTATAGTAGTACACAGCACTGACTGCACACTGCTGTCTGTCATGATCACTGAAAATCAAATTAATGCTGCTGTTTTAATGCAGGTTTCGATTAAATGAAAACGTAAATCAAGACCAGGCGCGTGTTATTACTTCCGGTTCATCTGTCAGATAAAGAGCAATTTACGAACTGAATTCATATAAATTAGTTTTTGATTTGTCTCAGTTACAGGAAAGTGGCCCACATTTTTCTTTACTGAAATGTTGGGTTTAACTCACACAATAAATATGTTGATGTCATGGATTTAAAAGCTGAAGCGTTTAAAAACAGTGCTAATAATTGTACAAAAGTGAACAGCCCCGCCAGCACCCGCACCGAGTCTGATGTGAAGCTGTTCATGTGGACTGATGAAATGAATCGGACCTGCGCATGCGCTGTCACTGCTGATGCTGCACACTGAGGACCTCACCGTGATGCAGTGTGAGGACATGTTAGCTGTATGTAAAAGTGACCATCACACAGAGGACACGCTTCACACACTGTTAATACTCAGTAATCCGCTGTTATACTCCCTCCGCATTGCTTTCCAGCTGTGCCGTGTCGATATTAATTTAAAAAATAATAACATCTATTTGAACCTTTTCTCTGTTGATTTTCACTATTGTACACATGTGAGCTGATAAATAAGAGGTTAGAGGTTTGACTCTTTAATATATACGTTCAACACTTTTCTCAGAGTTTTATATAATGTACTATTTATAGTTAAAAAAGAGCAATAATAGGACAGTGCCACATACAGAGATTGTAGTGAGAGGTTCACATTGTCAGACTCAGAGCACTTTGTTCACTTGTGTTTCAAGTGAACAAACTCAGAACAAAACAACCTCATTTCTGATATTAGTTTTGTCAGATAAGAAATCTGATTTACAATTGAAATTTCCGCAGGAGAGTTTGAGAATCTGCTGATCCTGTGTCTGTTTTAATGCTGTTGAGATGTTTAACATCACTGCAGTGATGTGTTGTCTCTTCTTATGCTGAACAGAAGTTTAAACACCATTTTAACACACGTCTTCTGTATCATTTTAAACACGCGTCTTCTGTATCATTTTAAACACAAGTCTTCTGTATCATTTTAAACACAAGTCTTCTGTATCATTTTAAACACTCGTCTTCTGTATCATTTTAAACACAAGTCTTCTGTATCATTTTTAACACACGTCTTCTGTATCATTTTAAACACACGTCTTCTGTATCATTTTAAACACACGTCTTCTGTATCATTTTAAACACAAGTGTTCTGTATCATTTTAAACACGCGTCTTCTGTATCATTTTAAACACAAGTCTTCTGTATCATTTTTAACACAAGTCTTCCGTATCATTTTAAACACGCGTCTTCTGTATCATTTTAAACACAAGTCTTCCGTATCATTTTAAACACGCGTCTTCTGTATCATTTTAAACACACGTCTTCTGTATCATTTTAAACACAAGTCTTCTGTATCATTTTAAACACGCGTCTTCTGTATCATTTTAAACACGCGTCTTCTGTATCATTTTAAACACACGTCTTCTGTATCATTTTAAACACAAGTCTTCTGTATCATTTTAAACACAAGTCTTCTGTATCATTTTTAACACAAGTCTTCCGTATCATTTTAAACACGCGTCTTCTGTATCATTTTAAACACAAGTCTTCTGTATCATTTTAAACACACGTCTTCTGTATCATTTTAAACACAAGTCTTCTGTATCATTTTAAACACGCGTCTTCTGTATCATTTTAAACACAAGTCTTCTGTATCATTTTAAACACGCGTCTTCTGTATCATTTTAAACACAAGTCTTCTGTATCATTTTTAACACAAGTCTTCCGTATCATTTTAAACACGCGTCTTCTGTATCATTTTAAACACGCGTCTTCTGTATCATTTTAAACACTCGTCTTCTGTATCATTTTAAACACTCGTCTTCTGTATCATTTTAAACACAAGTCTTCTGTATCATTTTTAACACAAGTCTTCTGTATCATTTTAAACACGCGTCTTCCGTATCATTTTAAACACAAGTCTTCTGTATCATTTTAAACACTCGTCTTCTGTATCATTTTAAACACAAGTCTTCTGTATCATTTTAAACACTCGTCTTCTGTATCATTTTAAACACACGTCTTCTGTATCATTTTAAACACACGTCTTCTGTATCATTTTAAACACGCGTCTTCCGTATCATTTTAAACACTCGTCTTCTGTATCATTTTAAACACTCGTCTTCTGTATCATTTTAAACACAAGTCTTCTGTATCATTTTAAACACTCGTCTTCTGTATCATTTTAAACACACGTCTTCTGTATCATTTTAAACACAAGTCTTCTGTATCATTTTAAACACGCGTCTTCTGTATCATTTTAAACACACGTCTTCTGTATCATTTTAAACACACGTCTTCTGTATCATTTTAAACACACGTCTTCTGTATCATTTTAAACACAAGTCTTCTGTATCATTTTAAACACACGTCTTCTGTATCATTTTAAACACAAGTCTTCTGTATCATTTTTAACACAAGTCTTCTGTATCATTTTAAACACGCGTCTTCCGTATCATTTTAAACACAAGTCTTCTGTATCATTTTAAACACGCGTCTTCTGTATCATTTTAAACACAAGTCTTCTGTATCATTTTTAACACAAGTCTTCCGTATCATTTTAAACACACGTCTTCTGTATCATTTTAAACACACGTCTTCTGTATCATTTTAAACACACGTCTTCTGTATCATTTTAAACACACGTCTTCTGTATCATTTTAAACACAAGTCTTCTGTATCATTTTAAACACTGTTTTGTACATTTTAAACACAAGTCTTCTGTATCATTTTAAACACACGTCTTCTGTATCATTTTAAACACAAGTCTTCTGTATCATTTTAAACACAAGTCTTCTGTATCATTTTAAACACAAGTCTTCTGTAACATTTTAAACACAAGTCTTCTGTATCATTTTAAACACAAGTCTTCTGTAACATTTTAAACACAAGTCTTCTGTATCATTTTAAACACAAGTCTTCTGTATCATTTTAAACACAAGTCTTCTGTATCATTTTAAACACACGTCTTCTGTATCATTTTAAACACAAGTCTTCTGTATCATTTTAAACACGCGTCTTCTGTATCATTTTAAACACAAGTCTTCCGTATCATTTTAAACACACGTCTTCTGTATCATTTTAAACACACGTCTTCTGTATCATTTTAAACACAAGTCTTCCGTATCATTTTAAACACAAGTCTTCCGTATCATTTTTAACACAAGTCTTCCGTATCATTTTAAACACAAGTCTTCCGTATCATTTTAAACACGCGTCTTCCGTATCATTTTAAACACAAGTCTTCTGTATCATTTTAAACACAAGTCTTCTGTATCATTTTAAACACAAGTCTTCTGTATCATTTTAAACACAAGTCTTCTGTATCATTTTAAACACAAGTCTTCTGTATCATTTTAAACACAAGTCTTCTGTATCATTTTAAACACTCGTCTTCTGTATCATTTTAAACACAAGTCTTCTGTATCATTTTAAACACACGTCTTCTGTATCATTTTAAACACACGTCTTCTGTATCATTTTAAACACGCGTCTTCTGTATCATTTTAAACACGCGTCTTCTGTATCATTTTAAACACTCGTCTTCTGTATCATTTTAAACACACGTCTTCTGTATCATTTTAAACACGCGTCTTCTGTATCATTTTAAACACACGTCTTCTGTATCATTTTAAACACAAGTCTTCTGTATCATTTTAAACACAAGTCTTCTGTATCATTTTAAACACTCGTCTTCTGTATCATTTTAAACACAAGTCTTCTGTATCATTTTAAACACACGTCTTCTGTATCATTTTAAACACACGTCTTCTGTATTTTGGACAGAAACAAATGAAAACACATTAGAGTAACTCTGATGAATTATGATGGCGGTGAAATGAACACCAGAGGGCGCTAATCAATCGCTCTTATAGTAACCGTGCTGTACACGATTGTTAAAAATACGTAAAGATGACTGTGTGTAATGAGCAATCACTTTATAAATGAGTTTACACTTTATAACAAAACTAACACATACTCTATACTGAACATTATCTCTATACTGAACATTATTCACCTCTATACTGAACATTATTTCTATACTGAACATTATTCACCTCTATACTGAACATTATTTCTATACTGAACATTATTCACCTCTATACTGAACATTATTCACCTCTATACTGAACATTATCTCTATACTGAACATTATTCACCTCTATACTGAACATTATTTCTATACTGAACATTATTCACCTCTATATTGAACATTATTTCTATACTGAACATTATTCACCTCTATACTGAACATTATTCACCTCTATACTGAACATTATTTACCTCTATACTGAACATTATCTCTATACTGAACATTATTCACCTCTATACTGAACATTTTTCACCTCTATACTGAACATTATCTCTATACTGAACATTATTTATATACTGAACATTATTCACCTCTATACTGAACATTATTCCCCTCTATATTGAACATTATTCACCTCTATACTGAACATTATTCACCTCTATACTGAACATTATCTCTATACTGAACATTATTCACCTCTATACTGAACATTATCTCTATACTGAACATTATTCCCCTCTATATTGAACATTATTCACCTCTATACTGAACATTATTCACCTCTATACTGAACATTATTCATACTATTATTATTGAACATTATTCACCTCTATACTGAACATTATTCCCTCTATACTGAACATTATCTCTATACTGAACATTATTCACCTCTATACTGAACATTATTCACCTCTATACTGAACATTATCTCTATACTGAACATTATCTCTATACTAAACATTATTCACCTCTATACTGAACATTATTTCTATACTGAACATTATTCACCTCTATACTGAACATTATCTCTATACTGAACATTATCTCTATACTGAACATTATTCATCTCTATACTGAACATTATCTCTATACTGAACATTATCTCTATACTGAACATTATTCCCCTCTATACTTGAACATTATTCACCTCTATACTGAACATTATTCACCTCTATACTGAACATTATTCACCTCTATATTGAACATTATTCACCTCTATATTGAACATTATTCACCTCTATACTGAACATTATCTCTATACTGAACATTATTCACCTCTATACTGAACATTATTCACCTCTATACTGAACATTATCTCTATACTGAACATTATTCACCTCTATACTGAACATTATTCACCTCTATACTAAACATTATTCACCTCTATACTGAACATTATTTACCTCTATACTGAACATTATCTCTATACTGAACATTATCTCTATACTGAACATTATTCATCTCTATACTGAACATTATTCACCTCTATACTGAACATTATCTCTATACTGAACATTATTCCCCTCTATATTGAACATTATTCACCTCTATACTGAACATTATTCACCTCTATACTGAACATTATTCACCTCTATATTGAACATTATTCACCTCTATATTGAACATTATTCACCTCTATACTGAACATTATCTCTATACTGAACATTATTCACCTCTATACTGAACATTATCTCTATACTGAACATTATTCACCTCTATACTGAACATTATTTCTATACTGAACATTATCTCTATACTGAACATTATTCACCTCTATACTGAACATTATTCACCTCTATACTGAACATTATTCACCTCTATACTGAACATTATTCACCTCTATACTGAACATTATTCACCTCTATATTGAACATTATTCACCTCTATACTGAACATTATTTCTATACTGAACATTATTTCTATACTGAACATTATCTCTATACTGAACATTATTCACCTCTATACTGAACATTATTCACCTCTATACTGAACATTATTCACCTCTATACTGAACATTATTCACCTCTATACTGAACATTATCTCTATACTGAACATTATCTCTATACTGAACATTATCTCTATACTGAACATTATTCACCTCTATACTGAACATTATTCACCTCTATACTGAACATTATTCACCTCTATACTGAACATTATCTCTATACTGTACATTATCTCTATACTGTACATTATCTCTATACTGAACATTATCTCTATACTGAACATTATCTCTATACTGAACATTATCTCTATACTGAACATTATTCACCTCTATACTGAACATTATTCACCTCTATACTGAACATTATCTCTATACTGAACATTATCTCTATACTGAACATTATTCACCTCTATACTGAACATTATCTCTATACTGTACATTATCTCTATACTGTACATTATCTCTATACTGAACATTATCTCTATACTGAACATTATTCACCTCTATACTGTACATTATCTCTATACTGTACATTATCTCTATACTGAACATTATCTCTATATTGAACCTCAACACCTGTCTGCCTCTCGCATGTCGGCCCCGCCCTCTAAAACCACGCCTCCATCGTGATTGGTGGAGGCGAGGCGATATGTAAACGCGGACACAAAGCCCCGCCCTTCGCACCTGGTTGTGAGTATTTACTCGCTCTGCTGCAGTCGTGAGCGGATCTCAGCGGGAGGAGGTGAAGCTCTGCCGGCTGTGTGATGAGGATTACAGCGCTGAAGAGACTTTATAAATGATGAGAAGAGACTTTATAAATGAGAAGAGACTTTATAAATGAGAAGAGACTTTATAAATGATGAGAAGAGACTTTATAAATGAGAAGAGACGATCTGTTTCCACAAACTCTTCACGATGCCTCGGTCATTCCTCGTGAAAAAGCATTTTTACGCCGCCAAGAAACCGAATTACAGTGAACTGGAGAGTCCAACAGGTAAGAACTCCTGAAATCCCAGCAGTGATGTACATGTACAGGTTACTTGTTTGATTCATTGTTTTTGAAGATTAAAGGCAGATATCCCAGTGAAACACTGTGTGTCAGATGATAAAGGAATCTTCAGAAATGAAGAAGATCTTACTGGATAAATAAGAAGGCAGTGAAAAGTCATTTGGGTTCCAGATGTTGATATAAATTCTTGAAGCTGTATTAACTGGAAATATCCTGATATGATTGAGTTTTTGCAGTATCACTGTGTAAAGTGTATATAAATACACATACCGTCTTGTTCTCTGGACATTACTGATCTGTTTCCTCTCTCTTGCAGTGTTTATTTCTCCATATGTATTAAAAACACTTCCAGTGCCTGTTATACGTCAGCCTGAAGCAGTGACCCCCATAACAGTCTGGACTACCTGTAAACTGCCCCTCTCACCCCTGCCCAGCGACCTCTCCCCCGTATCTGGATACCCCTCTTCACTGTCTGACACGTCCTCCAGTAAAGACCACAGTGGTTCAGAGAGCCCCAGGAGTGATGAAGATGAGAGGTTACCGTCCACCAAACTCTCAGATGCTGAGAAGTTCCAGTGCAGTTTGTGTAATAAATCTTACAGCACGTATTCTGGACTCGTGAAACACAAGCAGCTGCATTGTGATGCTCAGACCAGGAAATCCTTCATTTGCAAGTACTGCGAGAAGGAGTACGTGAGTCTGGGTGCTCTGAAGATGCACATAAGGACACACACTTTGCCCTGCATTTGTAAAATGTGTGGAAAAGCTTTCTCAAGACCATGGCTGCTTCAGGGACACATCAGGACACACACAGGTGAGCAGATCACGCTGATTTGATCTTTCATGTCAGGGCACACTTAAAGATTCTAGAGCCATCAGAAGGCAGCAGCTGAAAGATTCTGTGTATTGACCTGCAGTTAATCTTTGCTGAGTGCTGTGAATTGACACATTTTGTAACTTGATTATGTTGTGCAGTTCATTGCTAATAGTGTATGCAAGCATGTGACTCACAGCCAACATGGCAACACTGTAACATGCTCTGACGGGATTTCGCTTTTTTTCTTTGGTAGGTGAGAAACCTTTCTCATGCCCACACTGCAGTCGTGCGTTTGCCGACCGATCTAACCTCCGCGCCCACCTGCAAACCCACTCGGACGTAAAGAAATATCAGTGCAAGAACTGCTCCAAAACCTTCTCTCGCATGTCCCTGCTGCATAAACATGAGGAATCTGGATGCTGCATCACACACTGAGACATGAGGAGCTCACACACACTCACTCAACAGGGCCTGCATTCACCAAGTGCCTGTGATTGTAAACACTGATCTCAGACCTGCTCTTCCTGCGTGTTTACTCGTGATGAAATGGATACGATGCACAACATTCACACTGATGATTTAAAAAATGCACACCTGCGGCTCTGTGTGAGTACAGTGCTTCTGTGGAGTCATTCTGAGATCAGATTCCAGTGCTTCCACACCCAGCCAAGACACCATGTTAACAAGCACAAACAAAAGCATTGAGAAAACAGCCTTCTTATCTTGAGTGTGGCTCCTGGAGAACCTTCAACCACCTCAAAAAGGCAAAAACAAAGTGTTTGCTGGGCCTCTAGGTGTGTGTGGGACTTCATGTAACATGTCATGTGCCTCTCTGTCCATGCTGAGCTGTGTACTCTACATTCGTTTACAGTATGTGATGTTTGGGAGGGTTCATTCGCTGCCTCTCTACTCAGCAGTAGTTTAAGAGCTTCATGTTCTTCACTGAGTTTGAAGGTATGACTGTCACTCGTGTTTGATTATACGCTTTTCTAAGTGGTAATTGGGCCAATATTTCGTGCCATAGAGGGAGGCAAACCAGTGAGCCTGAGACCAAAGAAATAACTAAATTATTTTATCATTTTAAGATTTTAGATCATTTTAAAATGGGGAACAAGCACAAAACCAGCTTTTCTTGAACTGAAAGTATTTCAAGTGTTGTGTGATCATCACACAACAGTGACTGACTAACCAGCACTCAGATATGCAATTCTTGTGTTCACCACGATTTTTTTATTTTTTAACTTTTTCAACTATTGGAATTGTTTGAATGTATATGGCACTCATATGATTGTATTTAGTATTACAAAGTGTTAATTGAGGATTTTGTACAAAGAAATAAAACGTACGCTTTTTGAGTAAATCGTTTCTGATTATCTTTCTGGTACAGTTAGTGTTACACATTGACATTTACATGGTATTTACAATAATATGCAAATAAGCAGCAGTGTAACAGTCCTGCGCTGATGTGTTTACTGTGCTGTGATCTCAGGGCTTTAAACAACAGTGGACACGTTGAGTTTTCAGGATTAACTGTTCAAGAGTCCAAGTTATTGTCATGAATGTTTAGTGGTCAAAAACTCTTGTTCTGTCTTGCAGTAAAATGTCCAGAATGTCCTCAAGAGGACTGAATGCATGTTTGTTCATTGATCTGAAAAGAAACAGTTCACATGAACCTCTTCAGTTCCCAGACAAATCCTAAATGTTTCACCTCCTCAGTGTGTGGATCTCACACTGCTGTCAGTTTCTTTGAAGGCTTCATCTCTCTGATGGGTCACCACAGCAAAGCCAGCACACGTGAAATTTCTTTACTGGAGTATTACTCAGCACTCACACAGCACAAACCAATCTTCATACATCAATATAAATGTACTAATGTAAAAACATAAATTTGATACTATTCCAGACAGGTAAAATCAAGTTCCAACTACATTTTGTTGGACTTTCTGTTGCTATTAGTTTATGCTAATGAAAACTGAACAGGCTAGTGTTGAGTTTAGGTTTAGAAGCCAGAGTCAAGAATTCTGTTCAAACTGGCTACACTTTAAACAATCACATTTACAGTCAGTGGCTATTTGTATGTGTAGGTTTGTATAGGTTGTAATAAGTTTGTTGAGTTATACTGCTGATTTTAAAAAGAACAGATTCTTTTGTGGTTTCAGTATCTGTTGTTTGTTGCCGAATGCAATCTGCAGGAGAAACTAAATCTAAATGTCTTGAACTCCTAAAATCAGGATTTTATCACGTGCCACTCTTGATCACCCGTGTGACGTCAGATCTCTCTTACAAGACTCCAATCACCATGGCTTAAGGACAGAAGGTTACAAGGTTACAAAGGAAGTACATTATCTTTGTTATCTGGTCTCGCTCTCATTTCTCATAACACAGCTGCAGTTACAACACAACACATTGAGTTAGAAAACTGAAGGCCTGTTTGTTCTGTTAAGTGTGTCGGTGAGTTTGAGCTGAAGAAACAGAGTGGAATTATTCCCATGTTTCCTGAAACAAAACTGATGTTTACAAGACCAAAGGCTACAAATGCTACAAAGATCCATTCCTTTAAATGTAAATCATTTAGTTTTCACTGTATGTACTGTAACCAGGAATGATCTGGAAACAGTTTTACTGTGCATAGTGCCTGAAGCTCTTCTGATACTAATCATTATTTCTCCAGAAGTGGGAGAGTATGAATTTAGAGATTTCTAATTCTTCCCTCTAATTCTTTGGACAGTTGCCACAGCTGTGGCTGTAATATGCTGAAAGATAAACTGATATATAACAACAACAGATATAAATTAACACATATAACCTATCAATCATGGCCAGAAAAAAAATCCATCTTGTGACTTAATTACATAGCAGGGAAAAGAGAAACATTAAAACAGCAAACAAGAAATACTTAAAATTCAAGAAACAAGACGTGTTTACACCAGAGGAACATCATCACAGTCTGCTGCTCTGATCTGTCCCATGATGGGAATCCAGAATCAATCACGTCTTTAAACCAATTACAATCAATATTACCAAAATCACTGTTTCTCGAGTGTGACCTCCTTTCTGATTGAACTGATTGAGTTAAAATTAAGTTAATTTGAAATCCCCCTCAATGTGAATCATGTTTATTGCCAAATCTTTCCTGATATCCAGATCTATTCCAAAACTAAAGAGAAACAGGAAGTGATTGATTTACATTTCAGAATCAAGTCAGTGCCTGCAGTTAGTGGCCCTGGCTGTATCCATGAAGACAAAAGACTGTGCAACACAAGCCTTGAAAATATTCACAGCATGATGGTACTAAAAGCATGTCTGAACAGCACAAGTCAGTCTCAGATAAACACTGCTGGATATCAGATGTGCCCTTCCTGAGGGCCATTTATATACCTCACACACTCTCATTTACAATGCAAGCTTTAAGAAGCCTGTAAATATAGCCACATACAGGCCTGTCAGCAGAAGCCCAGCCAGAAACACAATATAAACCTGCCAGGATAATCTGCCAGCTTGACCAGGACTGTCATTTTACTTTCACAAATAGATCTTGCTCACATTGAGATGAGATGCAATTAATTCATTCAGATGCAATGAATCAGATGCAGTGAATCAGCTGCAGTACCTCAGATGTAGTGCCTCAGATTCAGTGAATCAGCTGCAGTACCTCAGATGTAGTGCCTCAGATTCAGTGAATCAGCTGCAGTACCTCAGATGTAGTGCCTCGATTCAGTGAATCAGCTGCAGTACCTCAGATGTAGTGCCTCAGATTCAGTGAATCAGCTGCAGTACCTCAGATGTAGTGCCTCGATTCAGTGAATCAGCTGCAGTACCTCAGATGTAGTGCCTCAGATTCAGTGAATCAGCTGCAGTACCTCAGATGTAGTGCCTCAGATTCAGTGAATCAGCTGCAGTACCTCAGATGTAGTGCCTCAGATTCAGTGAATCAGCTGCAGTACCTCAGATGTAGTGCCTCGATTCAGTGAATCAGCTGCAGTACCTCAGATGTAGTGCCTCAGATTCAGTGAATCAGCTGCAGTACCTCAGATGTAGTGCCTCAGATTCAGTGAATCAGCTGCAGTACCTCAGATGTAGTGCCTCAGATTCAGTGAATCAGCTGCAGTACCTCAGATGTAGTGCCTCAGATTAAGTGAATCAGCTGCAATACCTCAGATGTAGTGCCTCAGATTCAGTGAATCAGCTGCAGTACCTCAGATGTAGTGCCTCAGATTCAGTGAATCAGCTGCAGTACCTCAGATGTAGTGCCTCAGATTCAGTGAATCAGCTGCAGTACCTCAGATGTAGTGCCTCAGATTAAGTGAATCAGCTGCAGTACATCAGATGTAGTGCCTCAGATTCAGTGAATCAGCTGCAGTACCTCAGATGTAGTGCCTCAGATTCAGTGAATCAGCTGCAGTACCTCAGATGTAGTGCCTCAGATTCAGTGAATCAGCTGCAGTACCTCAGATGTAGTGCCACAGATTCAGTGAATCAGCTGCAGTACCTCAGATGTAGTGCCTCAGATTCAGTGAATCAGCTGCAGTACCTCAGATGTAGTGCCTCGATTCAGTGAATCAGCTGCAGTACCTCAGATGTAGTGCCTCGATTCAGTGAATCAGCTGCAGTACCTCAGATGTAGTGCCTCGATTCAGTGAATCAGCTGCAGTACCTCAGATGTAGTGCCTCAGATTCAGTGAATCAGCTGCAGTACCTCAGATGTAGTGCCTCAGATTAAGTGAATCAGCTGCAGTACATCAGATGTAGTGCCTCAGATTCAGTGAATCAGCTGCAGTACCTCAGATGTAGTGCCTCAGATTCAGTGAATCAGCTGCAGTACCTCAGATGTAGTGCCACAGATTCAGTGAATCAGCTGCAGTACCTCAGATGTAGTGCCTCAGATGCAGTGAATCAGCTGCAGTACCTCAGATGTAGTGCCTCAGATGCAGTGAATCAGCTGCAGTACCTCAGATGTAGTGCCTCAGATGCAGTGAATCAGCTGCAGTACCTCAGATGTAGTGCCTCAGATTCAGTGAATCAGCTGCAGTACCTCAGATGTAGTGCCTCAGATTCAGTGAATCAGCTGCAGTACCTCAGATGTAGTGCCTCAGATGCAGTGAATCAGCTGCAGTACCTCAGATGTAGTGCCTCAGATGCAGTGAATCAGCTGCAGTACCTCAGATGTAGTGCCTCAGATTCAGTGAATCAGCTGCAGTACCTCAGATGTAGTGCCTCAGATTCAGTGAATCAGCTGCAGTACCTCAGATGTAGTGCCTCAGATTCAGTGAATCAGCTGCAGACCTCAGATGTAGTGCCTCGTTTAGTGAATCAGCTGCAGTACCTCAGATGTAGTGCCTCAGATTCAGTGAATCAGCTGCAGTACCTCAGATGTAGTGCCTCAGATTCAGTGAATCAGCTGCAGTACCTCAGATGTAGTGCCTCAGATTCAGTGAATCAGCTGCAGTACCTCAGATGTAGTGCCTCAGATTCAGTGAATCAGCTGCAGTACCTCAGATGTAGTGCCTCAGATTCAGTGAATCAGCTGCAGTACCTCAGATGTAGTGCCTCAGATTCAGTGAATCAGCTGCAGTACCTCAGATGTAGTGCCTCAGATTCAGTGAATCAGCTGCAGAAAGGCCCTCAGTGAATCAGCTGTCAGATGTAGTGCCTCAGATTCAGTGAATCAGCTGCAGTACCTCAGATGTAGTGCCTCGATTCAGTGAATCAGCTGCAGTACCTCAGATGTAGTGCCTCAGATTCAGTGAATCAGCTGCAGTACCTCAGATGTAGTGCCTCAGATTCAGTGAATCAGCTGCAGTACCTCAGATGTAGTGCCTCAGATTCAGTGAATCAGCTGCAGTACCTCAGATGTAGTGCCTCAGATTCAGTGAATCAGCTGCAGTACCTCAGATGTAGTGCCTCAGATTCAGTGAATCAGCTGCAGTACCTCAGATGTAGTGCCTCAGATTCAGTGAATCAGCTGCAGTACCTCAGATGTAGTGCCTCAGATGCAGTGAATCAGCTGCAGTACCTCAGATGTAGTGCCTCAGATGCAGTGAATCAGCTGCAGTACCTCAGATGTAGTGCCTCAGATTCAGTGAATCAGCTGCAGTACCTCAGATGTAGTGCCTCAGATTCAGTGAATCAGCTGCAGTACCTCAGATGTAGTGCCTCAGATTCAGTGAATCAGCTGCAGTACCTCAGATTCAGTGAATCAGCTGCAGTACCTCAGATGTAGTGCCTCAGATTCAGTGAATCAGCTGCAGTACCTCAGATGTAGTGCCTCGATTCAGTGAATCAGCTGCAGTACCTCAGATGTAGTGCCTCAGATTCAGTGAATCAGCTGCAGTACCTCAGATGTAGTGCCTCAGATTCAGTGAATCAGCTGCAGTACCTCAGATGTAGTGCCTCAGATTCAGTGAATCAGCTGCAGTACCTCAGATGTAGTGCCTCAGTCAGTGAATCAGCTGCAGTACCTCAGATGTAGTGCCTCAGATTCAGTGAATCAGCTGCAGTACCTCAGATGTAGTGCCTCAGATTCAGTGAATCAGCTGCAGTACCTCAGATGTAGTGCCTCAGATTCAGTGAATCAGCTGCAGTACCTCAGATGTAGTGCCTCAGATTCAGTGAATCAGCTGCAGTACCTCAGATGTAGTGCCTCAGATTCAGTGAATCAGCTGCAGTACCTCAGATGTAGTGCCTCAGATTCAGTGAATCAGCTGCAGTACTCAGATGTAGTGCCTCAGATTCAGTGAATCAGCTGCAGTACCTCAGATGTAGTGCCTCAGATTCAGTGAATCAGCTGCAGTACCTCAGATGTAGTGCCTCAGATTCAGTGAATCAGCTGCAGTACCTCAGATGTAGTGCCTCAGATTCAGTGAATCAGCTGCAGTAGGCCTCAGATGTAGTGCCTCAGATTCAGTGAATCAGCTGCAGTACCTCAGATGTAGTGCCTCAGATTCAGTGAATCAGCTGCAGTACCTCAGATGTAGTGCCTCAGATTCAGTGAATCAGCTGCAGTACCTCAGATGTAGTGCCTCAGATTCAGTGAATCAGCTGCAGTACCTCAGATGTAGTGCCTCAGATTCAGTGAATCAGCTGCAGTACCTCAGATGTAGTGCCTCAGATTCAGTGAATCAGCTGCAGTACCTCAGATGTAGTGCCTCAGATTCAGTGAATCAGCTGCAGTACCTCAGATGTAGTGCCTCAGATTCAGTGAATCAGCTGCAGTACCTCAGATGTAGTGCCTCAGATTCAGTGAATCAGCTGCAGTACCTCAGATGTAGTGCCTCAGATTCAGTGAATCAGCTGCAGTACCTCAGATGTAGTGCCTCAGATTCAGTGAATCAGCTGCAGTACCTCAGATGTAGTGCCTCAGATTCAGTGAATCAGCTGCAGTACCTCAGATGTAGTGCCTCAGATTCAGTGAATCAGCTGCAGTACCTCAGATGTAGTGCCTCAGATTCAGTGAATCAGCTGCAGTACTGTAGTGCCTCAGATTCAGTGAATCAGCTGCAGTACTCTCAGATGTAGTGCCTCAGATTCAGTGAATCAGCTGCAGTACCTCAGATGTAGTGCCTCAGATTCAGTGAATCAGCTGCAGTACCTCAGATGTAGTGCCTCAGATTCAGTGAATCAGCTGCAGTACCTCAGATGTAGTGCCTCAGATTCAGTGAATCAGCTGCAGTACCTCAGATGTAGTGCCTCAGATTCAGTGAATCAGCTGCAGTACCTCAGATGTAGTGCCTCAGATTCAGTGAATCAGCTGCAGTACCTCAGATGTAGTGCCTCAGATTCAGTGAATCAGCTGCAGTACCTCAGATGTAGTGCCTCAGATTCAGTGAATCAGCTGCAGTACCTCAGATGTAGTGCCTCAGATTCAGTGAATCAGCTGCAGTACTCAGATGTAGTGCCTCAGATTCAGTGAATCAGCTGCAGTACCTCAGATGTAGTGCCTCAGATTCAGTGAATCAGCTGCAGTACCTCAGATGTAGTGCCTCAGATTCAGTGAATCAGCTGCAGTACCTCAGATGTAGTGCCTCAGATTCAGTGAATCAGATGCAGTACCTCAGATGTAGTGCCTCAGATTCAGTGAATCAGCTGCAGTACCTCAGATGCACTAAATCAGATGTGTGTGTCAACATGGACTGAGGATCAAAAGGTTAAATTCAAAGCATTTGAGATCAATGTTGAGATCAATTAAGCTCACAGATACAGTAGGAAATTTTTGATGAGTTGGGAAGGATCTTTTTTTAACTGTTTTCCAGACAAAATTCCAGTCTAGTCATTTACATATGTAAAATCAAACTATTAAATTAGAAGTGGAGGTAGTACAACTGCTGGAAGTTTAGTGTTCTCTATAATCCTGAGAATGAGCAACAGTAATAATTCATGCTTACAGCAAACACTTGTAACACTAAACCACTAATAAAAACAACATTATAAAGACGTAAAGAATCCGATTCTGAACCATATGCATGAGCCAATAGCAAACAGACTGTTGGCGGGGCTGAGACTAGCGGCTAGTAAATGTAAAGTGATGTAAGGATTTGTGCTGTTGTGTGTTAGTACAGCAGCTGCAGAGCTCTGTGTGTGTGTAATGCTGAGTAACACACGTCTGTCGAGTGGAGTGTAAGATTTCTGACTCACTCAGAGATCATGAATGTGTCCTCAGGAAACACATCAGTGCCAACGCAAAGCTCAGCAGTCACAGAAGAAAACTTTGTTTCATCTTTGCATTTATTGGTCTTTCTAGGGAACACTTAAAATAAACTCTACAGAATTTTTACGTTTTTAAGCTAAGGCAAAAAAGATACATTAATTTTGGATTGATTGTATCCTTTCATAGGCTTCATTGAGATTGAATTTTCATTAGCAAACAAAACTAACAGTGACACTCACTGACTGTCTAAGCGACGCTGCTCATACAACAGTGGAGCTGTTTGATGCTGCTTGTCAAGATTAGTTGTGACATCAAAATGTGTTTTTAAAATCATCAGTTATGAATTGTTACGAGATTTTTATCAGAATAATCATGATGTTTTGTGACTGTTTATTGATTGTGGTTTATTTTGCCTTTGAAAGGCTTGAGAACTTGTGTGTGAAGATATGAAGACATATGGTACCAGTCAAAAGCCTTTTGAACTGACCATCAAAGCTGTGAAATCTTACCCGCTCTGTAAAACATCAGGGCAGACGGATGGAAGATCTATGATATCTTACATAAAAGTTACGTATTAAAGTCGTGCGCTGTGGACCTGTGATACTCTAACTTCATCTTTACTTTGATGCTCTTTATGATGCTTTTTTTTCTTTTGCATGAATCAAGTCAAAAATAAAATCAGGTGGAGATTACATTCACATGTACAATAAATAAAATACAGCAGAACACAAACAGAGTTGACACAGTCAGTGTCACTCACACACACACACACACACACACTTCTCTTGGTCTGCTGTAATGAACCTCTTATGTTGCCGAGCAGAATCTGACCTTGTGCTCTTTGCTGTGGCTCTGTGGGTTTTGGACTTGGGAACAGGAAGTCCCAGTACAGACAGAGTGTCTGCGATTCCTGCGCTGCTCCACAGAGAAACACTTTGTTCACGGCCACCAAGGAAAATTTAAGACAACAAAAACACACACGCTCTGGAAAAATGAACATTTGAGACGGGCCTCCTCAAGCTTTTCTTCTCTTTTTAAAACTCCTGATGATAAATACTATCACTCACGTCTCCAAAAGGGCAACAATAACATAACCCAGAGAAAAGTGTGCACAAACCTGAAAAACTGCAGATAATGAATGAATCTAAGCCGAGAATAATGACTCCCAACTCGGACATGAATTGGGTCTGATTTATTAAGAACGGAATAAGGCATCTGTTTTATAATGTATATATGAATCATATAAATATACATTCACGTTTTGCTGATTATGGTTTATTGAGAGTTTGACTGCTTTGGTTACATTATAACAGAGCAGCACAGGGTGTTATAATTGATTTAAAACAGTTTTTCATTGCTTAATGTGTTCTGGAACAGGGGCTGTTGTGTTCTGTACTTCAGTTATGTGGTAATGCATGTAAATAAAAGTGTAACCAGGGCACATGTATACACAATAAAAAAATAGAGAATTACAGAAAATGGAAATTCCTGCTAATTTTCTACAGTGTTGTGGGTGGTTGCCAAGGTGTTACTATAGTAAGTGTCATTTCCTTGTGTTGCTATGAGCTTGCTGTGTTGTTCTGTGTGATTGCTAAGAGCTTTCGTTTCCAACAAACTTTTAAAACAGAAAAGGGTGGAGGGAAGAAGGAAGAAAGAGAAGAGAGAGAAGAGAGAGAGAGAGAGAAGAGGAGAGAGAGGACAAGATTTTCATCCCCTCAGGCTACAGTTATCTACCTCCACACAGTTCTACCTGAATCAAGACATCACGCTCTGTCTAAAACAATGCTTTGTCTTTTCTCTAACATGTTGTTCTATCATGAATCAATATCCTGTGATCCTCCTGGTTCATGACAATCCACCTGTTTGTTTCAGAACAGAACTGTGATCCTGAAAGAATTGTGATAAAGCGTGTACCTTCACATATGAGCAGGTTATCTGTTTGTAGCATGCTGCCACGTGCCCCACTGCACCTGACAGTCTTAACGCAGCATTCCTCACCTGAAAGAGACAGAAAGACAGGGCGAGTTTTAACACGACCACCTAGACGCTTATACACTTGTTCAGCAGCTGCAGGTGTAGCTGAAATCTCATGTAATACTGCGGCTCCAGGTCTGCAGGTGAGCTATGTGCTAGTATTCCTCTAAGTTTTAAAGGGGAGGTGAGGGGAGCCTGATCTTTATAACATGGGATGAGCGGTCCAGATGATGGTTTATTTTGAAGAATAATGCTTTTTACTCTTCGTGATTTGATTGCTTTGCAGATTCTTTGCCCTTCCTTTATGTATCTGCAGACACAGTTCATTTTAATGTTCAAGAAACTACCCATAATTCAATGTGGTGACATGATCCTCTTATGGGCTGTCTGTTAAGTATTTCTAAAAGCGTAACCGAATGTAGTGCTACATTACAACAACATTCTTATCTGCTTATTGAACATACTGGTTTAATTCTGCATGTCTCACTATTGTCACCATTTTTTTCTCTATCGGTTTGAAATGCCATGAATCATCCGTCTTAAAGATGCTGCATATCATCAGTGATGTGCATCAATGCAGTGAAAGTAAGGTGCTGTCTGATGTGATGCATCAGTTCATACTTACTGTCATATGTAACCATAATCATATGAGCGTGTAATGTACACTTCTGCTTACAGCATGTTTTAAATCATCTACTAACTATTGAGGTCTTTTTGTGGATCTCATCCCTTATCCTTTATGGGTTTTTTGCTTTATTTTGAGAGATGATTTTCGAGTACAGGGGAGATATGACACATGATGCAGAACTGCAGAGGAAAACGTTCCTGTAAATCCTGTGCTGTGTTTATGAGGTGAGGAAAATGTGAGTGACATTCATTATAGTTATAGTCCTTGTGCTACACTCCAGTAAATAAGATCTGAGATGAGGTGACATATTGTCCTGTTCTTATGACTCTTACTGATGTTATATTAATACAGCAGTATTACATGTTAATGAACATGTTCGTTCAGACACGATCACAGGACTCTTATTTTGAAGCTGGAGGTCGCGTATGTGTAACACTTCACACTTCTCACTCGTACGAGGGGCTGGAGGACCCGATTGTGCTTCTCTTTAGTTTCTGCCATTACAGGTAAAGAAAATAAAACCTGTTTAAATGTGTTTAAACATCCAGACGACTGTAATGTAGCGTGAAGGTAGACAGCAGCACTGGTGCAGCCGTTTGAGGTTTTGTGCCTTTCTGAAACAGAGGAAGAGATGTGAGCTGCTCTGACATGATAATTAAGATCATGTCTTAATTACAGCGCTGTGTTTCTGAAGCTCACACTCATTTCTTCTTATTAAAGAGAAGAAATGGCGCTTCATGCGCTTTAAAGAGCACGCTGTGACGTCGCCGTCAGGTCACGTGATCACACAAGGGCCGTACAGCGGTGCTGTAAATCTGTGAATAAATGGCCGAATCATTGTTTTAATCGCCTCTTACGAGAGCACCAGTTAAACACATTGTTAAAAAATATAAGCATTACATATCATTAATGGTGCGGTGTAATGGCTCTTCTCTTCTGTACGGACAGGTTACAGGGGCCTGTGGGCGGGGCCTGTGGGCGGGGCCTGCAGCAGATGGTGAAGATGAAGAAAAGTGATGCTAGTGGAAAAGCACATCTGTGTGTGTTTGCTCTGAGTGCCATTAAAGCAGGAGAAGAAATCACGTGTGCCTATGCAGAAGACTATCTGTGGAGAGCACAAGTGTGTCGTAAAGCGTGCCATGGTGCAATACATTACAGGCTGTTAGAAATATATGAATCTGACTTATCCTTATCATTTATCAGTCATTTATACACTAAAGAACGGACTGCTGCAGTCTTGGGTCAGTGGATTATTTTCATGTTAGGTGTGGCATACAATGGCCACATTGCAGCGAATGGGTGAAATGTAATCTCAAAAAACTCCAGTGATTAACTATGTAAAAATGAAAAACTCAATGTTGAAGTCATGCGGTATCTGCATCAGATTTATCAGATCTATCTCTGACATACATGATGTTTTACAGATGAGCAGTGCTGCCTCTGATTCCTCTCTCCAGTCAAAGATGGATGATGAGGCTTCTGCTCAAAACGTTCCTCATCAGGTACATCCATCACTAAAGCCTGAAGACTGTCGTGTTTTAATCTGCTGGAAATGACGGCACCAGACAGTTTAACGTGTACAGTGGGTTAGTGTAGAGGAGTGTTTCAGTCTCTTTAAAATGTTGCTGCTTTCAGTCAGTGTGTGAGTGCAGAATGTTGAACTGGATGAAAGTGGTTCCCATAAGGAACTTTAACACTGTGTGTGAAAGGTCCTCGTGAAGCCAGCTCTGCTCAAGATGTGTGTGAGCACAGACAGGTTTACTGGAGTAAATGTTTTTCTCTCTGCACTCTTGTCAGCTTTTTATTGTAATATTTCAAATACTATAATCATGTAAAATGTTACTTGTACTTTTTCTTTTACAGACTGTGACACAGTTCCGAAATGAAAATGAAATTTTTGTACCAAGGCTGAGATGGAATAAAAATATCACTGTAAGTTCTCAAATTGCAACAAGAGATTCAGTGTCATGTCATAGTGACCTTGATATTGATTTTGTTTAGCAACATTTATTCTCATTATCAATAATTCAGTGAATTGTGTAATGTCATTTATGAAATATTATTGCGTTGAATACAAAGCAATTAATATATTGCTTTGACTACAAAATAAGTGAATCAAGTATTTGCATCACCTTTACTTCAAGCCCAAAATTATGAAATCAAATGTCTTGTTTTGTCAGATCAGCTGGCCAAAACTTTATTATAACAAATAATAAAAAGCAGCAAATCATCACATTTAACTTTTAAAATAAAAAAAGACCAATTCATTGATTGTCACAGTTGCCAATTTATGTCTGATAATTTACTGATTAATAAATTAATTGTGGCCGGTCTTCTGATTTGTTTTAGATGAAAGACGCCGATCTTGAAGATTCTGATGAGCTCTTTGATTTCACACCAGACAGTTCAGAATATTACCTTTCAGACGGCACTTCTGAAAGTGACAGTGATGTTAGTCTTACACTACACCAGACAAAACATCAGCTTCATGATAATGATGACCTGACTGTTGATGAATCCAGTTCAGTGAGTTTTCCTGCCTGTGACAGAACAACACCAGACAAAAAACACAGCCTTACATCTGCAGAATCTGGAACAGGAGAAGAACCCACATCTAGTCAGAACACAACAGATGAAGTAGTTGTGAGTGCTTACCAAAAACGAGATGGCAGCAGAGTGTACAACAAGAGACATTACTGCTTGTATTGCTCTAAACCTTATGCTAAGATGGCAAGACATCTAGAAGGTTTACATGCAGATAAATCTGATGTGGCTAAAGCTCTGAGTTTTCCAAAGGGTTCACAGGAGAGAAAAAAACAGCTGGACTATATTCGCAACAGAGGAAACTACGCTCACAATGCTGCTGTTATGGAATCTGGAAAGGGGGAATTAGTGCCGTTCAAACGGCCACATAAAAAAGTGCAGGGAGAGAATTTCATGCATTGTGCGTTCTGTCAGGGACTATTTACAAGAAAGATCCTGTGGCGACACATGCGTACTTGTAGACTGAAACCTCAGTCAGTCACCCCCAAACCAGGAAAAAACCGTGTTCAGTCCATGTGTACATACACAGGGCCTGTGCCTTCAAACATAAGCAAACAACTGTGGGGAGTAATCAGTGCCATGAATCCTGACCCAATCACAGATATCATAAAACATGACAGAGTCATCAGTGAAATTGGGCAGCACTTGTTAAACACAGGTGGGCTTTCAGCCAAGAATCAACAGTGTGTGCGGGGGAAGATGAGAGAATTGGGAAGGCTGATCTACAATGCTAGGAGATTCACCTCCTTAAAAACAATGGAAGATTGTGTAAATCCAAAGAAGTACATGGAGACTGTCAGAGCTGTTCAGTATACATGTGGGTATGACAGTGAAGCCGACAGGTTCATGATTCCATCACTTGCAAAGAAGCTTGGGAATTCCCTGGTTAAAGTAAGCAAACTGTTAAAAGCTCAGGGCTTAATCTCGAATGACAAACAGCTTGTGAAGAATGCCAGTGAGTTCCAAGAAGTCCACGAGAGTAAGTGGAACGAGATGATCTTGGCTACAGCACTGAGGAATATCAGGGAAGCAAAGTGGAATGTGCCCACTCTTCTGCCCTTTACTGAAGATGTCCAAAAAATGCACACATATCTGTGTCAGGCACAAGACGAGTGCTTCAAATCCCTCTCTGAAAGTCCTTCTGCTAAAGCCTGGATGGAGCTGGCAAAGGTTTGTCTAGCACAGGTGATTCTCTTTAACCGGCACAGGGACGCAGTGGTGGCGAGCGCTCCTTTGTCTGTGTTTTTATCAAGACACACTTCTGATTAGCATGATGTGGACTGGGCTCTGTCTGAAGTGGAAAAAAGATTCTGCCGACACTTCACAAGGGTTATCACCAGGGGAAAGTGTGGTCGACCAGTTCCAATTCTTCTGACACCAAAAATGCTGTGTGTTTTAGAACTTCTTGTTAAGCAGAGAGAGGCTTGTGGGGTGTCAAAAGACAACACCTATATGTTTGCAAGACCAGAAGCCATGACACATTTTCGAGGGTCAGACTGCCTCCGTGGCTTTGCGAGGGCATGTGGTGTGAAGTGTCCCAAGGCACTGACATGTAGCAGACTGCGAAAGCATGCCGCAACTCTTTCAACAGTGCTGAATATGACAGAAATGGACCAGCTGGCAAACTTTCTGGGACACGACATAAGAATCCAGCATGAGTTCTGTCCAGTCCCTGAGAAGACCCTGCAACTTGCCAAGATCAGCAAAGTTCTAATGGCTCTCGAACAAGGAAAATTAGCTGAGTTCTATGGCAAGAACTGGGATCAAATTCGGATAGATGCTGATGGTATGTTACAGTTCATTATTTTCCATATATTCATTTCTTCTAAATCATATTAATAAGCTAAACTTTCTGACCTCCACAGAAAAAGTTCTGGAAACTGATGAGAAAGACAGGACCATACAGGAAGGACACTGTTCATCTACTGTTGCTGGTTTGTACTGCTGTCAAAATATCAATACTGCAGTCTCTGTTTATAGTTTCAGTCACATGGAGACAACGGTAGATTTTGCTGTATTTCGCTGTGCAGTCATGTAGAACAATAGATTCTCTTCTAACTTCATAATAAAACTTGAAGACAGTAACTTTAGTGTACGAGGAATTCCCCCGTCAGAAGCTCATATGGGGGATTGATGAATTTTGGGGGCGAGGCTTGTAGGAGGCATTGTAAGAGGACATTAAAAACTATCCCTGCATTTTTAGGAGCTACTTAATTCAATTTAATGTTTTTGTATAGTGTTGTTTTCAATATGTATTATTTCAAACAAACAACAAACCATCCAGTAAAGTAGCCACAGGTCTATATCATACTGTATGTTATTATACTATACACACTTGTTTCCCAGCACAGTGTGCTGCAGTGTTGATTTATATTTAGAGTTGTGTTTGTAATATACTTGCAGAATTATGTCATTCATAACTACTTTGCAGTTAGTTAAACTTTGTCACCATAATAATGTAAAAATGTTAAATATGAACATGTTAAAGTTGTTCAGAGCAGCAGAAAATGGTGCAAACAGAAATTCAAAGACAATAGTAAACAGTTTTTCAATTACTGCATCTATAAAGCAGCTCTGCAGAAACAGTGACATCATCATCTGGCTCAGTTCAGTTCTCTCTCAGTCTGTGCAGTCAAGTCAACAATACAGCCAAATATCAGAGTCACTCAAAGTCTATCAGTAACAGAAATGGAGAACTTGGCCGAGTCCAGACTCTTACAGATTAAAGGTTTTATAACCGTTTCCAGTCTGCTGAGCAACAACAGGTCCTCAGAAATCTCTGTCTGTGCCATGATACACTTTCACAAACATGCTGTGAGAATCAGACTTTGATTTATCTCTTCATTTTGTGATTTTGTTTTCTGCATGTTTATTCATTGTGCCTTCCTGGGGGAAATAGAAGTACAGTTATTTAACAGAACATCTTTAAAATATTGTGTGACATCAAGTACAGAAACAACTCAAGCCAGAGGAATTGTGTATAAATGATCCATGTTCCATGTAGCTTTACTGTCAAATAAAATACCCACAGCATAATTCTTGGATTGTACTACATAATTTATATAATGAATCCAAAATGTTGTTACTGTTGTTTCTTCCTGAACATTTAGTTTAAAAATATTTTTATGAATGTATGAAAAGCAGCAACAACAACAGTGATCAGATATAACAGTTCTTATTAAAGACAACACAACGTGTGCATATAACAGAGAAATTCATCCTAATTGTCTTGACCATCATTTCAGTCCAGATGCTAATGGAGAAATCCATGTTTTTTATTTTTCTGACCACTTAAAGGTAAAACTATCCAGAGGAAAAATCCCTGGCAGCAGACGAGGTGCAGGCGGTGGAAAGACACATGAAGCACTTCATCACGTCGTGTACAGTACCAGCTAAGAGTGACTGTGAGAAGTGTTTAAAGGCTGAACCAGAAGCCCTGAAGAACCGAGACTGGAAGAACCTCAAATTCTTCATCTATAACCGCATTACAGCCTATAAAAAGAGTTTGCAAATTCAATGCAAATAATGTCAAACAAAACCTGGAGGATATTTAACACTTATTGTTAGATGCTTTTCATCTGGTGACATCAGTGACAGATATGACGACATATTAAACAAGACTGCAGTCTGTCTTATAATTACTGATGATGGCCACAAGCTGAAATGCACAACTCAAACAAACCTTCTGTTGGACTTTTGACATCTAGTTTTTGTTTACATTTGAATGTCTTGTTTTAGACATTCAAATGTCTCTTCTTTTGTATATAAGTATATAGAAATAGTTCATTTTGAGATTTATTTGACTTCATTTGTTACATTTGTAAAGTTGAATTCATTAAAAATTAAATTCAACTAATTAAAAATGAGTTGATATCTTAAGATTCGTTTAATAGCAGATTATCATGGTTAACTAGCAGCTGATGGTTGGCTGTGGTTAAAAACGTACAATTCTTGCGGTTAAAGAACGAACAGTTTTCAGTGGAAAGGTTAAAGTTTTTTGTTTTGTCTGATATGGGTTGGCAGTAATTAGCAACAATTCATTAATTTTAGTATGAGAGAGCTTCACTGCTTCAGCTGTTCTTATCAAATCCAGTAACAATCACACCAGAAATTCAGCCTGTTGTGAACATGACACACAACACTAGATGCTCAGCGAGTCTGCATCACAGCTCCATTTGAACAGCCACTCATACTGTTTTACTGCTACTGTCTTCATTCTGTAGTTAAACAGAATTAATGTAGATAAACGCATGCAATCAGAGAATTTACATGATATAAATGCTTAAACTTTGCCATTAGTAACACGTATTGCGCAAATCAAATGGATTTTTTTGTGTATTATGCAAGTAATAGGCAAATAAGGTCCCTATTGATTGTTAAACCCATTTAGCATTAAAAGTCCAGATATTTGAAGTCGTGTATAGGCTAACAAAGCTACAGTTAGTAGTTTAAATTCACTTTAATGTGTTAGTGGAATGAAGGCTGTGCGTGTGTGTTGTGTCCTGACAGACCCTGTAATTACACCTTCATTAGAATCACTGTCTGCTGGTGTCATTCACAAGAGAAACAGCAGGTTTGGACTGTGAGGCCTGTACGCTGCACAGTTTGTTTTTATGCAGCCTCTATTGAAAATAAATCACTGCCTAACAAACTCAGAGCTTGTGGTAGGTCTGTCCTCAAAGCTTTATACATGAAAAATCCGTTTTCTTGAAGCTCACTGATGTTTTGTATTGTTCTGAAGAGCAGCTGGACTCTGGCCGACAGAACTGTAGTTTATACTGCTTCAGCAGTGTATTAACATTAACAGACCATTTTTCCTTCTAACAAAGTAAACATTTGGAAACAAGCCTCTTTGGCCATTAACAGGCTGGTCAGCAGGATTTAGCATTCAAATGAATCTGTCCAACAGAGAAGTCATTTAAATCTCATATATTTCCTGTCATTAATTTGGTTGACATACACAAACTGCCCAATGGACAGAATACCAAATTCTCTTGCACATGTGCAGTCTTTCTGTCTCTCTCTCTGTATCTGTGTGTCTCCCTCACTCTCTCTCCCCTCACTCTCTCTCTGTATCTGTGCGTCTCCCTCACTCTCTCTCTGTATCTGTGCGTCTCCCTCTCTCTCTCTCTGTCTCTCTCTGTCTCTCTCTGTCTCTCTCTGTCTCTCTCTGTCTCTCTCTGTCTGTCTCTCTGTCTCTCTCTGTCTCTGAAGTGTGGAATCTTGCACTAGGAAGAAATAAACAGTGAATGGAGCTGGGAAATCTAAATATTTAATACAGTTTTTTCTCTTAATTGCCTGATTTACATGAACACAATGTAAATTATTAGATGGGAGACAGGGTTAGTTTCTAGTCAGTTTCTATATAAGCACATACTTTAAAGTCTAGCCTATTATTAAAGTTTAAAAGATTGCAGCTTTAACAATTCTTTTTGTGTTCTATAGAAAAATGAAAGCATATTAATTTGAGATGACACGAGTGTGAGAAAATGACAAAATGTTCATTTTTGAGTGAACTGTTTGCTAAACATTCATCCTGTATGGGAACAAAAGTGTCTTAAAGTCTCTTAAATCTGATATAACCCCCTCACCCACGCAGCAGTCCTCAGATCAGATGAATTATCGAGTAAGTGTGTGATTAACTTCTGCCAGTGGAATTTCCCATTGAAAGAGAGCAGGATGACACAAGCTTGCATGAATCACTCCATCGTCTTCTCTGAGGGACTCGGGTGTGTATCAAACCCTCTCTGATGGGAGTCGTGTATGACCAAATATAAAACAAAAGCTGTCTTTATCTGATTCATCCTACACACAGGAGACACAATAATTACACTAAGAGTTAACAGGTGGTGGCAGGACAAGTTTAGTTTCCTTTTAAAGTATTTCAGATCTGCTAAATATATGCCAACATGGGCTGTTCCAACATCCAGATGCTTCATGGTCTGTGAACTGATTGTATCATTGATCTCATCACAATACATTCTGGTAATGATACATTCAGGGCTGTATTCGGCACTATAGATGTAAAATATCAGTTTTGCTGGCTTTATAAGCAGAAAAGCTTAAATTTCAAATTCAGAAATCTGTGACATTTTTCTAGCAAACCTAAAAACATGAATCAGTTTAGGCTAAACTAAAATGTCCTTTTCTAATTTTATGAAAAAGTGACTAACTTTTATGACTTAGCAAACCAAAACATTCTGCGGCATTCGTAATTGTTAAAGAGAAACACATCTTGTGTTAAGCTCTGTTCTGACCAGGGTTGGACTCAATAAACTCATCAGAACACCAACAGTCTGACATTTTAGATTAAGCAAAACTGTGGGGGAGATTTTGCCTCACTTTTAAATATTTTTACATTTCCACCCACTTGTGTTTTCAGACTTTTTTAAGATCTGTCTTACAGGAATAAAATGTAAAGCTTTATTGCCTGCATTTGTGACAATGCTGCTTTTTATGATTCTTATAAGTTTTCTAAATTTCTATATGAAAATTTTTTAAAGCAAAACAAATATGCAATTTAGAAAATATAAAAATATATTTTGAAAATATATTAAATGAATGATCATTTGGGCCACACCCGTCCAGTAAATCTGGGGTGTTAAAAGCTGACTGGCTGACACTCAAGTATCTTTTCAAACTATCTGCTGTGTGTGTTCTTTCACATCTCAGTGTGGGAGCTCAGCTCTAATGACACACACACTTCAACAAGCCCTTGCATTCCTGAGTGCAGAGAACCAAGCCCACCGCAAGTTAAAACATGCTGCAAATCATATCTTCCTCTCCTGGCCAAAGACAATCCCACAAGCCACTGGGGTGATGCCACAGCTCAGGGCTGGGACACAGCGACTGGGCTGTTCAGACCTGCAGGCTACACTTCTGGAAACAAGCCTCTGTTCCTGACAGAGGATCAGATCATGACACATGAAGACAAGTACCTGTTAAAGAGCGTGTAAAACTGAAACCTGAAAACAGACAACGTTACAGGACTTAAAACAAAGAAAATGTATGATGTGAAATGAAGAATTGGGATTCTGTTGGAACTGAAATAAAGCAGGACAAAGAAAAAATAATATCAATTAAGAAAACAATCAAACGCTTATTTACGCCCTTATAAGGACAAAGGTTTCTTTGTTACAGTGTAACAGTGTGTGGGCTGCTGTGTGAGCCAAATGCTCTAGATAACTGGACCAGCCCGACACACAGCACAGGTTACAGAAGGCAGATAACAACTGTCTGAAGGAAACATACCACCTGCTCGTTCAAACACCCCCACACAGCACATGACGTGAGACAGATGAAACAGAGACAAGACCCAGAGCGGAGAGACAAGACCCAGAGCGGAGAGACAAGACCCAGAGCGGAGAGACAAGACCCAGAGCGGAGAGACAAGACCCAGAGCGGAGAGACAAGACCCAGAGCGGAGAGACAAGACCCAGAGCGGAGAGACAAGACCCAGAGCGGAGACTCTATCTGTCCACCTGCTGAGGGCACCTCCAGAAAGAGTGAGTGAAATCACTGAGATTTATCTTTACAAAAACATTCCTGCCTTTAAAATCTAGCTTCCTCTAAAACCTGAAATCCTTCAGAATTCAAAGGTCAATTCTGATATTAATGACCTGTTTTTGTTTGTTTTGTCACCAGTATAGTCACCAATATATATCTATTACTTCAGCGTGTGTGTGTGATGAAAGGCAAAACAAATATGGGAATTTAAAGCAGTTGGTTCTCAGGGCAATAATTCTGCTATTAGTTTTTCATGATCAGTTGTGAAAGATGTGGTCAACACAAGTTTATCTGATGATCAAACGTCTGATGAGAATCTGTGACATGTATGACATCAGTAGACAACAGAATAGGTGATTCATATGTGATTAGATTCGTTTGCAAGATTTTTAATTAGTTAGTTTTTTTGTTTCATATGTTTCTGGTCTAGGTGTCAGTTAATTTCTGATTCATAGTCTATCAGCTGAACTCCATGTCATTAACCAAAGCTAAGCTTTCAACAATTTTCAAAACTTTCTATTTCTTAGCCCTGCTTTTAAGTGATGGACAAGAAGACAGCATATTTCCCCTGAAGAGAAGGATGTGGCTCGTGGGAAAAAAGAATGATGGGGCTTTTCTGAACAGTGTGTCTCCACATTTCCTGTCTAGCATAATATCATAAAGTAGGAAGTTACTGAGTCTGCAGTCTGCCCTGCCAACACTGGAACAATCCAGCTGTGAGTCTGCATGAGAGAGAGAGACATGTTTTACACGTAACACTATATGTGAAATCACAGTTGCATGTGTGCAGGTTTCTTCAGTCAGTCAGATGTCTGCTCTTGGCTCCGTCCACACCAGTCACTAGTCTGTTCTGCTGTAATTGTTTCCAGATTGGTGTTAGAGGTCAGACTCACAGTGCACAGCCCTGCCAGGTTTATAAACACAGCAGTGCTTCCAGATGGCCAGCGGCTCCAGTCTGGCTAGCAGGTTGATTGGGTTCAGAATAAAAGCAGGTGGAGAGCAGACAATGAATTCCCTGACACTTTACACCTCTCTCTCTCTCTCTTTCACCATCACTCAACAGCACAAGTCTTTTCAGATATAACCTCCAGCAGCTCTCAGTGTGGTGTTTTCTGTGTGGAGATTTGAGCATTTCCTTCATAATGACTTAACATTTTAAAGTTCATCTATAATGTATGAATCTGTTAATGCATGTACACTGCAGAGTTTGTAACGGCTGTGCAAAGACTTCTGCTACATGAGCAATAATGACAAAGAAAATCAAAGCTTCAGTATTAACAGCCTTTCATCACTAAAGTTGTCAAACTGTCCAGCACTATGTCTTCATTTGTGCATGTGTTTTGAGTGATTACAGACCTCAACAACAACTGACATACAAGCAGACAACTTTAAAATCAGCTTCCAAACATCTCACTGGATAATGTGTCGTGAGCTGCTGTTTAATTCAGACTGACATGTGGCGTTTACTCAGAAGTGTACTAAAGTCCTTAACTCAAGTCCTTACTGTAAACAGAGACATACAGAATCCCACTGGTCACTACATTTAACATCTACAGGAAAAAACAAACTTATATGCATAAGATAACACTCAATAAAGAAGCAGGTTTAGTGTGATTATTATATGTGTGTGATCTATTATTCATATACTCCCCAGTCATATCACAGTCTCCAACAACAGCCATTAGAAAACCAGTGAGGGAGGAGGACTGGAGATTTGAGTTGTTCTTTCATTCACTGTGGTGTGCTGCACATCTTTTAGTCCCTCTCTCTCTCTCTCTCTCTCTCTCTCTCTCTCTAGCAGACTCCAGATGTGCTGTGGCTCCAGTGTGGCTCACACATACACAGTTAATATGCATCTGAGGACTCGTCAGTCTGTGGAGCAGTGATGGAATGAAGCCGAGATCAGAGGAGCAAATGTGACACCAGCACAGACTGATGTTACTGCAGCAGTTTGAGGAGGTTTAGATGATGCAGCTTACCGGAGATTTGAGGAGAGACCATCACTAACCAAAACCACTAACAAAAAATTATCATGATATTCTTTAAAAATTCTTAAAGTACCATATAAATACCATCAATATGGTAATTATTAAATATAATAGTGTATATGTACATAGTGTATATGTAGTGTATGTAGTGTATATGTACTCGGGTGAAAGAGCAAGAGCATTCAGATGTTTCATAATTTCTTGTAAACACACTGGAGACAAAAAATTGAAGAAGACCTGGACGATATGTCAACAGTGAGCAGTCAGTCGCCAGCGAGCTGTTTCTTTTCCCTGACCCGAGTCTGTCTCCTACAGGACCTCTGACTGTGCGTGAGAGAAACTGAGAGACATAAGAGACGTCTGAGAGACAGAGTGTGAGTAGAGAGGTGAGGTGAGCAGATGAGAGGACAGGAGAACAGTTTTGTGGGGAGCTGAAGGAGACAGCAGGCAACGTGGCTCCAGTTAGGCGGAAACTCGGGCAGGTTGATGAATGTCTCGGGTTCAAGAATCGCTGCCACACAGAGCTAGTGAGGGCCTGCCACAGTGACTTACAGTCTGCTAAAGCAAACCACCTCTCTCCTCTCCGATTCCAAACCAAACCACATACACACTCAGCCCTGCCATCCACAAACACTGTGTGTCTATCCTGAGACTCTCTGGAGCAGATCTCAACAGCCCAGCCTCATAACTCATACAAACTCACTGATTCTTCCTGTTCTTTTCCTATATCACACACACAGGTCTCACACACTGCTTCATGACTGGAATATTCTTCACTGGAATATTGTGGTGGTTTCATGGAACAGTGTGTTTGTGTTAGACAGCGAGGAGTCCAGGATCAGCTACAGGTTCAACTGTTTGACATTTGAACATTTACAGAGGGTTTGTTTTAAATACAACACACAGGAATTTCTACAAACCAGATCATTTCTAAATTAACTTTCAGTCTGTTATTGTGCTAGCTTCTATTTCCCAGTGCTAACTATCCTGTAATAAACCATGACTGATCACACTTCTTCTGTAACATTACAATATACACCAGACATTAGACAGAATTAGATCAGCTTTACTGATCTTCAGAAAAATTTGATTCTGGATATTTGTGGTTTCAAAATTACAAACCCTAGTAACATCTACAGACATCTAATCAACTTAAAAGAGATTCTGAAAACAGAGTCTGAAACAAAACTAAAGAAAACTGCTTTTGAGTGATTTTTCATGGTAAACCTCATTTGTGTCCTTTCTGTGACTTCATCTCACCCTTCACAAACGACACACACACTCTGTGTAAAGCAAGGCCTGTGTGTGGCTCGGCCCGACGGCAGACTGTCACGTTTACAATCCTCCAGCCCCCACTGTGAGACCGTCTCCAGGCCCTTTCTCTTAAACGACCCATCAAATGCTCGCCCCACACCAGTGCGAGCTTCACTGCTCTCCACCAGCTCTCTAATTGTACCACTGAGAGGTGTGTGCTCTTTTGTGATGGCATGAGCTTTGATTGGCTCCCTGTATCAATTTCCACTGTGCTGGATGTGAAATGCTAACACCAGAATTGTTAATGATTTGTGTAAGTCTTTCACTGGGGTCTGGGGCTTATGTGTGCAAATAAGAATGTGTTTAATTGTGATGTGCTAACGGTGTATTTGTGTAATGGGTTGTGGATATTTAACAAGGTACACCCGAGTGCTTTAAAAGACAGTGTTACTGATCTTTGATCAGTATAGGCCTTACAAAAGAAATCAAAGAAGAGTGCACCGTCAAAACACTTCTACCGGCATTAAAAAGATTTAGCTTTCCAGCATGATCACTGAATAGATCCCTGAACTAATAACCTGGTTTAAGTAGAAACATTTACAAAGTTTTGTGTCCCATAAGGTTTAACACCAGCTGTAAAACAACATTGTGCAGGGTCAACGGTCAAATGTGTTGAGCTCAGAGAGGTGCCAACAGTGTGACATACAGTAACACTTGACACAATCCCTGAATAAACAGATGACAGCCATCACCAAAAGCACATCTGCTCATCCACCACCAACATCAGAAAACAACCTGCTGTTACTGGTATTACCATAAAATATACAGCTAACAAGTGCTTAATATTTGCTTATTTTATGTTAGCTTATTTTAATTACTTACATTGGGGTCAAAAAGTCTGAGGCCACATGAAAAACCATCTGTTTTGTATCTGTAACTGAAGACAATATTTTTCATTACAAATGATCACAGTTCACTTTAGAATCACATTTCAACACAGCTGTGATAGTTACTCTGATAAAGCAGGAGAGAGATTGAGACAGAATTATTCTCTGTTTCTATGTGTTAGATTGTGTCATAAGAGTTGCAGGAATATTATTCCCGGAACAGGAAACTAACAACACAAATTGTATCTATTTAGTGTTTGCTAAGGCAAGTAACACTGTTATCTTTGCTCCTAACTCCAGACACTGAGCTGTTAACTTTAACACAACCACACTCACAGCTCTTTCACCTGGCAGACAATGAAACAAACAAATGAAACCCCTTAGACTTACATTAGAGGGATCTAATTCTACAGACCAGAATATCACAGACCTGAGATTGGGCTCTTAACTTCAGCCAGTAAAACTCAAGTTACCCAGAGCACCCTAGCAACACCCTAGCAACCACCCAGAACACTCACAGAAACATGTTCAGAACACCTTGACAACCACATAGCAACACTCTGGCAACTGCCACAACACCCCAACAACATACAAACTAGTGAAATGTACAGTTACTAGAGACGGAGCATTTGACAGTGTTTAATGAAAGAATTATTCCTGATGGCAGCAGTAACTAATGCTGAAACAGTTTGATTCTTTGACAGTCATCCAGCAGTCCGGCAGTGTCTGGCACCTCACTCATAATTACAGGCCGTTTCAGCTGCAACTTCAGCAAGAATTTGGGCCAAAGCGTTTTCATTATCTGGAGAAGCTCAGACAGACACTTCTGCTCCTCCAGCTCCAGCACAGAGCAGAACGAGTTTTGACAGAGAAAAAACTGAAGGGATCATGAATCTGAATTCATACAAATTTCACTTCTCAATGAGATCACATGCACCACTTTTCACTAAGACTGGATTACAGCAGCTCAAAGTGCTGCGTGAGCATGACTGTCAGAGCCGGGCAGGTTGATGTTAATGTGGAGTAGAGAAGTGTACTTCACTACATCTGTGTTCTGAACAACACCAACAACAGACAGTATGTCTGTTCTACAGTTATGATGACTACAAAACACTTTAAAAAATCAAAAAAAAAATTTTTTTAAAAGGGAAGCAAATCCGGTCAAGAATCATTTCACTGTTACAGTAATAACAGCAGTGAAAGATTCCTGTATTTAGTGGTACAGACAGAATCAGTTTTCTAAAAGTGTCACCAGGTTTGTAATGCACTCAACAGACAACACCTGTAGTTTCCTTCACAGCCGTCCCAGCTGAAGCTGAAAGACTCTGGTCATTGTTCTTAATAGAGCGCATTCATTCATAGCCTGGTTCCCTCATGTAGCAGGTCTCATTTTAACAGCTTATAGCTAATGCTACACAATCATCAGCTGTTGATAGTTTAAACAGAGATTTCTTAAAGCCCACGTGTCCCAGTGCACAGCAGTTAGACTGGAGGAGAACTATTGTATGAGCAGTAATCACAAGCAGATGTGGAGTCCAGCTCTGAGAATAAATGACTGTACAGTCCCGCGGGACACTCCTCACAGAGACAGCTGATTGGTCAGTATTAAAACAACAAGGCAAAGGTTAATGCCGATTTTAAGAAACGTTGTGTGTGTTTTGACTGAGGGAGTCTAAAATAAATCTAATCGTGCTGAAGGAGGAGCTTAGCTCATCCTCAAAAGAAAACAGAATGAGTGACATGCGTGATGACTGTGGCGCCAGCCGAGTGCAGACCGCTGCCCACTTTCTGAAGCTTCATGGGAAACAGAGAGCATCAGGGGAGCTGAACTGTTTTTACACTGATGTCACAGAAAACTGCAGCCTGATTTGCTCCTTTCAGTTCATTGTTTTAAAACTCTGCGGTGAGAGCTGCTGGAAGAGACCAGAATATCTGAGCTTTCCAGAGTCCAAAAAATTAACCAGCTTAACATTAACTATCCCTAAAGAAATAACTCAACCAACAATAAAAATGTACTCAACCTCACTCCGTTCTGTGTGCCATCTGTTTTTCCTGACAAATTACAATCTTGAGGATTCTGAATAATTCTTTTCCATACTAGAACTTTCCCATAAAGTCATACAATATAAGAGAAAGAAAAGTATATGGGGAAAAGAAAATGATTAAACAGACAGAGCAACAGCAAAGCCTAAGAGAGTCTGGAGCCTCTATTAACAGTTCATTAACAAATGAAGTGTGGGGTTTCCTCAACACCACTTAAATCTGGCCAGACGCTGCCCTTCTCCATTTATTAAAAAAAATAAAAAAAGATTCCTGACACAATAGATTAATTTATAGTAGCAGCCAGGATATGACATCATCAGAACGGATGTGAATTGTTGTGAATGTGATGTGAATGAATTCAGACACTGAATCTATACTCACAATAGAATCATTAACCAGTCACAGTTCCCTGAGCAACAACAGCTAGAGAGGAGTGTGACACAGCTTTTCCTCTGTCTGCGTCACAGTAAGCACTTCCATCCTGTGAAAGTCCCTCAGAACAGAGAAAGGGCCTCCACCTGCTAGGGGCCCATGTAAGTCAAAAGCTCTCGGGGGCTGACCTCCGACACTGATATCATTCAGCCAGAACACAGGATAAATCTGACCTCGGATCAGCTGCAAAGGGAACACACACACAACATCCTCACTTTAGGTACGGACCGAGCCTGGGGCCCCTCCTCTGCTCGACTGGCGCCAGTACTCAGTGGGCCCTGCACTTTGATTATTTGTGTTAACAGTTAATTTAGCACCACAGACTCATGTGCCAAAGCTGCCTTCACTTCCTCATGCATCACTAACAAATGTGACTTTTATGAGTTCTTTTACACAACACCAGACAGCCCCACTGCTTTTCTACAGCAGCACACACACACCTCGCGCTTGCTGGCGTCACTCGTAACCCTCAGCCGACCGACAACTGCCTGTAACACACAAGTTCGGTGTAATGGCTTCCATATCTTGTGTGAATGAGTTATTTCTGGATCCTCTGTTCGTACTATTTGTATTATCAGGGATACATCTCATGCAATGAATGTGGCTGCTTTACGAGACACAGGATCTCTGATCCTTTAATCCGCGTCTGCTTTTATGGTTTTCAAACATCCCATCTTTTAGGTTACCTACAGGGATGTGTAAAACTACATTTTTTTACAGTTTAAATCACTGGTCAGTTGGTCTGTCGTGAAGTGAACATAAAACAATGCTCACTACTTACTGTACTTCTGTAGTGTAACAGATTTCCACACAATACACAACATTCAAAAGAACATTCATGTCACTGCAGCACTCACTCAAGATAAACTCACTAGTTCACCTCACTAACCATTTGGTTGCTAGATGACTAGTTAACCATCCTGACCCTTCCTTAGTACACTTCATTTGAATAATATACAGCCCTCATTAATAAAACATGCTGATTATAGTCATGCATAAGACATAAATAATTCTTAATAAGATGCTGTAGTTGGACAAGGAGACTGCAGAGGAAGAACAAACTGACCACACACACATGAGCTCACAGCAGAGGTATGCTGCTTCTGAAGGCCACAAGAACTTCTGAGAAGATCCTGACTCTACTGAGCTCCATCACTCGTCTCACCAGCTTCAGCAGAGAAACTTCATCCAAAACCTCAGAGCAAACACCACCTCACCTCAGCTCAGCTCACCTCACAACCTCTGGTTTCTTCAGTTTCTTCAGGGAAGAGAAAACTGACATGATTCCAAAAGTCTTTCAGAAATAAAAACAGACATGAATCTGATTCTGTTTGAGCTGAAATAATTCTCTCTCACATAACTACATATAATCATGTCACATCAATAAAACACAAACAGTGTCTCCACACTGTTTGAAGATTCCTTCTTAAGACTCAGTCCAAGAGCAGGATAAATAACACCTGAAATGCTTAAAGAATATAAAATAAAACCTTCATTTTCTTTGTCAACACATGGGCAGGGAAGGGATGTGCCACATCAGAAGGTCATCACATGGGCTTGTTTTACTTTATAAGAGGTTCGCCATTTTGCATTGTCATGCAACTATGTTACTGAAACAGCACATTTTAAATACAATGCTAAAATTGTTATCTGTGTCACATTATTTTTCAAAAAAATAATTGAATAAACATCAAATTAAAACAAATAAATCAATGAATTCAGAATAGGTAACTATAGGTAATTATTTCTCAATTGTTACACAGATATTTATTGTGTATAAAGTAACTTCCAATGCTAGGTGAATTTTATGTTCAATATCAGTCCATATGTAACAGTTCTGTACCACATATATGAAAATCACCTGCTGTAAACATTTGTGTGGGAAAAGATGAAAAACACGCAGACAAGACTGAACTTCTGAAGGTACACACCCTAAAAACCTCTTACAGGATGTGGAAGCATTCAGTGCTTCTAATGCTAAACTCAGAGAGGAATGTTCTTCATATCGGTGCTTCACAGGTTGGCAGGTTAATGTCTCTTATTTATGTTGCCTCCTCTTTCCTTCCCAGTATTGTCCTATTTCCTGTGAACTATTTCTGCAGCCTGTGCCACAACATCACCAGCAGAGACTCAGTGTCTTACAGACTCTCTGTCACCACAGCATTTGTCCACTGGCAGGTTTACAGGTCTGCAGGTTTACAGTCGGCCCTCTGGAGCCCTTATGGAATGTACTGTTATGG
>JAZGTH010000039.1:4477500-4522500 GCA_036877525.1 Chromobotia macracanthus | reverse complement strand
GTTCTTTTGTAATGGCAGGATAACACTTAAAATTAACTTTAATAAAACGTCATTAACAAACATCATATAAAGCTGTAAAGAGCATACTTATAAATATGAACATGTACTGCATACACAATCTTATGTACTTCAGGAAAGCAGGTTAAGATCACACAAGTGCTCGGTGAAATGTTCTCAGATCATGCTGGAAGAACATGGAGCATCAGCTTTAACATAAACATGTGGAGCTCACACCAGGTCTAGTGTATGATGACTCTTTATTATATTTTATATATAAGTTTACTAACAGAAGACATTTGGATTCCATTGTATATAAAATGTGTTTTTTATTTGAAACTCTGTGTTATTATTAAACTCTATTAGGAAATCTGTAAGGCAGTAATGTTTGTAAATGTTAATACTAACAAAAACGCAAACACATAAAATGATTTTATGGTACTAACAGTGTCTAAATCCATGGTAGTATCATGATCCTTCTGAAGAGTTTGTCAAGCATGTAATGTTTAAACAATAAAAACGTCCTGTGAAAACGTGTTTTTGGACATATAGCAATACAACGATGTTCCTGGAATACCACATTCCTGTACCATGATATTTATAACTATCACAACAGCCTGCGTATTGAAACCACCATGACTTTATCATCAGATAGCACTCAAAGTGTCATGGCGACACCTCAGAACACTGTTGTCAGGATAACTCTGTTAGTGGTTTTATGAAAGCAGCACTTTCACACTGGCTAACAAGTGAAAATCCATTATGACGGCACATGACGATGAGATCTCAATGACAGTAATACAGTGAACATCAAACATGAGATGATACTTTCTGTCTCTCAACAGCAATTCAGGATGAAAAGACAAACGGCTTACAAGTGTTGAGAATAATGCTGCCATTAAATAAGCTTCACATACAAAGACATCACAATACAGCCAAGACACCATGAGACCACAGTTCTGATTCTGCTCTGTCATCAGATTTCACTTTGTCAGGGTCAATAAAACATGTCCTTTTGGAAACCTAGCCCAGCTTCAGCTCTGGGGCACAGATGTTAAGCCATCTGCTGTTCAGCATTGATTACAGCATTGATTACACGCTGCGTGCGCAGACACGCTGCATGCGCAGACACGCTGCATGCGCAGACACGATGCATGCGCAGACACGATGCATGAAAATCCTCCATGTGATGAAGTGATGTGAACTTTTTGGCTGAGCACTAGCGCCCTCTAGTGGCTGCTGGTTAGATTGCGGTACGTGAGGGGAATGGAGGAGCTGCACATCACTAGTGTTTTCACAGTAACCACTCGCTACATACAGCAAACTGGGAGCTGATCTCAGGTTAACTGCTTCATAAGTCACTTTTAAGCAGCTCGTTAAACGGAGATTTGTGGTGGGTCTTACACCTGTGATAAGTCTGCTGCAGTTCATCACGTCAGCAGTGAATGTTCCACTTTTGACAACCAGGAAGCGCAAATAAGACGCGTTTTCTCTTTTAAACGGTGCGTGTTTTTGCATGTTTCCAACATCTCTTCCGCTCTGAGAACAGACCCAAGCCTGAAACAGCGCGAACACTGCGGCTACATCATGTCACGATTACGGATGAAGACCTTCACTCACCCGCATGTGGATCCAGAGCTGTACGAGTGACTTCACCCAGAATGTCTGACGACTCAAATACCGCCCGAGAATTAAAACTGCGGATTTAATTTCTCTTATTGAGCGATTCACCCAATCACACGCACCCGCGCGTCATTGCTCCGCCCTGAAAATGATCAACCCCGCGCAAGACTCTGATTGGCTACAAGAGTGTTATGGCGTTGTGTGATCGGTGTATCCACGTTTATCCTTCTTACACTGCCACCTATTTGTGTAAACACGGTTTTTCAACACACAATCCTCTAGCAAATATTCACTAAATTATGTTGATTTCAACAGTAGCTTTACCTCTGGTAAAAGAAACCCTGCATTAAAATCAGCAGAGAAACGGTGTGTGTTCCACAATGTTTGTTTTATTATTTTGAACAGCCCCGGTGTCACAAATTCAACTTTATTTGGTTATGTCTTAAAAAGAACGAAAAATGAACAGAGAGAAAAATGTTTCTTAGATTCATTACACAGCAGGGTGACTATGGCCTGAAAAACGTTGAGCTGTAAGAAATAGCCACTACATACATTAATTTACACTTAGTAACTGGTTATTCTGTTTGCTAATAAAGAATGAGTGAAATGGTCATAGCAACCAAAACATGGATGAACATCAAACCCCCACCAGTCACTGAAGTTACAATTCAATCATAAATTCTTAAAGTACCTAAACATTACAACAGTTTCTAATGTTATTATGACTGAAGTACTATATTCTGGTTTAACAACAGCTACAGAACAGCATGCCATTGCAGTTATAGATGTCTTAAAGCACTGTGGTTAAGCAAGGGTACGTTTTATGCAGCAAATCCTTACCATCATTCACAGATTCTAACTGATGCGATGCCTGCCTCAGACTCACTTTAAAATGTGATTTTCACAGCACATCACCTTACACTGTAACACAGCAGGGAATGCACATTGGAACTTGCCAAAAGGAATTTTCCTTACTATATAATTATATATTTGAGAATGTTAAACATCTTTTAGGTCATAACACTATTTGTTTAATTGCATTGTGATGTATGTTGTACATCACAATGAAATGATGTTGTGATGAAATGTATCTGTGGGTCTGAGGTTTATTTACCCATCACTGTGAATCAGAAACTGTGTCTGAATGGCAAGGGTTTGCTGTTTTCATACAGTAACATCTCAGCATGTTTTTGCTGCGTGATGGACTCGCATACAAACGTAGTCTGACAGTGGGCTGGAGAGTCACATTTTTAATACACCTGACATTTCCTGTAGGAGTGAAGCGCATGGTTTGATTTCAGAACAGAACAGAGCATCCGTTTACAAGTCAAGAGCTACTGCACTGAAACAAACTGCTGCAGTGTCACATACAGACATTAAAAACAATAATGTAGTTCAGAAACAGCCACCCCTCCCCACCTGTGATACTATACTAGCTCTTTAGAGACACACGCTAAACAACACTTAACATTACTGTCAGTGAGGGGTTCAGATACACACACACACACACACACACACACACACAACAAACAAAACGTACATCTTACTCAGCTGCTTATTCACGTTTCATTTACTCCCCAAAAAGCGTTTTCCCCCTTCATTTTTTATTATAAGCATGCCATTGTATATGCATCCTAATTTTAGAATTTGGTGTCCATTCGCTTTAACTTAAAACATATACAGCTGTATAAACCTCCCCGTGCTAACATGCCTGAACAGCGCATCAACGCAATGCTCATGGCTGATGTAATGTTACTGGAAGAGAGAGATTTGTGCAGTGGTCATTTTAAAACAGAACTGAACATGGTGCCACATGTTAAAGGCATTCATTGTTTCTCAAGCTAAACTAATAAAGGTCCAATCGGCTCCAGCACTGGAGACTGTTGTGTTTTTCTGATGATTTACAAGACATTTCTAAGAGAGTAAGATTTAAGACAGAAGGTCACAATCATTTACAATTAATTGCTGTATGTTTGTCCTTCCGGTGGTTGGGGAAGCTTCATATTCTCTTTGGACATCATTAGACGCCTTAGCTCTTGAAGAACCACTTTAATGCTATATGAGTTTTGCCATTTCGCTAGAATTGGTATGCTACGTGCATCCACCTGCAATGACAGAAGAGAGAGTGAACATGGAGAGAGTAATAAAACATGAGATCAATGAAGAGCGGTGATTAACAGTCAGTAATAAAACATGAGATCTATGAAGAGCGGTGATTAACAGTCAATAATAAAACATGAGCTCTATGAAGAGCGGTGATTAACAGTCAATAATAAAACATGAGATCTATGAAGAGCGGTGATTAACAGTCGGTAATAAAACATGAGATCTATGAAGAGCGGTGATTAACAGTCAGTAATAAAACATGAGATCAATGAAGAGCGGTGATTAACAGTCGGTAATAAAACATGAGATCAATGAAGAGCGGTGATTAACAGTCAGTAATAAAACATGAGATCAATGAAGAGCGGTGATTAACAGTCAGTAGTAAAACATGAGATCAATGAAGAGCGGTGATTAACAGTCAATAATAAAACATGAGATCAATGAAGAGCGGTGATTAACAGTCGGTAATAAAACATGAGATCAATGAAGAGCGGTGATTAACAGTCAATAACAAAACATGAGATCAATGAAGAGCGGTGATTAACAGTCAGTAATAAAACATGAGATCAATGAAGAGCGGTGATTAACAGTCAATAATAAAACATGAGATCAATGAAGAGCGGTGATTAACAGTCAATAATAAAACATGAGATCAATGAAGAGCGGTGATTAACAGTCAGTAATAAAACATGAGATCAATGAAGAGCGGTGATTAACAGTCAGTAGTAAAACATGAGATCTATGAAGAGCGGTGATTAACAGTCTGTAATAAAACATGAGATCTATGAAGAGCGGTGATTAACAGTCAATAATAAAACATGAGATCTATGAAGAGCGGTGATTAACAGTCAATAATAAAACATGAGATCAATGAAGAGCGGTGATTAACAGTCAGTAATAAAACATGAGATCTATAGAGGTGATTAATAAGAGTGAAGAGCGGTGATTAACAGTCAGTAATAAAACATGAGATCAATGAAGAGCGGTGATTAACAGTCAGTAATAAAACATGAGATCAATGAAGAGCGGTGATTAACAGTCGGTAATAAAACATGAGATCAATGAAGAGCGGTGATTAACAGTCGGTAATAAAACATGAGATCTATGAAGAGCGGTGATTAACAGTCAGTAATAAAACATGAGATCAATGAAGAGCGGTGATTAACAGTAACGGTGATTAACAGTCAGTAATAAAACATGAGCAAAAGAAGAGCGGTGATTAACAGTCAGTATAACTGAGTTAAGATTAGTCAGTAATAAAAACATGAGATCAATGAAGAGCGGTGATTAACAGTCGGTAATAAAACATGAGATCAATGAAGAGCGGTGATTAACAGTCAGTAATAAAACATGAGATCAATGAAGAGCGGTGATTAACAGTCGGTAATAAAACATGAGATCTATGAAGAGCGGTGATTAACAGTCAGTAATAAAACATGAGATCAATGAAGAGCGGTGATTAACAGTCGGTAATAAAACATGAGATCAATGAAGAGCGGTGATTAACAGTCGGTAATAAAACATGAGATCAATGAAGAGCGGTGATTAACAGTCAGTAATAAAACATGAGATCAATGAAGAGCGGTGATTAACAGTCAATAATAAAACATGAGATCTATGAAGAGCGGTGATTAACAGTCGGTAATAAAACATGAGATCTATGAAGATCTCTGATCTGCAGTACAGCTTCATACAGCATCAATGTGGAAACCCTGCATCTCTGTCCTGACCTACTGGGCTCTAAACTCAGTGTAATCTAACAGCAGTATGACACTGTTTACAATCCTTATGTTAAAACAGAAGAACATTGTGATGAAGGTCTGTGAGACAGCACTTACCATCCCATTGGAATTATTTATTCCATTCATGCTAATTTTTGTTACAAATCTAACAGTCGGTGGTACTTCAGGATATTTAGGTCCACACTCCACTTTCAGACTGTATATCCTGTTTTCATAATTAGTCTGAGAAATAAAAACAGGTCAGAGGTCAGAAAAGAACACGAAACATCAAAGACAACAGATCTACACAACTCATACTTGATGAACTTCTCACTTCTATCAACATCTCTGGATCTTTCAGTCATCTATAGCATTCACATCACATGTGACATTGCTTTATGACTATCAGCACAGACTGTCATTTAACATGTTTTTTAATTACACACAAATCACTGCATTTTAAACCACACAAGAGTTTACACCCACATTTCCATGATTTTTACATGAGTCTTCTGGTCGACCGCCTTAACAAAGAGCAATTGTCTGATAGAATATTTTACAGCTCAGAATAACTAGAAAAACACATACTGTCTACAGATATCTCTGAGTTCTTTATGATTATTTCATTAACTTCCATGACTGAAAGTTTCAGGTTCTCATGACCTTGGGAACCCTGATTTAACAGGTCCAGAAAATCTAATCTAATCTAATACTGAACGCAGTGTCTTCTCTTGCTGTTGTCAAAACAAATATCTACACTGATCTGCTCAAGACAAGACAGGTAAATATGTTGAAATAATAACTAAAAACTGTAAGCATGTGCTGCTAAAAGACAAAATATTAACATAATTCCAATAAACCTAGCCACATCAATAATACAACAGCACACAGCCTAAATACCTTCAAAAAGTCTTTCAGCTGCATATTTGAACTAGTAAATAAATGAGTGTAATTATTTTAACCTGCTTCTGCTTTAAGTTTCTTGTCCTGCTACACACAAGTCTGATTTCATAGACATCACTTAAGCATAATTCAAGACAATAATCACATTTTTATGTCATGATTTTCTGTCAGTATTGCTGTTGTCATATCTTCAGAGTGAATGTGATTAAGTGCACATACTCGCGCAGGTCCGATGATCATGCCCGTCCACCTTGTAAGGGTCATATCTTCATCATCCTCCAAACCCCAGCTCACCGTCCCATCTCCAACACCCTTCTGCCCTTCCTCCAGCTCTTCCAACAGACGAAAATTACGAGGAACTTTAACTCCTGCAACACGTCAGAGTCGACTCATAAACAACACAGTATCCCCTAAATCAGTAAATCTTTGTTTGGTACATCATTTCACATGCCAAACTGTGACAGCAGTGTAACATTTCTCTGTTTCCCCTAAAATATAACCATGTTTATAAATATTTATTTATATACTTTATAGTTATAAATGTAAATGTGACTAGTTTTAAAGTGGATTTATGATTTTTAAATCCTTTTATTTTGGGTATTAAGTCACGTGTGAGATTTAAACACACATTTAAAAGACACAGACAGTATTTTCTGTCTGTAAGTGTCTGTTTCAAACACAACATCTGTAACGTGCAGGCCTGCAGAAGCAACATACACAGAGATGCACTCATGATGACAAAGTAGAGAGACAAGATTTGCAGGCTCAGGTGAGGGAAATGAAACTGATCACTCATTTCTGCATGATTCAGGAAATGACACCCATATCTCTGTTTCTCTCACTTCCTCAAAATCTCAACAACTCAAAATAATCAAGAGATCAACTACAACGTATCCAGCCAATACATAGAGAAATGAATCTAACTGTATCTCTACAATGTATTCTACATGCAGCTATAGGTAACGCATCATTCCGGATTCATTGATCCACCGATGATCATTGATCCATCTATTCATTGATCCATATTGATTACCGTGTGATGAAATATAGTACATTTGCACAACTGTAAGATTAAACATGATCGGTTGCTATTACTTTGTTTAAAAGACTCTTGAGGGGTTGCTTGATACCTACAGATGAACATACAGATAAATCACATACATATGAACCGCGTCCTCACACTGCACTGAGCGTCATATATTGAACATCTGATCGGTGATACTGAGCATGTTTCAGCTCTGATGGGACACAACAACAGTTAAAGGCCCGTTTTGTCATGACACTGGACGGAACCAGCAGCAACGCTCCGCCCAACTCCACATACAGCGTTTCATTTCAATCTGAAGACGATCAAGAACGCAGTACCTTCACACATGCAGATGTAATAACATGAAGAGATAACACGACATAACGTGACGGTAGTTCTGAACTACAGAGCAGTTTAGTGCCGTTAGCTCTAAGCTAACACACTCCGTTCAAACTGCACACGCTGGTGTCAGCGGAAGTGAATGAAGCCGTCACAGCACCGCAAACCGCTCGGATAACGTGAAGGGACTGACGGCGGGTGAGGGGAGCGGACCTGCTGTTAAAACACCGACACGAAAATACGAGAAGATTGAGAAGATTGTGAGACAAACCTGAGGAGGCCGCCATCTTCTCCTGCCGAATCCAAAAGCGCACGAAAGCGTGACGTCGTCGCGTCACGTGGTTAGCGCGTCAGCAGCGCCGGAGCAACACAGGGAGGGGCGTGGCCGCAACATAAATACATACACATATACATTAAATCTATATCACATTAAATCTATATTACATTAAATCTATATCACATTAAATCTATATTACATTAAATCTATATTACATATAGGGCCTTTTCATCCTGTACTGCATGTGTGCACTGTGCAAGTTATACAAGAGGTTAACAGTACCACATCATGTTAAATCAACCTACACACAGTGTAACATGGAATCAATTCAGCCACTCATAAAGTGTGTAGTTGAATTGATTCTGGATGGCACCAGCCAGCACTGTTGTCGAAAACATTACAGAAATGTTCTGAAATGGTTCATGTGATGAATGGTCAAAGCTTCTTGAACCATTTAAGAATAAAATAGTAACAGTAACCGTAGCAACTGCTGTTTTGGTTTCCATGATACATTTCTATTAAGGTGCTATTTTACAATGCATCATGTTTTATATACCCATCATATTTACATCTTCTGAATTTAAATTTCAGCTGCTGCTTTGATCAACAAAACTCATTTATTACAAGCAGGATTTTTATACACATCTATTAACAAACATCAGTAACATAATACAGTGACAGAAAGCTGCAGCAGCAGACATCTCATGCATGTCTATAGCAGTCGCACAGTCTTTCCTGTGACAGTCAGGTAATCTTCATCAGCCAGCGCTCGCAGTGCCTCATCAAACAGATCTTTAGTGATGGCCTGCAACAGAAGACAACATTCAGCTTCACAAGCCTCTATGACCTAAAACTTCCCTCAGATAAATATTAAGAAAACACTGCAGGCAGGTTATCACATTACCACTAATACAATTATCAGATTACACTAACACTTGAAATGGCTTATGTATTCAGTTGATCAAAAAAATTAAAGCATGCTTACAGCCTCTGACTGGCCGCGGAGATCATCGAACAGCTGCTGGTACTTCATCGCTGGTGTTCTGCCCTTTGATTGGATGAGTTTCTTCAGGGCCTGGGCCACTTCCTCCTTACGCTTGCGTGCTGTGGCGCTCATGCCTGTTCACAAACAGTCAGCCAAATACATCAGACTCTCTGTAATCTGCATACATACAATGTTCTTACAGTAACATTTGGAAGCCAAAACAACAAATTACACAAACTCTATTGTAGAATGACTGGTAAAAATGCTTTCATGCATTTTCTTTACTTGTAGTCATACCTGTGGTGAGAATAGATATGTCCACAAATCCTGTTCTGGGATCAGTGGCAGATTGTTTCAGTGCCTCTCTGTGGAGTCTCTTGGCTTCCTCCACATCTATGGACTCCACCTTACTGGAGAAACGCACTTTAGCATGAGCTTCAGCCAATCGGATCAGAGACTCCAGCTGCCGGGGGTATGCAGACACCATGCCCCGCCCACTGCCGATCTTACGCATGTCTACATACGCCTGTGAGCCACAGATGCAAAACACAGCATCAGGCATCACAAACACCATTACACAGACCTTCAATGCAACAGAAACCATTGTAAAAGCAGCTCTACACACTTCAATCAGAGTTTGACTCGCTTCCTCCGACAGTCTGGGATGCACAGATGTCCGAGCAAAAGCTATATAGTCCTTCAGCACAGCCATGTCCAAATGTTCCTCCTCTAGCTGCTCTTCAGTTTGATAATAAAGAGACACCAGGTGGTGGGCCAGACGCCTGTCATATGCCTCGTCCTGAGGGTCCAGCATCAGGAAGATCAAATCAAACCTGCCATGTAAGGAAAAAAAAGGGAATGTGTTTATTGTACAGAAAAATGTTTTTGATTACAAAACTAATTTGGACATAAGCCATCATGTCTGAGTAGATAAGTGTTGTGAATGTTTTTTTTACCTGGACAGGAGTGTGTGGGGAAGCTGGATGTTTTCAATAGTGGTTTTCTTGGGATTCCACTGAGACTCCACTGGATTGGCTGCAGCAAGGATGGAAGTTCGAGCATTGAGCTGGCAAATGATTCCAGCCTAGAAACAAAAAAATTCAGCATTAATCTGTCCCAAAAACACTGTTCATTGTTACATACAGAACTTCTTTGAACCATCAAACTTCTCAAGGAAGTTTGTTCATCTTGCACGCTCACCTTGGCGATGGAGAGCGTCTGCTGCTCCATAACTTCATGCAGCACAGATCGTGTGCTGTCGCTCATCTTGTCAAATTCATCGATGCAGCAGATTCCATTGTCACTGAGCACGAGGGCACCAGTCTGCAGAACCAGCTGACGGGTTTCTGGGTCCTTCATCACATAAGCTGTGAGACCCACGGCACTGGAGCCCTTCCCAGATGTGTACTGCCCACGTGGAACCAGGTTATAGACGTACTGGAGGAGTTGGGATTTGCTGGTGCCGGGATCACCACAAAGCAGGATGTTGATCTCAGCCCGGAAGTTCCCACGGCCCGTCTGACTGAAGTCTTTACGAGTGCCACCAAATAACTGCAGCAGAATACCCTGCAGAAACACACATAGCTTTAATAAACTCAAATCCCGTCAGTGAAACATGCCAAAAATATCTCTGTTGTCATTTAAGACAAACTTTTGGTTTAGTTACTCTGAAACTACTATAAACCAGAACCAAAGCTCAACTAAAAACTTCTAATTTCCTAATAAATCACAAGAACACTAAGCTGACCAGCTACATTTTTTACAAATCCTGATATATTAACATACTTTCTTGATGTCTTCATGTTCATAGATGCTAGGTGCGAGAGCTGAGGCCAATCGCTCATAGACGTCAGGTTTTGCGGCTAGTTCTTTAAGCATAGCGACTCGCTCTTTAGTGAACAGTTTTTGCTCGCCGTCCTCGTCCAGGCCGTGAAGTCGTTTCTCATCCGTCTTATGAAAGTGGATGGCGTCAATGTGCGTCTTGTACACAGACTTGACTTGACTCTGCCGTGGGTTCAGACGCATGGGAGCTGCTCTGTAAATACCTAAACACAAACAAGTGACAAGATGCATTCACACAACACTGCAGCACAACTTTTAAAAACTTTGTGGAAAAATAATTATTTGCTGGATTTTAAAATTGGCATAATTGGTTGAATCTCACTGAAAAATGTTCTGCTCACATTTCACCAAAAATTTAAAAGAAATACAAAGTCAGTCCTCTAAAGACATGTCATACCGGTGATGTTGACTCGGTCTCCAGGCTGCACTTTGTCCACCAGGTCGTTGTGAGCGTAGACTACTGTGGTGTGAGGCGTCTGACCTGCAGGCATGTCCTCAGGAGACTCCTGCAGTTTAATCTGTCAAAATATTCACAAATAAAAACTCACCCAGCAGGCAAACACATTCAACCTGTTTTAGACCCTGTATATCACTTCCTTACATCAAAACTACATCATGTTCTAGAATACACTCCCCATTAATACAACTGTTTTGTAAATATTGGGAAAATTCTGAGAAGAGAAGATTTGAAGATAGACAAACCATTTGTTTGTCGGAGAAGACAGAGCGGTTGTGAACCAGAGCCATACTGTGTGTGGTGTTGCAGTTCCGACAGACAGCCGGCTCGGCGATGCGCCCACGGTCCACCTCCACACGTGTGCTGAACGCACACACCTGACAGCGGAAGAACGCCTCCTGCATCTCAGGGATGAGCTGTGAGGTGCGGATCACCATCCCGCTGATAGTGATCAGCTGGTCAATATCTGAAGACAGACGGATGATGCACTCGTTCATCATTATATTTAAATATACAGCATGTCACTCTGCCCAGTTTCTCACCTTCAGGATTTAGAGTGCGCATGTTTCTGGTCTTCAGAGCGCTGTAGGGACGAACCTGAATCTGATGCTCCAAAACAGAGTCTGGAAAACTATCAAAGAAGAGCTCATTTACCGCCATATCAAAGGTGGGGATGACTTCCTGTACGCAGAAGTGAAAACAGACTCTGTAACAATCCCAGCGACAGTTAAAAACCAGCAGGGTAAAACAGACACACACAGATCTTACCTGCGGGTAACAGATCAGCTGTCGATACAGATCAGCATCAAATGTCTGAATATGACAGCAGTTCACATTCAACACTGGCTCTCCAACAACACTGATCTAAAACACATCAAAATAAAATTAAAAATATGGTTACTGCACATGAAGAACAGAAGTATAAACACAGTCTGGAACAGAATTTTGACTTTTCAACTGTACACCAACCCAAAATATTATATACTGGTCTTTGTTCTGCAAAACCAATTCCAAATTTACAAAAAAAGTCTGTTTTTCTCAGCGCGGCACTATAGTACTAGTACTGAAGTGACTTTTAATCATTTGTATCAATGGTTTCCAAGACTCCAAGAAGCTGGTATTTCTATTTTATTTTGCTTTGTATTTTCATGGTATTTTTATGTTTATTTCATTTATATTTTCATTAATTTAGAACATAGTTCTCTGGCTAAACGTCTGTTGTTTTAAATGTGCTTTAGAAATAAACTGCACGGCGTCTATCTAATCCAAACTGCAGTTCTCACCTCATCCAGTTTCTGAATATACAGCGGCTGGTTTAGATCCAGACCAGCATTCTCCTCTTCTCTGGAGTCAGGATCAGTGAAACGCTGAAGAAAACGCTGCAGTAAAATAATCGTAAACCTTATTAGTCATTTTCTATAAAGACGACGAACATCAACAGTCAGTGAATGTGCTGTGAAGACGCACCTGAAACTTTTCCTTGCAGGTTCCCACATTGACATCAGTCCCCCAGATGACGAGTCTCTGAGCTGCACCCTGATCACCAGCTGCTCCCGCATCTCCAGATGGCTAACAGTCACAAACACAACCAATAATACAAGAGCTGCCACATCATTACAATTAACTACAAAAAAATATCACGAACAAACAAATTCACAATAACTGTATTACCATAATAACCATTGAAATGTTTAAAAATGACCACAAACAAAACTCAAATGTAATGTCGCATTCTCGCTTTCTCTTTTGCCCAACGAATCACACACAGAGGAAGTAATGAGTGTATGAACAAAGAGAGATTTGGAATAAAAAATAAAAAACATTTTTGTAAACATTGTGGCTTTTAGGACAAAGTGTTAAATGGGTGAAATAGCACCACCTGCTGTGTGTCAAGCATATACTTGTGCTGAATTATTCACATAGAATTAATGTTTGTAAATTAGGAATCATAGATCACATTTCAATACACTGAGTTTATGAATTACATCCTCACCGGTTCTGAATGCATGTCAACTTGCGGAGCCTTCCGCACAGATCCCAGATCAGCCCGCTGGCGTGCTGGAGTCCCACGGATTCCGCTGCGAGGGGTTCCTTCAATTCTAGAGCTGGGGGTGCCGTACATCAGCGGAGAACTCGCGTCAATCTCACTCTGCAGGACTGAAGACAGGAATCATTTCACATCACATCCTTTAAGAGATGATCTCAATAACACAGACATGATGTGTAAGCCAATGTTCAGTACCGGAGCGGTGGACCACAGGACTGGAGAACAGAGAGACATCCTGAGGAGCTGGACTCTGTGTGTCCATGGCTGGAGAGGTGGGCATGGGCTGCAGCTCTGTGGATGTGTCGTGGGCTCCAGAACGCTGTGATGAAGGGGAGAGTGGAGCCACACTGGCAGCTGCAGACAGAGATCAGAATGGCAAATCTACCAGACACATTTACAAAATATACCCGTGTCTGTATGAGGAGAAAGTAACTCACGGGTGGGAGGGTTACTGCCTCTCCTGCGACCACCTTTAGATGATGGTGACGACATGTTGATTCCAGTCTGAGAACTTTTCAAAATTGAGTCTCTGAAAACAAAATGTTGCTGTTTGTAATCATTTCTCAGAATGAACATTACTAACACGAAACATATTAAAATGAAGAACGACAGCGTGACAACAAACAGAAGACTGATGAAGAGATCTAAACAAGCGATGACGTCAGAAAGTCACTTTATCAACAGCGAATTTCAAGCGTCTTAATGCTTGAACTGAATTACTGCACAGCTGTCTTCCGATGTCAACAACTAGAAACCGAAGTGTGCTAAATCACATTATAAACGCGCCCGGTAAATACATGCGAGTTAACATGGTATAGAATAACAGGTTTCTGTCAACACAGACAACACAACAACAAACAGATTTAACACAACATCCGTCATTAATGTCCATGACGACTAAACAAGACTTTCATCAACAGACAGTTCGCTGCTCCTTCACTTCACACACTTTATGCAGTTATAACCTCTGGTAAATCAGCGCTCATTTGTGATCGTAACAGCACATAAACTGCACAAATGTTCCTCACCGTTCACGACGCCCTTCAGACTGAACGGTGTCGCGAAACTGTCTGTGACGTCAAGTTCGCGGGAAAAGTTAGACCAACCAGAATCTGCTTTCCACACTAGCGGCCCAAAAGGGGGACAAATATAGTGTTGTTTACAAATAACCTTGAAAGTCTTTGTTGCTTCGATTTTTCTTGAACCTGTAAATAGTCGTTGTTTCATGTTTCAGTAAGTTATTGGGCGCAGACTAACAATAACAGGAGACTTGAGAGACAGAAGTCGCAACAATATTTGGTATCGCCCGACATTTTCGCGGGAACGATTTCAGTATAAATGGAAGTGTTTCCGGCCTCGTCCGCTAGATGGAAGCGTGCCGCACGACACGAGAGAGCGCAATCATTTCAATTCAATCATTTCAATTCAATCATTTCAATTCAATCATTTCAATTCAATCATTTCAATTCAATCATTTCAATACAATCATTTCAATACAATCATTTCAATTCAATCATTTCAATACAAGCTGGAAAAGTTCGAGCCCCACAGTTTCTCTGCTGCAGTACTCGAGCAAACTGCAGACAACCCAAAGACAATTAATGTTTAAAATATTACTAAAGTCTTTCATTAAAAATGAGTTAAAACAGAAAGCCCTTCATTTTGAGTTTATTTCTGTGTTTATATGGAATGCGGGCACGACCTTCTGCAGATATAACGATAATGATATTGTTGTTATATCACTATTTTTTATAGATTTATTAAATAATGATGCATATATTTAATCAATGTATATATATTATAATCAAAACACTTCAGTCCATTATGTTGGTAGTAATGCTATATATTTAAATATTTGTTTCATGTAAATGAAATGCCCTTAAATGACGTCCTGTTATCAGACGTCCCCACTGATCACTACTGTCAGTGTCTGTCCTCAAATGGGAGCATGTGACCGTCCCGGGACACACACTGGCTTTGAGAGGGGGGAGGAGACCGCTGACGTCAGCAGTGTGCCCGTACTTATACACGAGGACCGCAGAGTTTCGACAGAGCTGTAACAGCTGCCCGGTGGACGCGGAGGTCGAGCTGGACGTCCGCGCTTGTGTGCAGAACATCAGCTGATTCTGCAGGTTTGTCTGTGGATCTGCTACTGTTATTAATCGCTGATTCTCTGACTACGTCCATGTCTGATATATACAACCTGGACTCGCAGTGCGTGTCACCACAATGCATGAGCTGGGCTGTGGAGCCGGCCAACTTCTATGATAATAACGTGGCGCCAGGAGAGGCGAAGTCGAGGATGCCCGCAGGACCCGAGCGTGCCACCGCCGAGGACAGCAGCAGTATGGTGGAGCTGAGCGATGCGCCCGCCATCTACGACGACGAGAGCGCCATGGACTTCAGCGTCTACATTGACTCCATGTCCACAATACCGCTGGAGATCTGCAACGACGAGTTGTTTGCAGACTTGTTTAACAGCACTGTGAAGCAGAAGCAAGACTTCTGTATGTCGAGCCACGGGCACTTGGGAAGCGCCGCCACCTTTGCGCAGAAGAGCTTGGAGAGGCTGCAGCACCAGGAGGAGGACTTTGGAAAGGGCGCGTTTAGCGCGCCGATCAAGAAGGAGGCGGACTGGAGCGACAGCGAGCGCTCCTCTTCCCTGCCCTCTCAGATTGAGACGTGCGCACAGACCTCGGTGAGCCTACAAACGGGCCAACCGACGCCGCCCACTACGCCAGAACCCGAGCCCGTCACCCAGAGGAGGCTGGGAAAGGAGAAGAGCAAAAAGACAGTGGACAGACACAGCCCGGAGTACCGCCAGCGACGCGAACGAAACAACATCGCCGTGCGTAAAAGCCGAGACAAGGCCAAGCAGCGCAATCTGGAGGCGCAGCAGAAGATGATGGAGTTGAGCTCGGAGAACGACCGCCTGCACAAAACCATCGACCAGTTAACGAGAGAACTGAGCCGCCTCAGAAATGTCTTCAGACAGCCGCCCGAACCCTCGTTTGGTTCCGGGACGGGGGCGCGCATGCCTGTTGACAGTCGGTGACGCGCCTTGGAGAGCGTCCCCCCAAATCCTGCCAGTTTCCTCAAACATACCTCACTGAACCCGCCGGAAGTGCAGCGCAGTCTGATGTGTGACGTGCACTGTTGCGGTCTCGATCATTTTGTGATTTTTATATTCTAAGTTATTACAGAAAAGCTTCATATATGTTTCTATAGCATCTGTTTTATAATTCCAGACGTCTTATTGATGCCAGAGCATGTTTGACATTTTACGGTGTGTACAAATATGTCAAATAAAACGATGTGAATTTTCAGAAAGTGCATCTGGTCGATGGGTGGGACGTAACACTGTTTACATTCATCCAAAGCGACACGACATACTCAAGTTGTACATTTTGTAGATACGTGTACACCCTTGGGATTCGAACCCACAACCTTATGCTCTACCAAATGAGCTACAGGAGCACCTATGGTGTTTAATACAGATATTTAGCTCTCTCAGATTTGCAGAAAACAAACACTATGATCAGAGCTGAAGTTCTAACAAATAAATTGATCTAAACAGCCGAGCAGCAACCCTTGTGTTTCATTCAGCTGATAAAGGACATCACAGGAGTGTTTGTCACAAATGAAAGTATAGAATGAGCACTAATTAAATGGTACTTCAGTCCAGCCTCTTATCTCTGTGAAATCCACCCATAATCTTATGAATGGAAGCATTCTTTACTTCAGTGTTTGTGTATATACATTTGAAAGTAGAGCAGACTGAAGCTGATGTATTACTCTCTAGAGGTTTGAAATAATACCAACAGATGTGTGTTAGTCAGCTGTTGAAAGGACGAACTCCTCTAACCCTGATCCAAACAGTGTGACTTCTGTTGACCACATGGACCAAACACTCAGAGGTCCAATCTTCAACCCAAGAACATTATCCACTGTGTAACACTGTATCAAACAAAGATCAGACATCCCAACCTGTGAATGCAGATACTGTCAGTCACACACAGTCATCCAAACTCTGCCAAACACACCAATGCAGGTGCAGTCACAACCTGTTAATTCAATGAAGAACCTCAACACTGCGAGCTGAAAATAACTGATCAACACGTGGAGATGATCTGAACCTCACACCAAACATTCATCTCAAAACGGTATGAAACTCACAGACGTCACTGAAAATCACCTCAACTTTAAAGACCTCTCTGACCTTCTCCTGAAAATGTGCAGTGTGACCTGACAGAGTTAGACAGAATGATCTAAACTCTTCATTTATTAAATTATTTTATATAATGATTTTAATACATAATGATAATCATTTTTTTGAATGATGTGCACAACAATCTAAAATTATATTCAGCCTCTGAGTGCATGAGTTCTGTACAGCTACCCCACATTCCTGAAAACAGATGGGAGGTATCTTATGAAATCTGTTCCATTAAATCAGCTCAACATGATCTTTGAAACTTTCAGGAAAAGTTCATTTAAATCAACTCTCTGTGAAGGTGTCTAATTTCTGCAGGGGTGATTAAATCACAGTAGATTTCCCTGCTTGAGATTTTACATGATCACAGTTTCACAGAGATACAAACATTTTTTAATTCATTTTTTAGGGTTTTTGGGTGAAGGGATAATTCACCCAAAAAACATAAAAATGGTGTCATCATGTCCTCACTCTTATTTGATTTGTAAACAGAGTAAATGATGACACAATTCTCACTACTGAACTCTCCCTTTAAGAGATTTTAAGGAAATGATTCAGAAGTGAAACACCAGCACATATCTTTATTGCTATTTGTATGTTATCTGTCCCTTTTCCAATTTAAGAGTTTAAACGTATGAATCAAAAGACACTGTGATCCATCAGTTCAACTCTACTCTTAAAAGACGGATTGTGAAAATGATTTAATCGTGGTGGGTTGTGAATATAAGACATTTTACACATGAACTCTGGATAAAGATCAAGATTTTTGTGGAAACAAGGATTCCTACAACAGGCCCACACAGAGATCCCATCTCACATCATCCAGTCAGTCTAAGATCACATGAAGAGACTGAGACAGCCACAGTAATAAACACACACAATGGCAGAAAACAACAAACAGTAAAATTATTAACAAGATTTATTGGCAGTGTTGCTGTGCGGTTTCTAAGGAGTTTCTGTGGTGTTCTCAGAGTTTCCTACTGTCTCTTTGATATTGTGGTTTTATATAGATCTCAGGTTCAATGCAAGTAAACTCAATTCTTCTCACCCCCAGAGCAAAAGAACATACATCCAATGGTTCAAACTGACAGTGTTTAATAAACAACATCATAAAATCAGCAGCACACAAACATGAGAATAACACACATCTGTCTTACATAAGACACGACACCCGCAGTGATAAACCTCCAGCGTAAACCTCGGCTCTCCTGAGACTCCTCAGGCAAGCTGCCAACAAACTCAAGCTGCTGACCACCGCAGAAGATAATCTGTGTTTGTTAAACTTTCTTATCTGAAGAATGAAACAGCCACAGAGTTACAAAGTCTAATACTGAGTGTAAAACATCTCAGTTCTGTTCACTCTCACATGGAACGAGATCACAGTTTGAATGTTTAAACATTTTTATCTGACCAAATTCTTAAAACACCTAAAACACGTTCTTTATTCTTTGATGAATGTTTCTAGGCACAGACACAACGTTCAGTGAATAATACATCAGCAGATAAATGGAATAACTGATGACATCTCCCAAAAATTATTAGATAATGGTAAAAACTGTCACAACATTTGTGTATCATTTATAGAATGAAACACTGCAACGAGAATACATCATGAGGTAAAATATCATTATAAGTGAATATACAGAGGAAACTTAACATATTGAGACCTTTATATCATAAAACCAGAGAAAAGGCCAGCAAAGAAAAATAACAAACACAAGTTCTCCATGATAAATCTTTAAGAACAATGACTGAGTCAACAAACAACTGGTTTCATTTAAGTGGATAAATATGCTGTGCCCTCCAGATCTGGTTCTGTCATGCTGGAACAAACCAACTCACTCAGCCTGTGGATTATACCATCCGGTAAGAGTGCAGAGAGAATACGGGGCTGTCTCACAGCTGCTCCAGTATTATGGGTCGGGGCACAGGACAGGTTCTCTGCTTCCAGCTGGATCACTATCAGTTCCACACAGAGTATTTGACCTGCTTTTGTGCAAAGATCAGCAGAGTTATGTCACAGCATGTTCCACAGAGACGATTCTGAAGACAACATCTAGACTTATGGAGAAAATCTCCAGATCTCCTGATGGTTCAGACATGAAGCAGCAACCACAGGGAATTTCAGCCTGACCCTTTCCACTCAGCAACAGAATGTTTTCTGTTAGAAACACTGATAATTCATGCACACATCTCAAACACACGCCAGAGTCGCATTTCACCTCCAAATGAGTTACAGTTGTACTTGAAAAATGAGGGCTAACACATTTAGGAAAATTACACTTATTTTCACTTTGACCCCAAGTTTTAATAGTTCTACAATAGGACTCATTTTCTTTGAGCAAATTTGTGCTTTCTTCAGTCCAGAAAAGTTTTTTGTTATTTAGATTTTTTAATCATAATGTCCTAAAACACACATAAACAGTTGTACAGGAAATAATTGTTGCAAAACTTACTAACTCCCAATTGAAGCCTTTACCTGATTATTTCTTTAGCAGTACAACATGCATGTCATGCATTATTAAAAACTTCATACAAAACTAACACATTAATTTAACAGTGCAGGAAAAGTCCATTACACTGCAGGTTTTAAATTAGGAACTGTTGACATGTCAGTTATGATAGCAGCTATGATAATAAAGCTAGTCATTACAGTGCACAGAACATTAATCGAATGTTCTTCACGTTGCAATGATTTTTTGGAAATGATGGACCTGCTTCTTCATGTTGTGTCTGAACATCAGAACGGGCCATTTCTTTGAGATGTGCAGAGCTCCAGATGAGACAGGAAGTGCTCAGACACACGTTTTCATGCTCAGCTTCTGAGGATTAAGATCTGTCAAACACTAAGATCAAACACTAACATCTGCCCTGCATGTGAACTCTGATGGAAACACATGCATGGAAACATCAGCAGATTATCAGAACTGAAAGATCTCACTGAGTTCTGAGCTCATTATCAGAAGTGTGTCGCTTTCAAAATCTACAATCAAACACCTTATAACTGCAAAATGCATATTTTCAAAGACATGCATATTGTAAATATTGTGCTGAATTAATATTAAAGCCGAAGTATTCTGTCATTTCTGTTACTCTTGTCACTAAAGAGTGATGGTTAATGTAAATAATGAATCAGAATATATTAGGAATGTGTCCCCATCATGTTGAGTCCCAACTAAGATGAAAATGTTATAAAACACTCATGCAACTGCGGGTATATGAGTGTGTGCTTATCATTTATTATACAGTAGATTGACTGGACAGGACAACTTCACTTATATTTATGATTAAAAAGAAATGAATCTGTCATTGTTGCATTCAAACACACAGCGAAAGAATCAAAACAAGAGGACAGTTTCTGATGGTGCGTAAGCGTGACCCTGCCAAACCCAAAGTCCACAGTGAAGGTTCACTTACAGTAATGTCGCTTACGGTAAACTAATATCAAACAGAGCAGGAAGCTTTCCAAAAGGATTTCCAAAGGTTTGTCTGCAAGCCACCCTGAGGGATGAGGACTTGGCAAACCTGCTGGGAAAGCAGCTATGATGGTTTCGTAGGAACACAATCAATAGAAGAGCTAAGAGGTCTTTCTTACACTCTTTCAGTGTGACACACACAGATGAAGCTACAATGAGAAATCATTATCTGAGGTATATGGGTGTCTCACAATCATTTCAGAAAAAAATGACCAGCAGTTGATTATGAACTAAAGTTGCCTGAAAGCTGCAACGACACACCAATGATTCATCTTACAAAGAAAAGAGAGAGACAAAGAGAGCATGTCACAGCTGCAAGCTCCTTCAGGTTTCCTACATCTTTTAACCAAAGAATCCATCACATGTCCAGATTGTGATAAAAAAATGACAGAGATTTGACGCGTTGCATTTACCTTTTTTTGCATTATAAGAGTAATTTCTAGATGCTGAAATATTTTACAGCTGACCATAACTTAAAATATGAATACCTGTCTATAGTAATTCATTAATTTCTATGTCTAAAAGAGACCTTCATCATTTTAATATTGCCTGATATTTCCTGTCTTTCTGTATCGTGAACCCTGTTCTTTAGATTTTAAAGTGTGTGTGTTTAAACAGGTCTCTGCCTGAGAGTTTTCTGTTTTATTTGAATGATCTCTCCCGATCAGACACAGTCCGTTCAGATAAGGAACCATGTGACCCTACTGGATGCTCAAAAAACCAGGTGGTGGGACTCTATCCTGAAACATACAAAAGTCCTAAAGACACAATCACACCCCATCTGGACTGCTAAACACACACACTACACTGCCGTTCATCTGTTCAGCCCTCACACACATACATCCCAAAATAATCCTCCACATGATGGTTGAGTAATGTGGTAACTTTAAGTTATGAAGGTTTATTTAAATGCACTTTTAATAAGGGTGACATGAAGAAGATGTTTGAACATTTTGAGCTGTTTACCAGGCAGAATCTTCCAGAAACAGAAGGTATGTGCATTAAATATCAATTAAACATGGCTGTGATTTATGAAGCAACCTGTGCTGATTGAGACCTTCACTGGGAGACTGTAGAAGATCTTCATGAGATGTTGGGGGAACCAGAGGAGGCAATAAAACAGCTGTGAAGAGAAGAACCCAGAGAGAAACACAAAACTGCACATGAGCGACAGCAGCAACAGTACTGTTTACACTGTCAGTCTCATCAGCTCCAGTTAGTCTGACATGTTGCCAAGATGAGCTTCTGTTAGAGATCAACTGTCTGCTGACATGAGATCAGTTTCACTATCAGGCTGAGACTTGCTGACACACACATATGCACGTACACACGCATTTTAGCCCATTAGACAAAAAATGTCTTTAGGTATTAGGTACAATCCATCATCCCCTCAAACTAACTTCAGAGAAATTAAATATTTAAGCATTCTGGGTTGAGCAAAAAACTCTTCTTATCAAGGAAATGTAACTTCTGGACATTTTAAAATCCCAACAAAGATGTTTTTTTCTGACAAACCTAAAAATGTTCCTAAAAAGTTCTTTGTTATGTACATTACAACCTTAATATTTAAGAGTGTGTAAGAGAATGAACTGATCATTTAGAGTTTGAATGAGCTGCTGAACTGATTCAGTATTGAAAAATTTTTTTAAAAAATTGAGTATTGAAAAATGAATCACTTCATAATAAAATTCAAAATCAAATTCACTGTGCGGAGTAAAAACCGATACAGATATATTATGTGTTAAGTAGCTTTATAGCTTCAGTTGACACAATAGAGGAAACAATGGGAAAAGAGGCCAGCCAGACTTGAGCTTCCATCACCCGTATGAGCACCACATCAGACATAAACACAGCAGACATTTGAGTTCTTTGACAAACTGTAAGATGAAAAAAACATTTATAAACAAGCAACACATGTATAAAATGGCGATGAGTGTCTCTGATGAATAGGCAACATCACATCACAAACAGAGTCACAAACACTAACACAGTCACAAACACTAACACAGTCCACAGAGGAAATGTTTATACTGACTCCAGACAGAATTCAGCAATGACTTGATGTACGGCCTGACTCTCAGAGGACACATGCCTCTTCTTTTTGCAGTCATGATGATATTTTTGCAGGTATTACTAGTTTTCAGAAAGTCACTTCATAGAGACTGGAGACTCTTCTGGAATCAGTAAACCACAGGACCAACAAACAGGCTGGTATTTAAATATCTTTTCACATGACAGACTGATTTGATTGCTCAGTACAGACAGCCGCATGCAGTGCTGTATAAAAATAACACTGATGATTTTACAACTCATTTATACATTCACTTCAGAAACAGACTCAGTCGTCTGTACAAATCTCTGCAATTAATAGAGTTTAATGTGCAGATTGTGGGTAGAACAACTTTCTACAAACACTGTTTTCTGGATAGTTCCAGCACTATCTTTTTTACAAGCCTTATGTTTTAGGAAATGAAATATTGCAGTTTTAAAAATCTCCCACTGACTTTTCACAATTCTAAATGACACTGACGATGTTATTGTATTATTCGTATATTAATTAAGACTCAATGTCTTTCTTTAATTTGCACAGTGAATTGTGATTGGTCTTAAGATTGAACCATCATCCATTTCATGTCTTTTACACTGAACCAAAACACCAGCTTAGCTTAAACAATGCATGTGTTCACTTTCTGAAAACACTCATATAACCTTCAGAAAGTTTCGCTTTCATGTTTTCATAAGCTCACATTAAGAGTGAGTTTCTGCTCTGATATAAATCTGTTTTTGGATATTTTAGGTTACTTAAAAACATACTGTCACACTCTTACTAACAGAACTGAAAGCACTTTTTCTCTGAAGGGACACTGTGTTCATAAAACTACTAGATGTCTCTTATTAAACCGTTTTGACTCCAAGCACTGATAAACAATCAAAAGTGAAATAACTTCCAATTTAGATTAACGTAATACAAAATATTATTTATTAAATATATACAAAACAGAATATGGAACTATAAACTTTCTGATCATGATGGAGTGATATCAGATGATGAACTGTGACAGGTGTATCTGAAGTCATCGTGACCTTTTATTACCTGTTCTGCTGCTACAGAACTCAGAGGGTAAGTGAGTTCAGAATATGAGGCTTGTTTAGTCCCAAACCAAAGAACAGGAGGGGTGACAGAGCATGGGCAGGGTGACACAAAACCCCTCATCTTTACACCCTCTTGTCTGTTTCACGGTTTTCCTTCGGTGCAGTGAGAACGAGCAGTTCAGTCTCTGTCACTGGTCAGCTGCAGTCACTAGTCACTTTCAGGAATCTGTTAATGTGAATGTTCACAGGAATTCACAGCAACTTGGGGGCGTTTCCAGGAACTGGATCCATTGAGCTTGTGCAAACACTCACACACAAGCAGAGGACACACATACACATTCGCTCAAGCCAATGAAATGTAGGTACCCCACTCCCCCTTCACTTCCTTCACACACACTGAAACCCTCTCTGGAGGCTGACTGGCCGAGACAGAGTGGGCAGGATTGCTTTCGAGTGGAATCAACCAATGGGAGCCGGGCGTTTAAAAAACAGCGCTGTAATTCGAGACGTAAAGCACATTGTGTTCCACTTCTGCTAGAAAACATCCAACCCCTCCTGTCATGAAACAGAGAAACAGAGAAACAGAGAAACAGAGAAACAGAGAAACAGAGAAACAGAGAACTCCGTCAGCCTGTTTACACAGCCCACACGGTTTACTGGAACAACATATCAAAGTTAAATCAGAAGTAATGTCTGGAAAACTGCCACAGAAACTCAAGGAAGAGAAAGAAACTACAAAACTGACAGGACATAATTGCAAACTAACAGCCCAAAATCCACAAAGCTGATTTGTACTGAGATGAGCTGGTGTTGTTGAGGCAGAGAACAGAGCGATGCTGTTAAAATTCATGTAAGCGTGTATAAACAGGGAACTGTGTTTCATGCATCTCCATAAAATCTGATTAAACATGTTCATGTTGTGAGTTTATAAACTAGTCAAGACCGTTTACAGAGTCAACAAAATAATATGAATATATTAATGTTCGAGTTTGGTTGAGCATTCTGTTTATGAAGAAGTTTGGAAAAGACCAAAAACAAAAAAAATGAAGGAATAGAAAAGGCCAGAATAAAGTTCAGACTGAATAAACATTCACTTGATGAGGTTTGAAGAAGCTGAAACTTCAGAAACATTAGAGACAGGCACACACACACACATAAACACACAAACACACACACTCTCACAAATAAACACTCACACACACAAACACACACACTCTCACACATAAACACTCACTTACACACACAAACACACACACTCTCACACATAAACACTCACTTACACACACAAACACACAATAAACACTCACTTAACACACTCACACATAAACACTCATTACACAACAAACACACACACTCTCACACATAAACACTCACTTACACACACAAACACACACACTCTCACACATAAACACTCACTTACACACACAAACACACACACTCTCACACATAAACACTCACTTACACACACAAGCACACACACTCTCACACATAAACACTCACTTACACACACTCTCACACATAAACACTCACTTACACACACACATAAACACTCACTTACACACACTCTACACATAAACATCAACACACACTCTCACACATAAACACTCACTTACACACACAAGCACACACACTCTCACACATAAACACTCACTTACACACACTCTCACACATAAACACTCACTTACACACACAAACACACACACACTCTCACACATAAACACTCACTTACACACACTCTCACACATAAACACTCACTTACACACACTCTCACACACAAACACACACTCACACATAGACACTGTCACACATACACACAATAAACACAGTTTATGAGGTCTGAAATTGCAGTATCAAACGTTCTCTGAACACACACACACATCTGCATGCTTGACATCTGTCTCTGCACAGCATCAGTTGATTATTCCATCCCATAATTGCCCCTCTTGATTTGTTGCTTATCTTGGCAAACTTCACAGATTGAGTAAAGAATATAAACAGTGAGCATTAGAAAAATAAACAGTTGTCGTCTGCAGGGCTGACCCAGAGTCTGACTGACCGTCTTCAGTTTGACTTTTGGTCAGTGTTCAGAATAAGTATTTTTTAATAATACACTCTTAAAAATGCTGGGATGTTTTAAACCCATAGCTGGATGAAATATGGACAGAACACACAGTTATAAATTACCCAATTCTGGGTTATTTTACCCAATCATGGGTTGAAACAACCCAGCAATTTTACTGTGTACCAATGAAAGGGATCCAAGCCATCAGGATTCGACGTGGACCATTAAACAACAACCCGAAACAGCCTAGCAACCCCATAGCAACATACTTAAACACTAATCAGAACACCTTAGCAACACCCTGACCACCATCCACATAACTACAGCATTGTGGCATTAAGTTTTGCATGTATAAGCACCAATCACAGTTTAGTCACACTGAGCAGGTTTCTAACCCTGCTTCTGTACGTCACAGCTCTAGGGCTGTTTCTTTCTGCATGTGGCTCTGGATCACTGACATCACTGGGCTTAATTACAGATGTTTGTAGGGTTTTACCCTGAAGAACCGTGAAAGAGAGAGAGAGAGCTTTGTGTACTGGGAGGGGTTGTTTGGTTAGTCATTGATGAAATATGGAGCAGAAGTTGCTCTCTTCATTTATCACTCCTACAGCAGACTGGCCTGTTGAAACATCAGTTGTGGAGTTCAAAACAGGCAACAGTCTCATCATACTGTCACCAGAAACACACAGTGAATCTGCTACACACACACACGACTGCACGTCATGTATTTTGTGTTGACAAAGTTCAATCCAGACTATTGATATACAGATTATATATAAATCAGGTCACTGCATGACTCCTGGATGTAATAATGTCCTCATACATTAATCCATTCTAGTCTACTTTATTATCCTGCAAATGTTTGAGGAAATAAACTAGTTACTGGTTTGTTCAACTGGCTTGACTGGTTACTGACACTCACTGATAAATGGGTTATTCAGTTTTACTGAATAGTCTTACCTGTGACCGTACCAGCTCCACATTTTGTGTTTGCTATTGTTTTTATTAACAATAAGAACGAATCATAAACATAAAATTAAAAAAACAAATCATTTCATAAATAATTTGGTTAGATCATTCAAGACAGAAAATTATATTTCCAAGAAATATATTAATGTGTATATATATATTAATGTGATCTTTATGCATTTAAATAAATTGTATTATTTTCTGTAAAAAAACAGAGAGAGAGAAAGAGGTCTGGTTTATTTAAATTATATTTATTATTTATTAAATATTTATTAAGTCAACATCCATTTCAAAACTTGACAAATGTCAATTGTTCAGAAAGACAGAAATTATCAGTTTAATAAATATATAGAGAGAAGAACAGAGTGTGATGCATGTTAATAATACTGAAGTAAAGAGATTTCTGTGAGTGCTGATGGATTGACAGCTGTCTGACATCTCCTAACTTCTCACACACTCTCACTCATGTCTCAGAACATCCTCAGGTATGAGAGAAACACTGAAGGCCTACAGATGAGAAACAACCACTGCTGATAAAAGTGACATTCACTCATGAGTCTGATTTCACACACACTTTGAACATTTCTTTTCAAAACACAGATTTAGCTTCAACTTCACATCTAACAGCTTACATGAGATACAAGCTTAATATCAGTGAAGACCACACAGACACAAGTGTGGAATTCTGCCCGTCTGACAGTGAATGAGGTGTGAACTGGACCAGACATTACGCTGATGATCTCACCGTACCTGACACAGAGAAGCTATGAGCAGTTGTCAAGTGAATGACATAAAAAGCTGTGTAAAGCACTTGTTGAACCTGTCATGCGTATGATGTCATTAGCTGGGCTGCACTGAATCTGCAGAACACTCCACAGAACACCACAAAGTTCTACATAAGTCCTGCTTCACTCACGCTCACTAACTGAAGATGTAAATAACTCGATCATGCCTTCAGCTCTCTCAGTCTAGTGTTATTTTATCACACTTCACCACAATCATTCTGTGGTGGCAATTCATTCTGCAGGGTTTGGCAGGAAAACACACACATGCACGTCAGATGAGTTTACCATTAGTCCAGCATCAGACAGACATAATCAGTCTCTGCACTGGAGGAACCAGTTTAAGAAACCCATCTGTACCAAACAAACATGTCCTCACTGAAGCCTGTGCTGTACTTCACACAACAAGCTGAGACCTGTCAGCTCATGTCATGAGACGTCAACACTCAGATCATCCTGCTGAGAGAGAGAGAGAGAGAGAGAGAGACTGATCAGAAGAGAGGAGTGATGGAGTGAACGTCATGAACTTCAGAAAGCAGCCAGCGCAGGCATGTTTACACAGGAGAGGTGGAGATTCTCTCCTGTGTAACAGCTCTGAACGAACAGCTTTGTTCAACTTTTACTCAACCTAAAGAATAAGGGAAAAAATGTCTTTGACAGCTCTAGAGTGACAGCACTGAAAGAGCGCTGAGAGAAATCTGATCTTCCCAAGCCTGTGTGTGTTATAATTAACACTGTAATCAATTATATTATTATTATACTAATCCATTAGAACCTGTATACAGTATTACACAATATTGAAATGTTATATATCATAAGATACGTGTAAAAAATAGTAGAAAAGTAACGAATTACAGAAAGATTTCTGAGGAAATAATGATGTGGCATTTATAGACTGCAGAGCTCAATCAGTTCAACAGGGAACAAAACATTAACCGTATTTTTTTAAACAGAATTCATCACAGAATAATCATGATAATCAAATAATGTTTTTTTCTGGTAGATCAGAGCAGGAAGCTGCAGAACAAACACACGAGACAGTTTGACGTCAGAGATGACACACACACAGGTGAGGGTGCGGTACAGGTGTATGTGTGTGATGACTGGAATTTCCTGCAGTGCTGCTCTGTGTAGGAGGTGAACCGACCACCGGAAACACAGCAATACTGTATCATCTGTTATCTATTGCTGTGCTGTATCTTTAAATATCATGTTATATTACATTACTGGTATTAGGTGAAAATGGTGAACAGCAAAAAAAAAAAACTAAAAGATGATTAAACTGGTAAAAAAAAATAGTAACTGGTCACAGCATCTAAACTATATTTTGACAAAGACTACCGGTTAACAGTCTGGACATATTTGAACATAAATGTATACTTATCATGATCTGAAAACATTTCTCTTGTTTCTTTCTTATGCTTTTTGGTTTTTATATACTGAAGTTAGTTTAGAGGAAAAGAATATATGATGTCCATGTATACAATTTATGAAATAAATAAACACAAATTTAACATTTCAGCAGCAGTCAAAGAGTGTCCAGCACAAATACACACACACGCCATCACCACTGTTTCCCATGATGCACCTCATAAAGACGATTGAGACATTTATCATAAATTAATTCTAAAGTATAAAACAGAATGAGCATGTGTGTCCAACACTTGACTAGAACCAAAACACTGACACTGAAAATATCCATGTAATACATCTGTATGTAATGTATCACAAACTCATATGTTTGTAAACAGAACTGACACTACAGAGGAAGTGTTAGCATCTCACACTTTGGGGGTCAAATGGGAGTCAATCCACTGAACTTTCAAGGGTAAAATGAACTCTTGGACTTTCTAGGGTCAAACACACCTGCCCCTGAAGTAAACACTCTGCAGGGAAAAGAGAGAGAGAAAGAGAGAGAGGAGAAACTGTGCCAGTAACACACTGTGATGCATGTGTTTTTCATTCCTCTCTCTGGCCTGTGTCACTGCTATTGTGATCCGCTGCCTAAAACTACTCAAAAAACTAGAGAGGGAAAACGGATCCAGCAATGTTTTTTCCCAGCTTGCTGGAAATGAGCTCACAGCTGCCAGGAAGAGGCATGCAGGCCAGTCCCTGGAGCTGTGGGAATGACGTGGGAGCTACGCTACAGGAGGCAATACAGGGTAGAGAGAGAGATAGAGAGAGAAAAAAAGGGGAGGGGCCTTGGCTTCCGATGTATCCTGGCCTCACCAGTTTGGATGGATCTGTGGTTCCATAATATGAGCTAATATGAGTAAACAAGCTAAAATCATTAGCATGAAACCGGTTTTGCTAAGAACCTTAAGACACACTGATTTCAAAAGTCATAACTGTGTATAGCACAAAATTATATTTCCTTATAAACAGAAACCTGCTATTTGAAATTTACCTAAAATGATAATGAAACATTTTAAAAATGTGTTGAATATAAAATTATTAGATCAGAAAGACTGTTTCCAGTCATTTCTGAGGAAAAAATCCAGCTCTCTTGAGGGGATACACAGATATATCCCCACGCTGACTGTTCAAGGAGAACTGGACACAAACACAATTGACTCAGCTGAAATAAAGAAGAAATCAGCCAAGACTTTTAAACCATGTGTAATGGAAATTCTGCTGCAGAACACACAACTGACGAGAGAGAAACAGGCCATGTTTACCTCATCTGATCACAGGCAGAACAAGTCGTTTTATTAGTGTTTCTGTTTTTTAAAATGCTGCCAAAAGAGAAGTTACACATGCACAGCAACAGGTTGTCAGGCGCACACACTATTATCTGATTTGCTGTGTACAAAAACTGTCAGCTATCAGTTATCATGCAAGTGAGTGAGAGACATGTTCTCTGAGAGACATGTTCTCTGAGAGACATGTTCTCTGAGAGACATGTTCTCTGAGAGACATGTTCTCTGAGAGACATGTTCAAACATCAGTGAACACTGCATGGGAACTACAGCCGTAGTCAGCTGGCAACACACAAACAGCAATGAATAAATTAACATACAGACATTAAACATAAAAATACCCACAATACCCATATAGCCCATCTGTAAGTGTCTATGGTAATTTTTGCCTGTTTAATCGTTTGCCAGGCTACAGCACACATTACACGCTAAAGCTTTATTCTTAGGTTATGGGTGTCTTTAAATCCCAGCACGAAGCATGAGTAACAGTAGTGGTGATGCTTAACTTAGCAAGACCAGTCCTGCATGTTGTATTGGTGGTTAAATATTCTGACTTTGTTTTAATTGTTTATTAGAACATTTATCACAATTATTGTAAACGCATGGTGCATTAGGGTGACTTTTGCCCCTGCTCGCCTCACACTCTTCATTTTCACAAGTGCATCTGAGTTCTGGACTTTCCACAGTCAACTGAAAGGTGTTTTTGAGCAGCCGCCTCTCCACACACACTAACACACAAGCACCAAAGACCCCCAGTGTGAAAAGAAATTCGTTATACCATGGAAACTGAAAATATAAGGCGTGTGACTTTGTCTTCTGTGTGTGCCTGTGGTTTCCTGCCTCTTTGCACTAGTTACTCTGACTGAAAGATAAAGATAAACTGGTAATGTCAGCAGTATCACAACGGTAGGTGTGCTGGACATGTAGTAGACTCTAACAGATGAACACGACATGTATTCCTCACGTCAAGACCTCATCGCTGGAATATCTGACACATCAAGCAATCATGGAAATGAGAAAACAGTGGCACAGTTCAGTGTTTTCCTGGCACACATCAGCTCTGGCAGTGTTGAAATGAACAGACTCAAGCTTTATTTGGAAAAAACATTTAAAATCATTTTCTTGTTAGTGGTCAGAAACAGAACTAATGTTTATTGATCTGTACTGTGAATGTGTTTGCATATAAACAGATTTTAGAGAGGACGTGTCTCACCTATGGATGTGTTTGAGCTAGACTAATGTCTCCAAAAACTTATGACTGATCTTTATCTGCTGTGGAATCTATTCAACCTTCTCTATACACAGAGACATCACACAGAATCACTTACACTGAATCAATCACTCAGATTCAAACCTACAGACTCCAGAACTGAAAAACAGTAACACAGGACCAATCACACAGAATCACTTACACTGAACCAGCCTCACTGAATCAATCAGAGTATATCAATTAGAATCCCAAATAATCAATCATTCATACAGTCTTTCATTCACAAACCCTGATGTTTCTCTTAAGAACAGTAACTTAATTTTGGTGGTCTTCAGGGGAATATAAGATCATATTGACTGCAACACTTCTGGTGGTTTATGTTGTATTTGAGCTTGACAGCTTCAGTCCACATTCAAGAACATAAACAGGAAAAGAGTGACCAGAATATTCTTCAAAACCTCACTGTTTCACTGCAGAAATAAACTCGTGAGGTTGGAAGAACATGAGGGTGAGCACATATCATTATCATCCTTCTCTTGTCTTCAGCAAGCACTGGGGGTCAGTAAGAAAGATCTGCAGACTGACAGTTAAACAGAGACGGAGCTCCCCCGTGAGGAGAGGAAAACAAGTCTCTCATTCTTACAGTAAGAAAGCTGTGAGCAGATGTTTAATGAGTCCTGTGTGTCGGCTGCTCTTGTGTGTGCAGAAGGAGACACTGATCAAATAAATAAGGTGACACATGAGGAAAGCAGGCCGCTCCCATCAGCCAATCAAAAGCTTTTACAGTAAATGTGTGGATGTGATTGAACATGCTAGGACTTTGAGCTTGTTTCTGTGTGTTACACACTGTGAGGATATGAACTTCATGCTAATCAAAAAGACTACCGTCAGTTAAAATGACAAATATAGGATTTGATCACTGCTAACTCCAGCACAGAGATTTTAAACAACACAATCCACTATTAAATCCTTAATGCACACGAGTCTAGAGAACAACTGATGTAACATGTTCAACTCATTTCTCAAGCTACACATAACTCTCCACAACAGACACAAATGATTACACAAATTACAGGACCTGAGTGATGCCACTAGACTCGAACGCTCCTGATAGTCTGTTGCATGTAACACCAAACAACCAACCAAAAACCAAAGTTTAATCTTTTACATTTTCATCTTCTTCATAAATGACCCTTTATTCCTGGATATCACACGCTTAACCAAACACAATTTAACTACAAGTATTTTCTCATTGGAAAATAACAGACAAACATATTTAAGGTCAGTGGGATTTTGGACCAATGAGATAAGAAACCAGACGAGCAACAAACTCTCCTGCTGCTCATCAGACCCACTTTACACAGACAACACAGATTTCATCATTTCTTTTTTTAATGGTTAGAGGAAACCATCACAGACTATAAAAACACACAGAAATCTACAGAAAACCTTCTTCTTGCATATCTGAAGCAGCAGCAGTGTGCGTCCATTCAGCATCACCATCATTCAGATTTATACTTCACATGAATGTCAATAAAAAAAATAATCAAGAAGGCCAAAGGTGGGACAGAAATAACAGGAACTCTGGGGTGTGTCATTAATTTCTCTGCTGCTGAACACATCTTGCAAAAGTCCTTACAAACATTCTGCGAGCTCCTGCTATCTGGCCTTGCCTTCACGCTCACCTCTGCACTCTGAATAAGGTTTCAAATCACTTGACTGCCACACAGAGCACACTGTCAGCTTATGAATCTACAGCTGGTGTCAGTGCTGTATGCTCCAGTCACTATTACTGCTGCTCACATAAAGTATTATAACTCTAAACTCTAACTCTATAACTCTAACCACTCCAAATGAAACTCCAGCCTACCAGATGAAATATTTTACAGCTATGCATTACCAGGAAAAACATTCACTATAGAAAGTTGTGTTTTCTTTTTTGGTAATTTATCAGATTATTTCCGTAATGTATCTTTAAAATGATGCGAAATGATGGGAAAATCTCTAGAGAGTAACAAGGACACACAGCCCTGATGGATCAAACACCCTCAAACAATCAATAAAGAAACACAAAGACATAAAAGATCCATTCCACAGATCAAGTGAAGAGCTGACAGCGTGTAAAGATGGATGCAGTGTTTGTGTAGCTGCACTATAGCAAACTGGTTTTCTTCTGGAGAGATTGGCAGCCTTCTTATCATGTGGAGACCTGATCTGCATTCCAGGCCATCGAAAAGCCTACACACTTTTTCAACTACCCTGCAGGGCAACACGCCAACAAACATTGTGTACACTCACTCTCTCTTTCTGTGTCTCTGTCTCTCTCTTTCTGCAGTACACTATGTTCCTGGCTTGGGCTCAGAATTGTGTTCACTCCACACTGGCTGTAAATGAATGGAGGAGTTTACAAACTTTTGCTCTATTGCGTCTCATTCTTAGACACGTCATATAGGGAAGTTCTCAAGCAGGCGAGAACATGACAAAACTGCTGCGTAATGGAGAAAGATGCCAGGCCACAGATAACTGTCATCACCTAGAATAGATGGGTTAGTAATTACAGGAAGACATACTGTAGGGAAATGGTTTGTGGGTAGAAACACAGGTATAATGACTGAGAAATGAAGCAACCCACTTTTATTGTCTTATAAACACATGAAGGCTGGACACATGGCTAGACATTCCTACTTTTTTGTAAACAGACCAAAACTATGTTTCCTGAGAAAGCTGAGCAAATAAACAGTCGAACTTTTTTGTTTTTCCTAAACAAATAGTTTCAGTTTTGAATTGAGGAAATCAGGCTGTTTTAAAAGAGGGAAATGAGCGTTGCATTGTGATTTAGACTGAATCCCAGGCTGGCACTATCACTGCGGTTCCAGTAAACAGCCTGTTGTAAACTCAGCACTGCAGTAACTCTGGAGTCTAGACTGATTGGTTTGGACAGAATTACCACTTATAATGGTTATGACAAATGGTTATGGTCAAAGATCACTATAGTATAAAACAGATAACTTGATGATGTCATTGTTGACATCACAGATTATGCTGATATTAATATTCCTTCTATATGACTATATCAAATCTGCATACATTTTAAATTAAAGTAATCAGGTGCGTCATAAGAAACATGTCAGGGTCACATTTCATCCCAAACTCGAAAGAAAGAGAAAATTATATTATGCACCAAGAATGTGAAGCCGGGTTCAAAAATCATTAAGATTTGTTACATTTTGACATTATTTTCAAGATAATTAAGCACAATTTATATTTATACATCATTGTAGCACCTGTTATACTGTATTTAACTTACTGAGTTAACTGCATTCAGTTCAAACTCATATTAAAAGGCTAGTGTTATCTGGTTATCATACGATAAACACTCATAAGTGCAGCTGAGCAGAAAGACTTTTACAGAATGTGTCATTATGTACCATTATAAGATACTCTGACATATCTGTTACATGCAGTTGCTTATTAACTGCAGAGAATTACACATTAAAACATTTTGCACTGGCAGCATAACAGATCTAAACATCAAGACTTCATATGTACACATCAAATGTCAAATATTAATACAGCAATACCAAGAAAGGGCTGAAATAAATATTTATGGCAAAGGTCAGTCCTAAAGAGATCAGGGACATTGTGAACCCTGGAAGGCATCTTCCTACCGCCCCCTGCTGGAGAACGTGAGTAATACAACAACTCCATGTACTGACAGATCAACACAAGCTCTTCCTGATCCGCTCTCGAGTCTGAGTCCTGTGAAGCAAGCCAAAAACTGTTACAGCCTGTACAGAAAATCAGTGTGTTGCTTTGGAGCGGAATTGTTATCATTTTCTAATGAGAGGGCAGATCATTTGAGGTGAACACACACTTGAGCAGTAGTGAACACACACACACACACACACTGGAGCAGTAGTGAACACACACACACACACACACACACACACACTGCAGCAGTAGTGAACACACACACACACTGGAGCAGTAGTGAACACACACACACACACACACACACACACTGGAGCAGTAGTGAACACACACACACACACACACACACACTGGAGATAGTCACACACACACACACACATGGAGAGTAGTGAACACAACACACACACACACACACACACTGGAGCAGTAGTGAACACACACACACACACACACACACAAAACAGACAGACACAGACACACAGACAGACAGACACAGACAGACAGACACACACACAAACACACACACACACACACAGCACACAGACACACACACAACACACACACACACACTGGAGCAGTAGTGAACACACACACACACACACACACACACACACTGGAGCAGTAGTGAACACACACACACACACACACAGACAGACAGACAGACACAGACACACAGACAGACAGACAGACACAGACACAGACACAGACACACACACACACACACACACACACACACACACACAGACACAGACACAGACACACACACACACACACACACACACACACACACACACACAGACACACACAGACACACACACACAGGTGTTTCAGTCAGTGATTTGTGTATGGGAGCTGCTCAGTGTTACTGAAGCGGTACTGATCATTTCAGTTCACTTACCGTGAATAAAACACCTCACGGACAGAAATTGGTCTCTTAGCTTGAACTTCCCGCTCTTGTCCTCAGAGTTTCTGCAGCAGGACGTGTTGACTGAATGCTGAAGTGTTTTGTGAAGCTCTTCTTCGGTGCGTCTTCCGCTCAGTGACGCGCTGAACACTGACACCTGCCGGCCAGCAGCCTCACTGCCGAAAATGATTAAAACAACACTTCAAATGAACTGTTTTCCTGTGAATAAGTGCCCTGCGAATGATTATTAATATTAGTCATGAATTTTAACTTAGCATGAACAACAAATTATTTCTTGTGAAGGTTTTTATTAGAGTTAGTCTATTCTTATCTCCAGAGATTTAAAACAGCAAGTGAAACATACAAAAAACATTTAACAATTTTTAAATTTTTTATTAAATATGTAAAAAGCAGGTCAAGTTATTCACAAATGCAAACATGCAACACATTTTAGAATGCAAAGGGTAGATACAGTGAGGTTAAAAAGATATGAACAGTACATATGTTTACATTCTTTTCATTATACACAATAATAAATGACATAAGCTTTAACCTGTGGAGATTCAGGGGAACATTGTTTTCTGTTCACAACATCTTCAGCTCTTAGCAGTGCTTCACAACAACAGATAAAAATCTTTAGTATGCATCATTTTTTTTCAGATGACAGTTGTTTTAACTGTACATACAAAATAAAATCCAACATGTTCAGGTGCCGAATACGGTTCTGTCACTGTCTTCCACCCTGTGAAGTGGAAACTCATTTTGCCAGAACATGCTCAGAGTAAAAATAATAAAACAAGAGGCTAAAAGTGATGTTTCAATAAAAAACAAATAAGAGGTGTAATACGCCAAGGCCTAAAAACACAATGTCAGACAGACCAATTACCATGGTAACCACAGTTTCTGCCAAAATACCATAGTTACTAGTTACTGTTAACTCCTGTAATATCACAATAAACATGGGTTCTCCTTCAAATAGTGCAACACTGAGTCCTAACCAGGTACAACACAAAGACATGAGGAAAAAAGCTTCTATTTTGTCATTTTAACCGTTTTTGGCAACAGGTCCAGACAAATGGTGAAATGCTTGGTTTCTATTTACAGCCCATAAAATCTCCTGGTTTCAAAATCACGCATGTAACAATATCATAAAACATCAAATACATTCTGATTGGCTGTGATTGTGTCACGCAGCAGTTTTTGCGTGTGGAAAACGTCTGGTTCGGACACAGTCTGAAAAGCTTTCAGAATCATTGTAGTGTTAATTTTATACTACCAACTACCACTAATTGTATAATAGTAACAAAAACTGCAGTAACTACAATACGTTGGGCTAGTGTGCTCTGAATGGTTTAGTAAAGAAGCCAAAGGTTATGAATTGTTTTGTTACAGCACAGACGGTTATTGCAGTTTTGTTCTTTAGAAGGTCCTGATTTGATGTCAAATCTAAAACCTCTGAGAAACATTAACCAGCAGTGGACACGAAAAGAAAACAGACCAAATCAAATAAAAACTTCATCAGTGTGGCAAGACAAACAACAAATGACCCACTTCAACCAAAGTTAAACTGTTTTGCGCTGAACAGTATGTGTTACTGAGGCTGTCAGATGTGCAACATTCAAACAAGAAAAAGGACAAAAGACCTCGCTGATTATTTGGGCGATTTGTCTCAGTCTTTCATTGAGAGCAAACGTGACACAGCTGGTGATGAGTGTGGAGCTCTCGGAGTGCATGTGCTGTATGTATCTGATGGACAGCTCTTCAATATTCGTCTTGTGTGTCGTCAGGGACGTCCTCCTCCTGAGCGGGGCCCTCATGCTCCTCCCCTCCTGCCTCCTGCACACATGGAGGTGATATGTGTGAAGATCTTGTCATGACAGCACATATTCAGCTCAGTGTATGAGTGGTCTGACCTGGTCATCAGTGGAGTAAAGCACCTCCATCAGTCTCTCCACGAAGGGCCCGTGGTCCTGACCATGCTCCTGACACAACAGCTCAACCTCTCGCAGCTTCCCGAAGTAAAAATCTCGCTCCTTCTCCACACCCTCCAGTGCCAGCTTCAGTGTGTTCAGCTACACGCACAGTGAGAGAATCAGAGATGTTGACCAATGAACTGACGTCCAGGGACAGAACAGTTAACGGTTAAAGCAGACTGATGTGCTGGTGAACACAGCTCTCTCATCAACACAAACATGCTGCCCAGACAGACAGTCTAAGATACCGAACAAGGTCGTTTAGAATGGCAGCCCTCCAGGTGCCTAAAATTGTCAAAATGACAGTCAAAAATGCTGAAAATGCAAAATACTGTTTAGATTGATAACGGAGTAGGTCCATAAAACCTTCTAAAAATACATTGTAACAATTGATAAATGTCTTAAATCTACAAAACAAGCCCATTATGCGTGTCAACTGATGTAAAGATGTGAATAGTGTTAAGGATGTTAGGGGTGTCCACCTGTTCATTTAGCTGTGTTACTTGAGCCTCCAGCTCTTTCTCTCCTTTAGCAGAAGTCGATGACAACACCGGGAGTTTTTTGGCAGAGGAGGGGCGGGATGAGGGAGTCAAAGACTTTGGGGTGGAGCTGCTTGATCTAGCGGCTCCTGAATAAAGATGGTTTAAAGTTAACAGATGTCAGTTAGTCCTACAGTCTTACTGATTGTGATGCTCAGTATTTAGTAAATGTGTGATTATAACTGGTTAAATGAAGGGGAATCAGGCAGTCTTATTTGATTGGTTGATTTGTAGTTAGGAACCGTGGAAACACACCTGCAGTGGGGGAGCTGGCGGAGTGGTGGGATTTCTTCGGCAGGTTGAAGATCTGCTCTCCGGGATCTGGAGGGGGAAGAGCATCCTGACCCTGCCGGGCCTGGACAGGGTCGTACTCCTTCCCATCATAGTTGGCATCAAAGAACTTCTTAAACCACTGGATGAAGTCCAGATTGTCTTGAAATCGTCCCTTAACAAGCTTCTCAACAGGGATGATCTAAGAAACAGGAAGTGAATGTAAACATGAGGAAATGACATCATAAGTATGACTGCATAATTAATAGATTATTTAAGACTATTATTTAGTCTTAATGTTGTACTCTATTAAATACACACATCTATTAAAAAGGTGCCACAAGTGTTTTTATAATTTTAATACAAAAAATACTCAAAACAGTCATCCTGAGTAATCACACTATCTCTGTGACAGATCTAGACTCTGTAAATGGCAGGCGGGACAGTGTTTTCTTAGCCAATCCCAAAACAATCTTTACCTGTCAATCATTCTGGAGGTTTGGACTCATTTCCCTATCAGACAAAACAACAACAGTCCATCATACTAACAAGCTGTGTTTCTATGGAGATTGTTCAGTGGTGATGGAGATCCATCTCACCTTGTCCACATTCATCCTCTTGAAGGAGGCCTGCAGGAGTTTGAAGTTGTGGATGTACTCATGCTCCAGCTTGGCCTGGAACTTCACCTTCTTAAGACTGATACAGCCAGGAAAGAGCATGTCCATGAACTGACAGTACGTCGCTCCTGTGAAGTTACGCACAGACTTACTAAAGCCTCTCTAACATATTCACTCACATACAGTAACATTACATTGACCCCCAAAAACCTTCAAAACAGGTCAAAACTCGACTTTTAAGATAATTAATTAATTCAGCCTAGAAATCATCAATATTCCCTGATATTTTCAGTTTGTCCATGATTAAAAGAACTCTGATTATTGACTAAGCTGTGGAGATTTGTGTTTTAGAATTATCATCAGTCATACAGATTTACTGCTGGTCGGTTTAATTCCATTTTCACTGTTAATCAAACTGCTGCAGAATTCATGTTCAGTTTAAAATCCCATCAGAAAAATCACTTCTGATTGCCTGAATTACATTTACATTTATATGCATTCGGCAGACGCGTTAATCCAAAGCGATTTACAGTAAATACAGCTACACATTTGATCACAGTATGCGTGTCCCCTGGGAATTGAACCCACAACCTTTTGTGCTGCTAACACACTGCTCTACCAGTTGAGCTACAGGAACTAATTACAGGAATTAATGACAAAAAAACTGACTGAACAGCTCAATACAGCACATAATCAAGAGTGTGATCAAAACGACCCGTTATTTGAGAGTTTAAAAATAACAGCCCAATGAAAAATATTTTAGATGAAGTATAACATCTCACACTTCCTCTTGCACTTCCTGTCAGCACATGTAATGGTCTTATTAAATGTGATTCATAACCTGCCGTTTTTGGCTGAAATAATGAAGTTTTAGTTTCATGAGGTCTAAAACATGAATTGTGGTTTTATGGCTATTTAACGTGTTTGAATCTCTGCCCAGGTTTATAACTCATGGCTGTATTATTTAAAACAGCTGGTACACACATACACACACACAAGCATTCACTTACACGAATGTTTAAAATTAGCAGCACTAGCAGTGTTAATCCAGTGAGATTACTAGTCTTTGCCTCTAATGAGCGTCAGTGGTAATTAGTTGTGTTAAGTTCTAGCTGTACCTGATGACAGCTGCTCCACTTTGCTGTAGTTTAGACAGAGCAGGTCGTTCACCCAGGCAGTGATGTCATGTCTGCTCATCGTCTCCTGAGTGATTGAGGTAGAGTAAACGTTAACCGCCATCCCCCAGCTGTGGAGTAGACACACACATCATCATCACCATCATCATCATCATCACCATCACCATCACTAACAGATGAATGATAAATCAAAGACTGGTTCCTGTGAAGCTCTGCAGCCGGTCATTTAAATCAAAAGTGACTTCAAGCTGAAAACATCAGGTTACACCAATGAATGTTTTGATCAGATACAAGTAAAATCTGATTGTAAGAATTGTATGTGACAAGTTACAACTGTTTACAGTGTTGTTAAGACGGCGCTGGCATTAAAAATATGTAAACATTCATAACACCACTGGCATGTTTGGAAAGCAGACCCAAGACTGTAACTAAACTGAACTAAACTAAGCTGAAAACACAGTTGTTGGAGATTGTTTGAACAGCCAGTCTCGTCCCCATAAAACAAAGGAGTAAGACTTACATTTCTAACATGTGTTACTGGAACTATTGTCTTTATTTAACGGTCTCTGAATTTTTCCATTAATTCTGTGTTGCTTTATGTTGTTAGGTAATTAAACAGTAATTATAAACATCCACAATGATAAATATACATATCTGTGCTTCTCATCCCAAACCATTGAACATTCACTCACCATCCAAAACTCAAACTATACGGCTAGTATAGAGAGCTGCATTTGTTACATGTATAAATTAACGTGGGGAGAGAAATGTTTTAAAGGTTTGACCTTCATTAAACTGAGTTCTGTGTTCTCTGTCCCTGAAAACATGCTGATCAACAGGAAAACTTAACTTAAAACTTAAACTTCAAGTAATACAGACAGAAGCCAGCTGCAGTTCTCCGCCAACAAGAAAAATAAACCCAGAGGAAAGAGCATCCACTAAACTCTACTCAGACCTGCTGTAACGACTGCACCGCCTGCTCTCAACACAAGCACTGAACACGTACAACATCTCCTGAATCATACACACACTGTTTAAAGGCCCAGAAGAGAGAGTGTCCACTGAACTGTACTCAGACCTGCTGTAACGACTGCACCGCCTGCTCTCAACACAAGCACTGAACACGTACAACATCTCCTGAATCATACACACACTGTTTAAAGGCCCAGAAGAGAGAGTGTCCACTGAACTGTACTCAGACCTGCTGTAACGACTGCACCGCCTGCTCTCAACACAAGCACTGAACACGTACAACATCTCCTGAATCATACACACACTGTTTAAAGGCCCAGAAGAGAGAGTGTCCACTGAACTGTTCTCAGACCTGCTGTAACGACTGCACCGCCTGCTCTCAACACAAGCACTGAACACGTACAACATCTCCTGAATCATACACACACTGTTTAAAGGCCCAGAAGAGAGAGTGTCCACTGAACTGTACTCAGACCTGCTGTAACGACTGCACCGCCTGCTCTCAACACAAGCACTGAACACGTACAACATCTCCTGAATCATACACACACTGTTTAAAGGCCCAGAAGAGAGAGTGTCCACTGAACTGTACTCAGACCTGCTGTAACGACTGCACCGCCTGCTCTCAACACAAGCACTGAACACGTACAACATCTCCTGAATCATACACACACTGTTTAAAGGCCCAGAAGAGAGAGTGTCCACTGAACTGTACTCAGACCTGCTGTAACGACTGCACCGCCTGCTCTCAACACAAGCACTGAACACGTACAACATCTCCTGAATCATACACACACTGTTTAAAGGCCCAGAAGAGAGAGTGTCCACTGAACTGTTCTCAGACCTGCTGTAACGACTGCACCGCCTGCTCTCAACACAAGCACTGAACACGTACAACATCTCCTGAATCATACACATACTGTTTAAAGGCCCAGAAGAGAGTGTCCACTGAACTGTTCTCAGACCTGCTGTAACGACTGCACCGCCTGCTCTCAACACAAGCACTGAACACGTACAACATCTCCTGAATCATACACATACTGTTTAAAGGCCCAGAAGAGAGAGTGTCCACTGAACTGTACTCAGACCTGCTGTAACGACTGCACCGCCTGCTCTCAACACAAGCACTGAACACGTACAACATCTCCTGAATCATACACATACTGTTTAAAGGCCCAGAAGAGAGAGTGTCCACTGAACTGTTCTCAGACCTGCTGTAACGACTGCACCGCCTGCTCTCAACACAAGCACTGAACACGTACAACATCTCCTGAATCATACACATACTGTTTAAAGGCCCAGAAGAGAGAGTGTCCACTGAACTGTTCTCAGACCTGCTGTAACGACTGCACCGCCTGCTCTCAACACAAGCACTGAACACGTACAACATCTCCTGAATCATACACACACTGTTTAAAGGCCCAGAAGAAGAGTGTCCACTGAACTGTACTCAGACCTGCTGTAACGACTGCACCGCCTGCTCTCAACACAAGCACTGAACACGTACAACATCTCCTGAATCATACACACACTGTTTAAAGGCCCAGAAGAGAGAGTGTCCACTGAACTGTTCTCAGACCTGCTGTGAACGACTGCACCGCCTGCTCTCAACACAAGCACTGAACACGTACAACATCTCCTGAATCATACACACACTGTTTAAAGGCCCAGAAGAGAGAGTGTCCACTGAACTGTACTCAGACCTGCTGTAACGACTGCACCGCCTGCTCTCAACACAAGCACTGAACACGTACAACATCTCCTGAATCATACACATACTGTTTAAAGGCCCAGAAGAGAGAGTGTCCACTGAACTGTACTCAGACCTGCTGTAACGACTGCACCGCCTGCTCTCAACACAAGCACTGAACACGTACAACATCTCCTGAATCATACACATACTGTTTAAAGGCCCAGAAGAGAGAGTCCACTGAACTGTTCTCAGACCTGCTGTAACGACTGCACCGCCTGCTCTCAACACAAGCACTGAACACGTACAACATCTCCTGAATCATACACATACTGTTTAAAGGCCCAGAAGAGAGAGTGTCCACTGAACTGTACTCAGACCTGCTGTAACGACTGCACCGCCTGCTCTCAACACAAGCACTGAACACGTACAACATCTCCTGAATCATACACACACTGTTTAAAGGCCCAGAAGAGAGAGTGTCCACTGAACTGTACTCAGACCTGCTGTAACGACTGCACCGCCTGCTCTCAACACAAGCACTGAACACGTACAACATCTCCTGAATCATACACACACTGTTTAAAGGCCCAGAAGAGAGAGTGTCCACTGAACTGTTCTCAGACCTGCTGTAACGACTGCACCGCCTGCTCTCAACACAAGCACTGAACACGTACAACATCTCCTGAATCATACACACACTGTTTAAAGGCCCAGAAGAGAGAGTGTCCACTGAACTGTTCTCAGACCTGCTGTAACGACTGCACCGCCTGCTCTCAACACAAGCACTGAACACGTACAACATCTCCTGAATCATACACATACTGTTTAAAGGCCCAGAAGAGAGTGTCCACTGAACTGTTCTCAGACCTGCTGTAACGACTGCACCGCCTGCTCTCAACACAAGCACTGAACACGTACAACATCTCCTGAATCATACACATACTGTTTAAAGGCCCAGAAGAGAGAGTGTCCACTGAACTGTACTCAGACCTGCTGTAACGACTGCACCGCCTGCTCTCAACACAAGCACTGAACACGTACAACATCTCCTGAATCATACACATACTGTTTAAAGGCCCAGAAGAGAGAGTGTCCACTGAACTGTACTCAGACCTGCTGTAACGACTGCACCGCCTGCTCTCAACACAAGCACTGAACACGTACAACATCTCCTGAATCATACACACACTGTTTAAAGGCCCAGAAGAGAGAGTGTCCACTGAACTGTTCTCAGACCTGCTGTAACGACTGCACCGCCTGCTCTCAACACAAGCACTGAACACGTACAACATCTCCTGAATCATACACATACTGTTTAAAGGCCCAGAAGAGAGAGTGTCCACTGAACTGTTCTCAG